>CM069432.1:242733386-243278386 GCA_035610365.1 Aquatica leii
ACTTTTTTATTATTTATTGTCACTGTGCCATTACCATTGAACATTACTTTTGTTTTAACTTCATTTATTTTTAAACAGGTTTTGTTTGATGCTGTGTTTAATTCGTCTATCATCTTTGTCAGTTCCTCGAGACTAAATGCTGTTATAACTACATCGACTGCATATTTCAAATTTAAGAGGTACTTTCTATTGATGTTTATTCCCTTGTTTGACTATTCCAATTGTTTAGTGATAACGTATTTCCTTGATTCACTCCTCTATTTAACGTTACCGATTCTGTTTCTTTTTGTCCGTTGAAGTGGTATGCTGCTACCAATTCTGCATTTAGGCATAGCTTGTATTATGTTCGTATGCTGTATCGAGTCAAACGCCTTCTCGTAGTCGACGTAAACAAGAAATAGTGTATCAGACATTCGGTGCATTTTTCAATTAAAATTTTTATGGTTAAAAGGTGATTGAAATTCGGAATCCTGCTTGCTCGTAAGGTTGATATCCGTCGAGCTTTGTTGCTAAATGTGTAGCAAGCACTTTAATACGGAGTTTATAGAGATGCGATTAAAGACTGATAGATCGATAGTTCTTTATATCTCTTTTATCTCCTTTTTTAAATAAGATGATGTTTTTGATCTTTTTTATTTACTTGGAATTTTCTCTTTGTGGGGACATTGATTCACTAGAGTATGAATTAGTATTTCTGAAGCTTCTACGATCATATCGGTGGTAATTTTATCCTCACCGGGTGCCTTCTTTTTCTTCATATCTTTAAGGTTTTCCATTATTTCTTCATATGTAATTTTTTGTAAATTTTCAGATCCTACATTTTTTAGTTGACAACTTTTTCATATTTTCTAAATAGTCTGCGTCTCTTGTTTGATAAAGGTCTTTGTAGAGCATTTGTATTATTTTGAGTATTTAAATCATTATATTCTCTTGTTCCTTATTTACTTTGCTCGTTTAGCTTTCTTCGGTCTTTTATCAGACTTTGTGTCTGTGTGTTTATCTTAGTCATTCTTGGCTGGTGTTGTTTTTGCTTTCGTACATTTTCTATTAGCATTTTAGTGACGTCTTTAGTAACTGTATCTATGCCATTGTTGTTGTATAGTGTTGTCGCGTCGCATTAGCGTTAGTTATGCTATGATGTACTTTTTGATGCTTGTTACGTAAATTATTATAACACGCCGCGAGGCTGCATGAGAGTGAGTTATGCTATGAGGCTTCGAAGAGGGTTACATACATCTGCCAGATAAACTGACTAGTTTAATTTCTGACTGGTGCCTACCCTTCACATTAAAGGTTTTATCGAGGCTTTTATTTAACGCGTTTACTGCCACAACAGTTACTAAAATTGTGTTCCTTTTGACAGGTACTATTTTATTTTTGACTAAGACTCGAATGAAATTAGTAATTATCCATTAATGTACTTTTTCGCAAAAAAAACTATTTTCCTCCCGTTTTGAGCTGAAAAGCAGAAGATTCATGCGATTGATATACCTAAAGTTTACACTAATGGCATTATGAATCAGACTCTGCCTCTCACACAGATTCATACGTTAAAAAGTTGAGACTTGCATTTTTGCAACGGTTTACTGCATTTTTACTCATTACCAGTCAGGCGTTGGTTGAGTTCCTGTTGTGTAACATAGTTTTTTGTTGTTGTCAGAATAGGTGTTTATAAGTAAAATGAGTTAAGAGAAAACATAAGAAAAGTTAAGGATTCTAATAGAGGAATGTCTCTCCGGTGAAGATGTTAACGAGCCATTCAAAGATTCAGGAGATGAATATGTTCCAGAGTGCTCTAACGATTCTTCTGATGGTGATGATGACAAACCACCTCGTAAATACTTAAAAGTTATTAATGAGCCAAGCACTTCCGCTTTATACAAAGGCATTTCTGATAGTGTATTATACACACGACCTAATTCAGAGAGAGGTGCAAGATACTGATAATAGTAATGTGACACTGGTGATAAATTTGTGTGGGAGGACGTAAATGGACGAAATCTGAAAGTGTTTTCTTTTACCGAAACAAATATTGGCGTGAAAGAGGAAATACATGGTAATCATTTCGATAAATATCCTTGCGATTTTTTTACATCATTTTTAACCGAAGTGCTAGAATTAATGGTCACAGAAACAAACAAATATGCAGGTCAGTGCAAAGCATCAACTAGATTGCTAATAGAGTTTTAATCTAGATAGGCTTGTGTCAATACCCTTCAATAGAATCATACTGCTCCAAAAGCGTTCTGTATGACAACAAAGTGAAAAATGTGATGCCTCGAAATCGATTTCAGCTCGTGCTCAAAACATGGCACTTTAATAATAACGAAGTGGTTGCAAAAAATCTCGCCTCTGATAAATTTCTTAATTCAAAATTTCCAAAAACCTGTTGTTCCAAAACAGAATGTTGGTATTGACAAAACTTTAGTTCCCTTTAGGGGACGTTTAAGTTTTCGTCTGTATATAACTAATAAACGGCATAAATTTGGTATAAAGCTTTATAAATTATGTCCTTATCCGAAAACGTTGTAGTTTCTTTGGCTGATGACCTATTAGATATAGGACGTACCGTCTATACAGATTATTATTATTCCAGTGTTTCCCTACTACATCAGAAAAACACTCACCTAGTTGGAACTCTCAAGAGCAAGAGAAGATTAAATCCTAAACATGTAATGGACATGAAATTACAAAAATGAGAAAATATTGTTGCCGAAAGTATTAATGGAGTGGTAGAGCAAAAATGGAAAAACAAGTGTGATGTTTGTACTCTGAGTACAAAACATAAACCGAACTCAAAACAATCACTCGTCGTGGCAAAAAAGTGAAAAACCGTTAACAGTATTTGATTATAATAAACATAAAATCTACATTGATCTATTGGATCAAATGAAAACGTACGCTACTTCACTACAACGGTTGTCGAAAAGTAGCCATTGAACTAATTTAAGGTGCTGCTTTGGTAACTGCGTACATTTTAAACCAGGAGGTAGCAAATGAAAACGTAAACATATCAAATTAAAAGAAGATCTAGTTTTAGGGCTAACTAAAACAGAGATTCAGAGCTGATTCAATGTCTTACAGCCGTGTTTTGCAGCCTGAATAAACATTAAATTGATCCAAGAAAGAAAAGCTGCTTCTCAAGGCTATTAAACCACTTAATGTTGTAACCGTCGTATTTTGAATTTGTTTTATTAATTTTAGATTGATTTTAAGAAATTATTTTACGTTTTTTTTTAATTCAACTTTGTAATTCAAAGTTTTGGGAAAAATTTTGTATTGATTTATTTTAAAATTTATTAAGCTGTTGAATTATCCGTCTTTATGTTTATTTGGTATTTTTCTTTGTTCAATCAAAATTCCAGTGGTAATTTATGTTTCTCTTCCGAGAAATAATTGTAATTAAAGATGTTTTAGCAGTTTGTTTATTTTAAATTTATTTAAAAGTGCTTTGTTTTAAGTGTATTCTTGGTGCAGTCGAACTTGGTTTTTTGTGTGAGTTCGATCAAATAATGTAGGAAATAAGTCATTATTTTAATTTATTAGGCAGTTTTATGATCCAAATCTAAACAACTAATATTTGTGATAGTAATGGAATATGATATTTTGTCAATTTGACAGTTTACGCAGAAACAAACACCGTGGCCCAACACTACTTTTGTGACGTAATTAAATCTGTTTGCATCCTCTTTGCACTTCTTGGGGGTATGGTTTTCTTTCATGGAGTTTCGAACACAGCCATTTGTTACACTCTAAAACGATGGTTTAGAGAAGGTAACAATGGGATGGTGGTTTGCCAGCTAACTTAGTCGAGAAGGGGCGGGTCGAATTATTTGTCTCTCACTTACCTTTTTGCCGAGTTTACTTAAATCAGGAAGAGTTGTTAAGGGCGCCACCGAATTTTTAGTCACTGTGAAATGTTCGCCAAAACCGGAAATTCGAACACTCCGTAGATGAAAACAGGCGATTCAGAGAAAGTCAAATATGAGATAATAATTCGTATATTAAAATTTAAAGCAAGTAAAATGGTTAATAAAATCATTCAAATTAATCTTAAATTTAAAAGTCGCACAGGGAATCAGCCGCAGAGCGCTTGGCCGTACGTACGACTCGCCGCAAACGATAAATGCCGCTACTCGAGAACTACCTTAACTTAATTCACAACTAAAGCATGCATACAACAAAACATCAAACAAAATAATAAATCAAGACTGCGCACCGAGTCAGAGGGGTCTAAAGTTTGATAATCAAGACACAATTGAATTCTAAGACTCTATTCTGATCGATTCGGCCGTCTTGACTTTAACCAACAATTTAAATCAACCAAAAACAAAATCAAATAGAAGTACGCGTCGAAAATAACTGGTGTCCGTGATGTTCTTCTAACGATCGAATTGGAGGCGAGTTCTTCAGTTGAAGAGGTGATAAGTTGTTAAAGGTACTTACAGGTATGCCTGCAGTTTGACAGCTACTAATCCTTAGTTTACAACAAAAACTCAACACTTTATTGTCAGAATCGATTCACTTAACTCCGTCAAAGACGTTACACGCGTTCAGCATCGGTAAAACGCGTCGATACAGTACCATTAGCCGGGAAAACTTTATAAAGTCCGCAGTAGCGACTATTTTCTCAATTGGGAGAACAACCGGCAACTTTCCCGGAACTAATTATTACAATCGTCAATTCTTTAGATGTTCCGCTTGTTCGTTCAATTACCCACACTTTAACATTCTTCGTTTACCGAACTTTTCACCTCAAGGTCTTATTCTTGCCTCAATCGTTTGATTTTAACCAATTTTCGTAGTTCACCTTTATTTAATTAAACACACACAAGTGCGGTTCTAATTTGCCACTTGAATTAGAATGTTTAAGTAACGTAATGTTCATCACCTGTATTTAATATGCGTCGCCGAAAACTCGGTGTTAAATACCCGCATAAAACACTTGACTTCTTGAACCGAACTTAAATCAACTATTTGTTTTACAAATTTCAATTTCAATTCAATACAAAATTTCTGATTGGATTCGAAATTATATTAATTGACCTTTTTTTTCGAGGGCCAAAAAGGAACTTAACTTTCCTCTGGAAAGAATGAAGCTTAAATAGCCCCTTCTCAAAAACAAAATCTCCAATCAAAAACCTTACATTAATTACATCTTACTTTAAGACAAAGAACTTAACATAATTTAGGTACGTGACAATTCTTATCCGAATCTTCCCACGCAACAGCTAAATTAGCACTTGCTTCTGATTATGAAATATAACAAGAATGATAGCTCAGCAAGTCCATGGGAACAGAGTAATAAACGCGTTCAGAAACATAAATCTTACTCTAATCTAAACTTAAAATATACAAAGAGACATCTGAACAAAGAATAATTCTAAGTAAAATAATTTTTAACATGAACCAAATCTCAAGTTTCAAAAATTTAATGGGTTTAAGGCACGTACACAGACATCCGTCGCCAAAAGATATTCAATTACCAGATAATAAATAATTTTAAATGAATGTCAATAAATACAATGGAAACTTTTAAAATGTTACCAAGAAATACGCAATTCGAAAATACAAAGAAGTTTATTGAACGATGGAAATGCTAAACACACCCGTAATTACAACATAATAATAAAACAATATTTGGATAAAAACTCTCAGCCCCCAAAAACCACCGGGACGGTGACACATTGTGGAAATGGTAGTCGAATAAGTTGATATATAAGTGATTTTGGTGGAGGAAATCTAGTCAATTAAAAGTCGTCAAAATGCTTTAAAAAGATAGTTAGTTAGTTGGTTTCTCCTGTTTCGACAAGCAAAAAGCAGCAGGTGTGTGGTCATTTCCTTTAGACAAAGCTACTGAATTAGCTGCAGCAGCCACTGGGAAATCACCGAACTTTATAAAACAAATAAGGTAAGTTTATAAATATTTAAAATATGTAAATAAAAAATGTTTTCATTAAGAGTGAAGTTTTGCAAACTGAGCATGGAGTACTAAAATCTCCCTCAAAAAAACAAAGAAGCGGTGGTTCCAATAAAATTGTTTTGGACAATGCTGATTTAGGCATCTTAAAAAGAAGAATTCATGAAACTTATACCGTAGACAAAAAGGTTCCAACGTTGAAGATTTTAGTTCAGAAAATGCAGGAGAAAGTTGACTACTGTGGTGGAACAGATACTCTAAGAAAATCGTTACATCAAATTGGGTTTAAATACAGAAAATGTCACGATAAAAGGAAATTGTTAATGGAACGTCATGACATTGTAGCTTGGAGATGCCGCTATTTAAGAAAGTTACGAGAAAACGATGCTCTAGGAGAAAAGAAAAAACCTATTACGTACTTAGATGAAACATACATACATCCGTCGTATGGGGTTAGTAAATGCTGGCAATCAGAAAATGAACCTGGTGTGTATCACACAGGCAAAGCTGGACAAAAATACATAATTGTTCATGCAGGTGGATCTTATGGATTTGTGAAGAATGGACTATTAATTTTTAAATCAAAAAGTAAATCTGGCGACTACCATGATGATATGAACCATAATAACTTTATGCAATGGATGGAAACGCAGCTAATTCCAAATTTGCCTCCTAACGGTATTGTTGTTATGGATAACACACCATATCATAGCGTACAAGTAAACAAACCACCAAATCAAGGTACAAAAAAAATGGACATTAGAGAATGGTTGGAATCTAACGGTATATCAACTATTAATGATATAAGAAAAACTGAATTACTATGTTTGGTGAAACAATGTAACATCACCAAATCTTATGTAATGGATGGAAACGCAGCTAATTCCAAATTTGCCTCCTAACGGTATTGTTGTTATGGATAACACACCATATCATAGCGTACAAGTAAACAAACCACCAAATCAAGGTACAAAAAAAATGGACATTAGAGAATGGTTGGAATCTAACGGTATATCAACTATTAATGATATAAGAAAAACTGAATTACTATGTTTGGTGAAACAATGTAACATCACCAAATCTTATGTAGTTGATGAATTACTAAAGAAACATGGACACACTGTGTTACGTTTGCCACCTTATCATTGTGACCTGAATCCTATTGAATTAATTTGGAGTTTGGTAAAACATAAAGTGGCAATGAACAATGTTACTCAAAGTAATGCAGAAATAGAAAATTTTGTAAGAAATGCATTTTCTGAAGTTACTCAATCTGATTGGAGTAAACATGTTCAACATGTTAACCGTTTAGCTGACGAAATGTGGGAACGTGATGGCCTGTTGGAGGAAACGGTGGAAAGCATGTCTTTTAGAGTGAACACTGGTTCATCAGATGAAGACAGTAGTGATAAAGAAGATCACAGCAGTTAACCTTTATTTAATTAGTTTTTAATTTTTGAATACATAAATATTTTTGAGGTGGTCAAAGAGAAAAAATCGCATAGTCTTGCAGTAGAATAGTTAAACTGGAACAATTAATTGATATTAACATAACATTTATCTTGTTATTTATTATAATCCAATGCTTAATTTTGGTATAATACTGTTAATATTTTAAATATGTAATATTAATTATACTTGAGTATAACGTAGGCAACTGCCAAAGTTTTGTGTCGGGATAATTACTGCCTAAGAATTTATTGTTTTTCTAATAACATCTATGTTCTGTTTTAACGTAATACATAATTGTCTTATAATTATAGGTAAAATCTCGTAATTTTTTTTAAGTATAACTAAGCAAATTGTTCAAGTTTTGTAGCACTGTATATAAGGATCAACTGTTTTTGTAATACTACAATGAAATTAATATCAAAATAAATAAAAACACGAAAACTTCATTATTAAGTATGTTTTAAGTCTGTTGTTACTGATTTTTAAAAAAACTGGGAATGTTTGAATCGCTAAATTTCTATTTATGTCTTCAGATTCTTTAGGAAGTCGAAAGCAGCATGATTAATGTTTTGTTACTCCAAATAGTAGGTTTAAGCAATCTCAAAATGTGATTTCATTCTTATAGATTGTGTAAAATAATAGGTAAGTAACATAAGTTCTTATATCTGAAATTACTGAGCAGTTGTATTTAAATAGAAACTTCTTATAATGCATATTACGTAATTTAAATTATTTAAAATTGCCGCCGAAATACTTTTTACTTTGAATGTACTGTCAAAATTAAAGCGCTCTCAATCACGCCCCTTCGCGTCACTTGTTTGCTTATGTCAACTGTACTAGGGTGATTTGTCGAAAGTAAGTCCTATGCCAACCTTCGACGCCGTTGTTTGTTTTTGGTTCACTTTCAAGAGTACCTTCGTAACAATTCCACATACTTAAAGGAAAACGCGGTGGACGGCGACCCCTTCGATTTCGATTTGGTCGACCAACCCAAGTGTCCTCAAAATAATCAGTTACGGGTTGTGCTTCTTCAGGAAACCCATTTTCGTCGTAACAAATTTCAAAATATTCAATTACATGTTGTTCAGGTACAAAAGCTATGCAGGGAGCATTTTCATTTTTAGAGCAAAATCCGCATCTATTTCATATCTGCTTTTCAAACCATTTGATTGAATATGTCGGAAAATTGCCTGACAGAAATGGAAAAAAAACATCCTCTGTGCCTTGTTTCGGGATATACATCATGTACGAGATTAATTATCGCACCTTTAAAATTGGTCATTATGGTTTGTGGATTTGCATTAGGCATAAATTCTTTAATTTTGCGAAAAAATTCAGAATAAGTTTCCTCCCCTTTATTTGGGAGAAGCGCGTAAATCCGTGGCACAGCATTATTGCCTTGTAAACAATGTACGGTATACAATTGCCCAAAAAGAAGTGGAGTAGTTTTGAAAGTTCCATCAGCATACCAATGTGCGGAAAATTCCAGCAGACGTAAATTTCTTCTAGTAGAAAAAATAATTAGCCGATCGTTCACTTGCCGTTTATCATATAATAAGAAATCTTCTCCATTTGCAGTGATCGTAAACTCCAGTGGAAATTGAATGTCTTGCCGACGGTTTGGAACTGCGGGACCCAAATGTTCACTTGCTCAATTATTTCTTACAGTTTTTTTTATAGAACTTACTGCAGGCAACCTTGCTGCTACTGCTTGACCTACATTTTCTAATGCAGAAGATATGAGAAACTGTGGCGTGTCTCTAGTAGATTTTGCATTCTCTTTGATGGTATTATATACTCTAGCAGCGTCTACACTTGCAGCATCAGCTATGTAATTTTGTACATTATTTATTTTGGTTGCAATCCCGTCGATTGTTACCACCCGAGCGGAGCACTTCAATTTTTTTGAAACTTCACATTTCCAATACACTTTATTACGATCAACTTTGTCTTTAATAAACAAATAGCCTTCGATCAATAACTTGTTTTTGCCTTTTTCACTTTTAATAAACTTCATGTTGTTACCGTTACCGTACCGATGACTGTAATAAATTAAAAATTTTGGGGTGCTACTGTGGTATGCGGTCTACCGTGACATTTTTGTAAACATTACTCAATAAATGTGCTGTAAGTACCTAACACAGGTAGTTAATGATTGTTTTATTAGAGAAATGCAGGAAATTAGTGTAATGAGGGATACAAAAGGAGCTTAATGAATGTAATGTAAGTACCTGATCTAGTTAATGATTGTTTTATTAAAGAAAAGCATGTAATTAATGTAATGAGGGATATAAAAGGAGCTAAAATGAAGTGGTTGGTAATTATTTTAGTAATAATCATTCTCTGGCCAACAATGTTGCTGAAAGAATTGTACCAAACCATTATTTTAAACGAAGAAACTGCAGTTACATTTTTACGCAACAACGGTCTCCTGGATCAGCCGCAACATGCTGACCCTTGCCATCGATGTGGAGCTGTTATGCAGGATAAGAGGAGGCGGGATCGAAATGGAGAATGTAGACCTGTTCTTCGTTGTCCAACTAAAGGTTGTCAAGTGACTCGTTCCGTAAGAAAAGGAAACCAATTTTTCCACTACACCGATGTCAATAACAGATTGAACTGCAGATTGACCCTTAGCGACATATTGGAGTTGGCGTTCATGTTTGAGCAGGAAATTCCGATGGCTACTGCAGAAGGTCTTACTGGAAAATCGCAACACACCTTAACTGACAACATGTGCCGAGAAGTGTGCACCTGGATTGTCTCTAGACGAGCGCAAATGGTAGGCACCGGAGCTCGACCCATTCAAATCGACGAGGCGAGATTTGCGGGCCGCCGAAAATATAATCGCGGAAGAATGTTGGAAGGTGACAGGGCAGCATTGTCTGACGACAGCGATACTGAAATCGAGAACAACAGAAATCCTGGGGCGAGAATAGGCGTTCCAGTACAACACTTTCAGAGTCATTTGGACCATTTTTGTTGGAAAATGTTAAGAAAAAACAACCAAGATTTATTTTTAGCTTTTCTAAACGATATCAGAACTGTACATAGATTATCATTTTTGAATAAAATATAGTTTGTAATGGCAAATCTCGCGTGTTTATTTCAAATTTTGATACTGCGTTGAATTGTCGGGGGAGACCGCATATTACAGGTTTAAGGTGGTGGTAGATCACGCGCGGATCGGTAGACCGCATACTACAGTAGCACCAATTTTGGAAATATTTTTGTTATTTATAAGAACTTCTTAGCATAAAATACCACTACCAAGAAAGGTAATTAGAGGATCATTTCAGGAGTAAATATTTCATTGTATGTGTTGAGGTTGGCATATCTATTGTCTACACTGTATTGTAATAACCTCCTTTCAAGAAATGACCATTAGCAAGAAAGTGAATGAGAAGATTATTTCAAGATAATAGGTATTTAAGGACACATTTTATTATTTTGTATAATGCATAAATTTGATAAATTTTGTTTAACTTATATTTTTTTCGAGAAATTCTTATTCAAGCAACTAGACTTTCGAGGAACTGTCCATTGTGGAACTATTTTTCGAGCAATTCATTTCGAGCAATTGATTTCGAGCATTTTTCCGCTATCCTTTAAAATTACCTCTAAACAAAAATTGTGTAGCACACCATATACCTAAAGAAGGCCTAAGGCTAACCTTTTCCAGTTCTAAATATTATTTTAAAATTCACTCTTTTTAATAATCCAAGAAAAGAAAACAATATAAAAAATAGTATGATTGCAGTTATCCTGTTTCTATCTATCCTAAAACTAAGAAAATAAAAATTTTGAATATTCAAATATTTCTATTTTAAATAAATATAAATTTTACAGGAATCACAAATTAAAAACTATTACGTTTAAAGTTTACATCAGACATTAGAATTTACATAACAATCTTTGATAGTGTTATGAGAAACTTTTATTTTTTTTATTATGTAATCATTATGGACAACTACCCGATAAAAATCTAGCTGACTTGAAAATTATAATTTCAACCTATTCTTAATAAAAGCAATGATTTCTACTTTTTTTTTACACAATTAGCAAAATAGGATTTACACATTTGAAATATTTTGGGAAGCATCGCTCATAAAAGTTGAGTTGGGCGGACAAAACACATGCGGGTGACATGCGTTATTTTTACTAAAGAGATTAATTACCGTTTATTGCGGCAATGTAGGATTGTTGAATGCGTGCAAACGTATTCTGCTAAAATCAACCGGTGTTAATGTAGAAACAGCTGTATACGTTTTCAAAATTTACGTATGTTTCATACGGTTACTTATTTAATAAGTAAGAATTATCTTGCTTTTTGGTATCATAAATCAATTAGAAACGAACAATAAAACTATAATTAATAAACAAATTCGTGGTACACATTATTTATATTGTAGTTAATAAAACAAAGCACTAATAAATACGTACAGACGTAAATAACTACAATATAGTTATACATTACCAATCAAATAATCACTTAAGTCGTATTTAATAAACATTAAATAATCGCCTACAAAGTTAAAACATAAAAACGGTACATATCTAGCTGTATTTACCGTGCGCGTTAATCAATATGAAGTGTTAAACACACTCATTATATTACGTCGTAAAATATGTGTTACAAAAATAATTATAAGTAAACAACTAAAAACAAAAATAAAAAGATAAAAATGTGTATTATACTACTATTCAAACATTCCTAATTGTCTTGTTTCTGACAATAACGTTTTGTATGAGTGATGTTATGAATGAAAACAGTTTTATGTTTATAATAATAATATTGAAACCGCGTGTTTGAACACATTCATCACGTATGGTAATTGAAATTTTAAATAGAACATTAACTGACCTAAAGTGCTACACTAATAAATTTCTTATAGTAAAGGTGTAATTAAAATAACGTTAATAATAGAAAGTTTTTTTTTTTACAAATTTTGCAATATTAATAGTGTATACATACATACATACAGGTTGTACATAAAAACTTTACACGTAATACTAAATATTCTCCATTATCGACTCATCTAGTTATTTTGCGAAAAAGGTTGCAGAAAATGACTTCTAATTCCTTTGTTATCTGTTTTATTCTCTGTACAAAAGAAAATAAAACGACTTTTTGTAAAAATATGATTATTCATGAAATAATAACGTTTACACCACAAACGTCAAAATATCTACGTTAATTGGTTTTAATTCTTACCTTTTGAACCTGATGTATTTAATTTAGTTTCATCGTAATAAATTTAATAACTTTTCCGTATACGTTACAAAAATTTGAAAAGGATGGTTAATAAATTATTGTAAAGTACATTTGGTTCAAGTGCTTCAATTACCATCAAATTTAACCTAAAATAAAGTAAGTAGCGGCAGCTCTGTTATTGGTGAATATCATAGGTAAAATAATGAGTACAAATCAACCTACTTTCAATGTGCAGATTATAATTTATTAAAAAGGGTGCCAGAACGAAAGATCTTACCGATGCTCGTTCACACCTATACACTACTGAACAAATACAAGCAGAACACATATATAACAAGTAATAAATTCATTCTAACACAGCACAAAATATTCCAGGGACATCTTTGGAAAATCCGCACAGGAATTAATGCATATCTCAAAGAGTTCCAAAAATATCCACGGGATGTATGTGGAAACGTCAGGTGGGACACTATTGTCTGTCCCTCGCACTATCCTACAACTTCCATTAGTATGCAGTTAAAATCGCACCGGGATCTTGTTCAAAAAATAAAAACATTGGCTTATTTACGCTATACGGCTGGTAATATTGTGGCCAAAATTAATGACTTTCAAAAAGTTTCACTTTTGGGATATATGGGGTCTATTATGGTTATCAAATTTGGGTTTTTTCTAATGAAATCCCTGTATATTATTACATTTTTGGATTCTCCGATCAAAATAAATTTGTGTTTTAATTACGTTTATGAGGATTGTATTATCCATTATAAAGTCTTTAACACAAAATGGGATGTTCAATTATAATTGTAAATAATTCAATGCCTTTCCCATATATTTCTTTTTTATTTATTAATTATTTGCGGCTACAAGTTTCAACCTAACGGTCATCATCAGGCCTCTAAAATTATCAACTTAATAGTAAAATCTAAACCTTAAAATTCTTAATATACTTACAATTAATAAATAAATAAATAAATTTAAATTATACAGTTTATGTCAAAATGACAATATAAATTAAATACATTTTTTTTACAAGAAAGGTATATAAAATAGTAATATTATTAACAAGAAAATTAAATAAAAATAAAAGCAATTGAAATAAAAACATAAATGTTATTTAAGGAAAAGAAAAAAAATTCAAATTTAACAACTTCATTTAAACATGCATCTGATTCTAAATTATTATGCTTAACAATGTCTTTTATCTCCAAAAAATTTAATTTTAGACTTTTATTGCAAATAGTGGTTATATTCTAATATATGATTAGCAAAAGAAGATTTATTATATAAATTAATACCAATATTATTGTTTTTAATGTAAGAAAAATGTTCTGCTATACTTGTTCGAAATTTACGACCGGTTTGTCCAATATAAAAAGAATTACAGCTACCACAATTTAATTTGTAAACACCAGGTTTATTTAATATTATTTAATTTAATATATTAACATTATGCTTTTTAAATAAATTTTGAAATTGAAAAGAAGAGCGACCAATCAACTTTATTTTGTCGTGTTTGAGACCAAACACTATAATAATAATCTTAATACTAAGCTTTTAGATGAATTCAAAATTGATTTAGAATGCATTTTACATTAAACTTCAAACTTTATTGATTCAAATTATGTTAGAACTATTTGTAGGCTAAAGTTAAAAAAAATATTACTTTGTCTCACGAAAAATTTAACAATAAAATATTAAATGCTGTTAAATTAAAACAAAAAAGAGATAATTTAATATTTACTAAAGCTGATAAAATTGATTATATTGACAAAGTTAATAACTTTCTTGACTCTGATGATTTTCAAAACACTAATATAAATTTTCTTTTATTCTCCAACAAAGTTAAAGATTTCATTAACATGAACAAAGATATTTTGTCTGATTTTTTTAATACCAAACATTATAATTTACTATTAATGAACCTCTTATATATCGCTTTTTGAAAATTCATAAACTAAACTCTCCTATTAGACCTATTGTTTTTTTTGATAACACTCCTGTTCTAAAATTTCATCTTGGTTAAATCAAACTTTACGTTCTTACCTTAACTTTTAATTTCCTTTTTCTATTTCTAATTCACAATCACTAGCTGATGAATTAGTTGGTTTAACTTTAGATACAAATTGTTTTCTTATGTCTTTTGATATTGTTAATCTTTTTCCAAGCATTCCTTTTATAGAATGCCAAAATATTGTTAATGAACATCTATTTGAATCTAACCTTCCTGATCATATTTGCGAATTTTTATCTGATTGTCTAAAATTCTTTCAATCAATTCAAAAAACAGGTCTGCCTATAGGTAAGAATCTTTCACCTATACTGGCTGAAATTTTCCTTACTAAATTAGAAATTAAGAACCTTTTTTTGAATAATTTAATTGAAAAACATTTTATTTACTATAAAAGATATGTTGACGATATTTTGGTTGTATTTAAAGGTAATAATTATGACTTAGACCTTTGTTTTAATATTCCAAATTCATTACATCCTAACATTAAATTCACATTTGAAAAAGAATCTAATAACGTTCTTAATTTTCTAGACTTATCTTTAAATAGAGTTAATAAGTCTGTCAAAATTGATATTCATCGTAATCATGTCACTCCTTTTTCTTCTTTTCATCCTTTTTCACACAAAATGTTTTCTTTTAGATTCTTTTTTAATCGTTTATACAAATTACCTCTTGATAAATTTAATTTTAATAAAGAAGTTAACATTATTTATAATTTAGCAAATAATAATAATTATCTTCTAGATATGATCAAAAAACTTCAAAATAATATTTTTATTTCTATTAATATTAAAAACATTTCAACTCTTACTCCACTTTCAAATAACATTAAAAAGACATATTTTTCTCTTCCTTACATTGGTCGCTCTACTTTTCATTTTCAAAATTTATTTAAAAAACATAATATTAATATTTATTTTTCATCTTTATTTAATTTAAAATCTTTACTTGTCAATAGTCAAGATCAAGTTGATATTCTGAATAAATTTGGTGTTTACAAATTAAACTGTGGTAACTGTAACTCTTTTTGTATTAGACAAACCGGCCGTAAATTTCGAACAAGGATAGCAGAACATTTTTCTTACACTAAAAACAATAATGTAGCTATTAATGTATATAATAAATCTACTTTCGCTAAATATTAGAAAATAACCACTTTTTTGATTATAAAAATAACTACAAAATTCTTCATATTTGCAATAAGTCTAAAATTAAATTTTTTCGAGATAAAAAAAATTGTTAAGCATAATAATTTGGAACCAGATGCATGTTTAAATGAAGTTATTAATTTTGAAAATTATTTTTTTTCTTAAATAACATTTTTGTTTAATTTATTTAAATTATCTTTAATTTTTATTTAATTTTCTTGTTAATAATATTACTATTTTATATACCTTTTTTGTAAAAAAAATGTTTAATTTACATTGTCATTTTGACATGAACTGTTTAATTTAAATTTATTTATTTATTTATTGTAAGTATTTTAAGAACTTTAAGGTTTCGATTTTACTATGAAGTCGATAATTTTAGACGCCTGATGATGACCATAAGTTTGAAACTTGTAGCCGCAAATAATTAATAAATAAAAAAGAAATATATGGGAAAGGGATTGAATTGTTTACAATTATACGTTTATGAGGCCTAGACCTTAAAGTTTTTTAAATAATTTGAATTTTGTCAAAATATAACCTAATTTTCATGTTTGAGATAGTTAAGGGTGTCCAAAAATTAAAACTTATCAATTAAGAAATTTAAGTGACGTTAACTTTATTAGTTTACATTTCTTTTTAATTTAATGGTTGTTTTAATCACCTATTGAATAGTATTAGAATGTTCCATAGCTAAGTCTTCCCGTTTTTACACAATAACCGTTTTTTGTACCATTTCATATATTTTTACATAAAAGTTCTGATGAATCTAGTTGGATACTGAATTTACAAATATCAGATACTTAGCAAGTATATGAATAACAACAAAAGACAATTCTTTTTATGTATTTCCATGAAAAAATTTGGTGTAATACATTTTGAGGATTTAGGGGGATGGGGCTAATTGTGAAATCCATTTCTTCTATCCACTTGATTTATTTATTATTCGTTGATATGTTATTACCATTATTACTGTTATAGTCTGTTGGATTATAAATTATTATTTTTATAAGTATTAATGATCTGATATCTCTAAACAGAATAGGCAAGCAAAATTTTTATTGCAAAAACCTCAAATTGTGCACAAAACGATTATTTGGCGTATTCTGTAAAAACGGGAAGACTTAACTATAGAATATTCTAATACTATTAGATAGGTAATTGCAAAATGCATTTGCTAGTAAATTAAAAAAATTAGGGCGTGTACTAGTGTACACATGTAAGAAGTGAAACTTCTTTATGGCCTTATTTTTCGCAAAATGATCTACATGCAACTTTTCAGAAATTGGTTAATTAAAGTTATATTAGATAAAGTTTAAACAAAAGGATTTTATTATCATAGACATGAATACAAAAAAAAGGATTTTATTATCATAGACATGAATACAAATAACCGATTGCGCCACGAAGGCTGATATTTGATGATTTTGTAGAATTTGTGGAGTATTACAACAACAATTGATCGTATCTTATAGCAACGTTTTGACCGTGTACCTTATAACCATCCGTTTTGTGACCTATAGTATGTGCCTCCGTGGCGCAATCGACTAGCGCGTTCGGCTGTTAACCGAAAGGTTGGTGGTTCGAGCCCACCCGGGGGCGAACTTTTTATTTATTTTACTACCTTTGAACACCTTGTACAATTTGTATTTATTTAAAAATATTTTAGAATTTTATAATAAAAAATTAGTTAATTGATTTACAAAAAAAGATGGCGCGTAACGGAACAATGTTACGCGTAACCGAAAAAAATCTGACGGTAGTAAAAATGTGACGCGTAAAATATGACGGTAAATTTTTTTCCAACGCCGATAAAAAAGTTTCACTTCAATAATATGGCGTTCTATTTAAATTATTAAAGTTATAGGCACTTAAATTTCTGAATTGATAAGTTTCAATTTTTGGACACCCGATGTAAAGTTTATTATAATTGGGATATAAAATATGATCTATTGTTACGCTTCATTGTAAATTTTGTTCCCATAACTTAGATACTTTTTAAGTATCTCAAACATGAAAATTAAGTTTTATTTTGACAAAATTCAAATTAGTATAAAACCTTAAGGCTTAGGTCTCATAAACGTTATTAAAACACACCATTATTTTGATCAGAAAATCCAAAAATGTAATAATATACAAGGGGCGACATTTAGAAAAACACAAGTTTGATACATGATAATACAGAGAAAAAAAATAATGTATCTTGGCCACAATATTGCGAGCCGTATAGCGTGAAGAATCCTGTATACTGATTAATAAACCATTATAATAATTTTTATAAATAGAAAAAAATTAATTAACGTTTCTTAAGTATTTTTGGTAAAAACAAAACTTATACTTATATCCTGATTTAGGTATATACTGCTTTGCATGTTTAAACCAGCTTTTAACAGCCTGTTGAATTTACTTTTCAAACTAATTTTTTATAGATACGTTTGCTTGAATTCAATGTAAAAAAATCTTATTAAGCTAAAAAAGAAGATTATTTCTAAAACTTACCTATCAAACATTTATGCTTAACCATTCCTACAAAAACGTGCTTTGTTTTAAATCCTTTTCAGTACAGATTAGAAGCTACTTCATCCGACATAATTCGTACCCAAAACACGTTTGGCGCATTCATATGGTGAAGTACCCCCAATTACAAAAATTTCTTTGCAACAAGTGTTTAATGTGACCACTTATATTAATCTAGAGGTTGAGATGGTCCAGTTTAAATTTAAAGTCAATTATAAAGACGCGTGAAATTACGTAAGCATCGTCAGCTAGCGGGAAGACTTAAAAATACGAGTTGCGCCGTATTACCATCGTTTTACGCATAACTCGTTTTAAGAGGAGTTTCGTGGACATTGAGGGTAGTAGCGGTAGAAGGGTGCCAACCGGCTGTATAATCGGCCTTCTTGATATAAAATTTGTGCTTGTGTTTTATGTTATTTTTAATGTAAATAACTGTATACGTTAGCTAACATAAGGGATGAAAAAATTAACTATAATTTGAAAGCACTTTGCATTAAAATCTCAGCATTATAAAAACATCACATTTTCTTTGTTTTGGTAAAACAAACGCGTTGGCGGCCATTTCCATTTTGTCGAGTAAATTGTTTATGTGGATGATTTAGATTTATTAAACGAGGTTTTTCACAAGTTATTAATTAAAACTTACAATTACTAAATCGACATGTCTTAAAAAATTATCTGAAATATAATTTAAATTCGTAGCATCTTCTTATGTTTATGATTGCATTTATGTGTTTAGACACAACATTAAGCGTCGTAAATTTCATTGTGATAATTAACCGTTTATTTAATAAAGAATAAAACTACCGAAATACACAGTGGATAAAACAATATTCTCGCGTAAAACAGGTATTAGATGCCATCTTTTCTGTTTTAGATCCTGCCACCTGGTGCAAGATCGTAGTACCGTTAGCGGAACTTGGGTGGATAAATAAACAAATATACACCTCCGAACGATTTTTTTTTGTAAAACGGAAGCCTGCAATGTCATATTTAATTCATTAATTAAGTTTAAGTTGTAAATTACATATTATAAAAACATTGTATGTATTAAGTTGGGGTGTTGAGTTATTAAATTTAATCCACTAGCTACCCGAGGCAGAAGCAGTAGGGACTTGTTACAGTAAAAAGAGGCTATTTAAACTTCATTAGCATTCTGTTTTTGTTATTTTATATCTTTGACGTGTTTTAGAATCAATCTGTGTTAATCTATTAGATGATTTTGTGTGTATTGCCATGCAGAATGTAAATCTAATATTTTTCTACCGTGATTGAGCAACAACGAACGGCCGCAGGTTGCTCTCATGCTAGGAAACCTTGTATTTTGTTATGTATAATAACGCAAGTTGCTTCCATGCTGTGGGACCTTGTACATTTGTCTGTTTTCTAGTCGCGGTAGGTTGCTTCCATGTTATAGGACCCTACATTTTCGTTTACTTGTTTTATGTATAATTTTTATTACTTGTATTACTGATTTTACATATTCCTATATGTTTTTGACCTTGCTTATTGTTCCTAACTTTCAACTTTAGCTGGGTTGATTCGTAACCAGGACCCTAGTACTCATTGGCTGAGGTGCCGATTATATAACACGTTTTCAGTTTAAAATGATGTTTGTGCATGTGTTTATATGTGTTGGTATTTAAATCTGTTATCAGGTCTGTTTATTTGTCTAATTTACTGTAATTTGAGATGTCCTAGCTTTCCGACATGCGTTGATAATTTTGGTTACCAGCCTATTGCTTTATAAACCTAAATTATGTAGTGATCTTGCATTTACATTAAGTTAGAGGACCTCCCCTCCTACGGCGGCTCCCACCGAACAGGCGAAATTTCGGTTAAAATTTAACGTGTTAAACTTGAATAAAAATCACGATTCATTTTTTATCCTGTGTTTTATTTATCCTACTACCAGCTTTCCACATATCGAGAGTAAGCAGTGTATAACAAACTTCTTATAACGTAGAAGTGGGGGGGGGGGTAGCTTGACAATCACAGCCACAGCGAGATGTCGCTGTTTTATTTTGTTTGCGGGTTTTAATTTTCAAACGTGAGTGGGTTACATCACAAAGCCAATTCGACGAAAAAAATTTGAATGCACCCTTCTTAAAACATTGTGGTTTCCTAGTAACGCGTTTATAGCATTTTGAATTATATTTCACAATTGTTCGGAATTATTAATTTAAACCTTGTACATTTGTGTTTTTAACATTCCCCGTACGAAGAAGTCGCAATAATTTAAATCTGGAGACCGCCGAAGCCATTGTGCATGAAGAACAAGGTTCAACACAAATTAAAGGGCTAGTCTACTGATTTTGACAAAGATGCTTGAAGAAAACTAAGATAACTTGCGCTATTCAGACGATCAGGCCATCCGAACGGCCCAACCATAAAATTGCCTTTGTATTTCCTTTTTAATCATATCGATTTCACTTAGGTATTATTAAATTTAGGTTCAACTAAATTTTGTCTTTAGTGTTTAGTTACAAGTTTTTTGTTTTCCTTTTTAATTTTGCCAGGTTTGTCAGTTCGCCAATAAAATTAGTTTAAATATCTTATTAAATATTGTCATTTAATTTTAATCTTCTAATTTTTGTTGTTTTGTTTTATAAATTCTGTTTTTGCATTTCTTTTTTTGTTGTAACAAATGTTTGATTTTTAAATTATGCCGAATTTTTTAATTAATACTGAAACGTTCGAGAAATTATTCTCAAGTTCGAGAGCCTTCACGAAGTTTTTATCTATTTCCAGAACGTTCACCGAAAGATATAGAAAACTGTCGAACGTTTGGCCAAAATGAATAAATGCGGTACAAACAAATCATAGATCAGTTATTTCAGTAATTCGAAGTCGACAGTGTTAAGAAGATTATTCAAGTTTAAATTAACCCGTGTTCGAGATAAATACAACGAATAAAAATCGTAGGTGACTTTATTGTAAATAAATAAGCTGTTAGTGATTTTTGTGTAAATACCATTCAATAATTTAATATCGCTCCCGTAATAAAAAAATTGATTGCGTAAATAATCAAACTTTAGTTCGCAATTCACGTGTTTCCTTATAGCGTTTAATCCTAGCTGTTCCAGTTTGTTAAAGTAGTGTATTTAAACTTTTTTTATTCGTGTTATATATACCTTATGCCGGTAACTCAAATGGATTCAAAAATATTTGAAATTCTAGAACTGATGAATAAAAATATGGAAGAAAATTCTAGAAAAATGGAAAACCAAATTGGAGAAAACTCTTCAGAAATGAAAAAAAATGCTATAAAAATGAAGAAAAATTTTAGAAAAATGAAGGAAAAACTGTCTGAAAATTCTTAGAAAATAGAAGAAAAATTGTTGGAAAATTCTAGAAATTTAAAAGAAGAAGCCGAACAAATAATTATGGATATGGAGCAAAAAGGCGTGATTGAACCTTCAAATAGCCCATGGGCGTCCCCGGTGGTACTCGTAAAGAAGAAAGATGTATCAAAGAGATTTTGCGTAGACTACTAAAAGCTAAACGACGTGACCAAAAAGGACAGCTACCCTTTACTAAAAATTGACGATACGTTAGACACCCTGTCAGGATCCCAGTGGTATTCCACGTTAGATTCAAAGGGTGGTTACCGGCACGTAAAATTGGAACCCAAGGATCGTGAAAAAACAGCTTGAAAGAAGTGTTTTAGCGACTACGTGGGTCAAATCTCAAACTGAGCCTAAAGAAATGCCACGTATTTAACAAGGAAGTGCTATACCGTGGCCACGTCGTATGTAGCGTTTGAGTAAAGGCTGACCCAGACAAAATCCGAGCAGTGCAAGCATGGCTAAGATCAATCGAAAAACATCAGGTCCGAAGTTTCCTTGGATTGTGCACCTATTACAGACGATTTGTACCTGGATTTGCCAATATTGCCAAACCTTTGACGCAATTGACCGAAGAAAGAGCAGAATTTAGATAGAATGAAGACTGCGAAAATGCTTTCCATCAACTAAAACAGGCCCTATTCACTTCGCCGATTTTGAACTATCTAAGAGAAGATGGAAAATTGGTTTTGGATACAGACGCAAACAATCTGGCTATAGGCGCAGTTCTATCGCGTATTTTAGCAAGGTTTTGTCCAGGCCAGAAAGAAATTATTGCGTGAATAGGAAGGAACTGTTAGCAGTCGTCAAGTTCATAGAACATTTCTACAAATATTTGTATAGACGAACATTTTTATTGAGAACGGACCACGCAACACTGCAAGAGCATGACTATGACACAGAACACCGTGCCGGAAGCAGTCATCGAAACTCTGATGCCTTGTCCAGAAGACCATGTGCAGCGGACTGCGGCCATTGTTTGCGACTTAAAAAAATAGTTGAATGCCTCCGGAGAACTGTTAATGACGAGTGGGAACTTGAGCAGTTGCGTCGCGAACAAGAAAACGACCCTAAAATAAGACTACTCCTGAACTGTAAAGAAAACGGCTGATGACCAACTGAACTGAAAATACATGTCATGAAAAATAAAATACAAAATTATGTATTTTTAAATCAAATAAATTTAGTTAACTTAATTAATATTAATTAATTATATATAGTAATTATTTAAACAACTAATTTTCCACTCAAACGTTTTTACAATTGGGTGAATATGATTTTTAAATGGCATTCTAGTTATTAAAACTTTTTTTACGGTGGCCGTAAGATTAGTTTTTACATCTTTCCTTTTATAAACCCTTTGATTATAGATACGTTAAGATTATTAAATTTATTATTAAATGCACTTTAAGCAACTAAAATTGACAAAACTAAAATTGTCAAATGTAATTCAAACGCTGCAAAACGCTTAACTATACAGGATAGTTTGCTTTCTTGCCCGGATGAAGTGGGGAAACACGAAATAAAACCGGACCGAATTCGTAACCATACTAGCATACGAAGTGGTGCCTCCAGTAGTTAATTGTTTCTGTGTAATTATTTCATTGTTAATTGGTGAAAACTAATTTGACCTACTTTAATCGAAACATCGAGTAATAACTTCTAAAATGTTTTATTTAGTTTTATTGACGCAAATTTTCAATGGCCATCGTATTTTAATGCTTTATATTTATGCGTTTGGAAGTAATAAATAGTCCGCTATTGTACGCTTAAGAGTTACAGTAAAAAAATTATTTCTTCTGTGTAATATAGTTATCTTTAGTTATCACCCCAAACCGTTTACATTCAACACGCATTAGGAAGTACATCTTGGACAATTTCTTTGTACTTGGGTAAACGACTTAATCAAAATATTTCTTAATGTACCTAATCAAATATTATCTAAACACCCTTACCTAAAATGGCATTTCATAAGAATTTTCATTAATCTAAATATGTGTACTGAAAACATATAGCGCTACGTTACGTGTAAAACAACACTCATCAGACAATACTCAGAAAATAAACTAAACTCATTTTTTTGATGATGATGTAAAGAGATCTATGAGTAATTTTTCAAACTTGTGAGTTATTTTTTGGTGGCTGGTCTTCTACATTTCTTCTACTACTTTTTCCACTACTAGTAAGGAGGTAAATTGGATGAACACTTCTAGCGTTTCTAAGTCTTTAGACGTATGCAAGAACAAATATATCGAAGAATCATTAACTGCAAAAATAAAAAAAAAGTGAAGCATAGTCCAATGAACGTTAATGCGACGCAGACCAAGCGCTTCAAGAGAGTGAGATATGCTATAAGACTTTTGACGAGAGTAACATACATTATACATTGTCCTACTTTTTGTAAACAAAAATTTACAGGTTTTTTGCCATTACGTTGCTACTAACAAACGAATATTAATGTTTTCAACAAGAGCAGTACAAAAAATTAATTTACAATAAATGATTCATTTGTTTTAAAAAAACTGTGTAACTTCTTTAATAACAAATGTATAGGTTTTTTTTTAATATTTTTTGCAAAAATATTTGGGTTATTGGTTTCTCTATAGACAATTATATTGCTATTAGTAAAATAACTGGTGTTTTTAAGAACATTTAAAATTAAAAGCATTTACAGTATTTTATATATAATTTTAGTTAAAAAAAATGAATGGCAAACAACACAAGTTTTAATGACTGAAGTTAAATGCCTTTTGCTAGTAGCATTGACGTTTAAAAAACTTTCTTAAAAGTATACGTGGCATTTATTATTTTATAGTTGATAACGCTTTACGATAAATAGATATTGAGATTCTTTTGTTAATAGTACTAAAACCAGGAAAATAATCATATACATTGTGGATACAAACTTAATCATGATCTATATTCTGAATGCATTCAATTAAACATCCAAGTGCATTAATATTTTACAAAAGTAAACTATTATTGAATTTATATCTAACTTAGGCATGGTTTGAAAGTAGAAAACAAGTTTTGATTAAAAGCGATAATAATCTAGAAAACTTTTCGAACTTATAGTTAAACTTGCAATATAAAGTAGAACTTTTTGGAAGATGAAAAGATACTCTTATTCCTTTGCATGAAATTTTTCGTGGTCTCGAGAGAGATTGCTAGTCTAACGGGAAGTGAGAAGAATCTAATAAGTTTAGAGGAAATTAAAAGAGCAGCGTGCTTTAGATTATATCAACAATTACTTCAAGAAAAAAACATCAACAAACTTTACATATACATGCAACATAAAGCTCGATATTAATTTACTTTATATTGAACTTTAATATGTTAAGTAAATACTATAATTAAGAAAGATTTAATATAAAAAAGTATTTAATAATTTAATAACGTTTTGAAAACCAATTACAACGCACAGTAAAATTAAAGTTGTGGCGAATTACGTTGAAATGTAGATTTCAATGTTTTAATAGATTTTATAACCGCAATAAATTATGCATATAAAACCTTATAAATTAAAACTTTATTAAGGATTAATAAATGTTTATAGTACTTTGTATCAATTAAAAAACTTTAAAAGTTTAATTTTTAAAGTGCTTGAACTGTACTTGTAACATCATACGCTCATTTTATTTAAACAATTTATCACGTTTTGTAAAAACGGATTATTCGGATTTGACTGTGACAATTTTCAAACCTAAATTAAACATTTATTTGTTTTAACTTCTAATAAAATAATGACATTCATTAATTTAAAAGAAAATACTTACAATTGTTTGTTTCGTTTAATAAACTAACGCCATTTATTTAGATATGTTATAATAATAACTGAAATTGAATGAGTTTAATTAAAATAATTATTTGAGGGTTTTAATATCTTCTAGATGCTGTATTAAAAAATCTATTTTTGTTTGACTAATGAACGTAAAATTTAGTAAACTGTTTGAGAATTGATAACAATCTAAAAATGTTCTAGAGGGTTCGACGCGATACAAAAAGAGTCGGAATTTTTTAAGCGACGATTAGATATACAGAGTTATTCAGGCTATACGGCTCGGAATATTGTGGCCAAAATACGTGACTTTCACTTTTGATATATATATGGTTATTTTTAAAAATTATTTTCATATTATACAGGGTGTCGTAAAAGTATCAAAGTTGTGTTTTTTTAATGAAACCCTCTGTATATTATTGCATTTTTGCAAATAATAGAACATACTCCCAAACAGTACAAGCTAGACGAGAAACCTATATAAATGAGCTGCCACCTTCTAGGCGTTGTACACTCAAACCCAATACCAATTTGTCCAATGACCAGCAAGCATCAACTCTACACTCATCCAAAAAAATTCTAGAGTTCTTAATACCACGCTTAGACAAATTATTGCCACTTATAACAACACTACTCCCAACACTATTAACAAATAGAGCCCAATAGTACCCCACTAATTAATAATTTAACATTGACAAATTGGAATGCCAATGGTTTCAAATCACAACGCACACTTTTTATCATATCGAATTGATAAGGCACAACGTTGATATCGCGTGCATTACCGAGACACACTTCGTTACCACAAAAAGGATTAGGATTCCTGGATACCATGTATACTGGAAATCTATTCCTCGAGGACCTAAATGCAACAAACACTACATGCGGATGCCGTGCTAACAACCTGAATGGAATCAAATTATATAGCATAATTGCCGACCATGGTATTAATATATCTGCCCAAGATGATTATACTTATTAGCTGTATTGACCGGATCATCAACAAACAGTACATTCGGAATTCAATTCTGATCATCTTCCAGTCGTCGTTAACTTCCACTGTACACCACAAAACACACCTCCTCAGCCTAGGTTAGCTTGTGGTAAAACAGACTGGGACACATACACGACATTTAATCAAAAACTGTAACCAATGGGGCCACTAAGTACAATCTCGGAAATATACGACGCTGTACTAAAATACACAACGACCTTAGAAGAAAGTATACGAGAATCAACAACATCATGGAAAGGGAATGGCAGAGAACTAGGTTACCATACCTCACAGCTCTGTTTACGAACTTGACAGACTCAGAATCCAGAGATACAATTTCTAGTTTGAAGAAATACAACCGTGGGATCCTTCCAAGTGGCTCGCCACCAAAATGATCTTAAGCCAACCTAACATAATGTATTCAATGGTATCAAACAACAGCAGATACTCCTCTGAAGATAAAAAAGTATCCACACCAAATACTGAGGCACATGATGAACTCCTTGAAGCTTAATTAAAACTATAAATGATGAAATAATCCCAGTATCCGATGAAGAAATTAAATCCCTCATTAAACTACTGCCGAAGCGCAAGGCTCCGGGTCTCGACCTCATTACCAATGACATGCTAAAGCACCTCACCAAAATCACACTGGCATGCTTAACCTCAATCTATGATGCCTGTCTCAGACTCGCAAACTCCACGATTTCTTGGAAAATTTTGGCCAAACAAACAAAAGTTATACTTACTCGGTTGCACGACGACCGCCAGCAAAAAGAAATTGCCCTCCCCCCTCATCAATTCAACTGTTTAGAATTGTTGAAACGATTGAATGAGGATTTGAGAATAAAGAATTTAATGTTGCCGTTTTCATTGATCTGGAGAGATATTTCGATAAAGTCTGGGATGATGGACTCCTTTACAAACTGACTGTTATAAACACACCGCTCTACATAATTAAAACCATTCAATCTTTCTTTAACAACAAATCATTCAAAGTCAGAGTTTCCTCAACATTATCTATTTTAAAATCTATAAAGGCGGGAGTCTAGCAGGGCAGCAGCTTGGGTTCTACGCTATTTAATCTGTACGTTTCTGACATTTTAACATTAACTCCTTCCACACTAGCCATGTTCACTGACGATACGGCTATAATAGTCCAAAATCTCTGTGCCGAAATTGCAATTGAACTCACTCAAAACTCCACAACTATAATATCTAAATGGTTCGCAAAATGAAAAATTAACATTAATCCTGATAAATGCCAAACTACAATGTTTACCCTCAAACGATATAATCATCTCCCAAAAAATTAAAATAAATAATAATGAAATCGACTGGAAACCAAAAGATACAGCAGTAAAATATTTAGGAGCAGTGCCGGCCCGAAGTTATATTTCCGCTCCCTCAAGCTACCGTGTTAGCGGTTCTTAAGTTGATCGAATCTCTCAGAATGAGAACATATGCATTGATCAAGAATTAAACAAAAAAAGTTAGTTCTTAATTTGCTTCTTTGGTCTAAAACTGGCTGATCTACTAATTCATAGTCAAACTGTTTTTCTTTTCTTGGGCGCAGTTCATTTTCTAGTGAAAATGATGGATCAATATTAAGAGATTTGGACACTTTCCTTTACCTCATCAAATCCATCAATTGTTCGAATTTCTTTAAAGAAAGTTTTTGTGCTGGCAATCAAGTTTAAAGCTTCTGTCATATCAATTCCTTCTTGAATCTTGAAGTTTTTTACTTATTAGGTTGATTCTAAATAATATCAAATGTCATATGATTAGGCAGCAGACAAACGTGTAACTTTTTGGTTCATTTGCCTAACTTGCTGCGGAATTTCTAGCGTATGCATCAAGTCTTTAATCTTTACTAGATCTCCGCTAACTGATATCTGAAGGGTATTATGGCATTAATGCGACTTTCTTACCTTGTTTGGCTCAGTAGCTTCACAGTTAGGTTTTTTATGTGTTTTTTCAAAGTTTCGTATCGGTGAGGGAAAACAGAGAAGAAACTGTATACTTCTTAGAAAATTCCAAAAAATACTGCTTTATCGCTACATAAAGCAGCATCATTTACCACAAGATTAAACAAATGAGCTGCACAAGGCATTAAAATAGCACGACGATTTAGATCCAGCATTATTTTCTGTACTCCTACGTGTTTTCCCTTCATGTTCGCTCCGTTGTCATAACCTTGACCCCCAAGGTGATTAAGTGGTATGTATAAGTCTTCAAGTTGTTTTAAAATAGTATTAGTTAAAGTTTCTCCACTTGTTTCATTAACGCAAATGAAACCTATAAAATGTTATTTCATTTCTACCTTCTCTCCAGGGCGACATTTTACAAAATGAATTACAAGACTTATTTGCTCTATGTGATTTACGTCGGGTGTGCAGTTGACAACAATTGAATAATATATAGCTTCTGAAGGATCAGTCAAAATTGAATTTCTAATTTTTGACGACAAAATATCAATTATCTCATATTGTATTCTTTTTCCTAAGTAGTGTACGTGTGTTTTATTATTTGTAACTCTTCTAACATAGTTTGACATAACAAAATCAAATTTTCATACAAACTCAACAAGTTTTACGAAGTTCCCTTTTTTCCAAGAGTTTATCTCTTTGTCCTCTGAAGGCCAAGTTTTGTGACCCTAGAGAATCAATAATATAGATTAACCGCGTTATTACTTCTTTACAACGACAAGCCTCTGTCTGTATCATTCTTTGATTCTCTGAGTCGATGGTTTTTCCAATACGTTGTTACAAGCTTCTAATAGTTTACGAACCTGCACGGCCAACTCGCTGTAGGATTGAAACAATACTTGTCATAGAAAGGGGCTAGATCTTCTTTTGCAGAAATAGCTCCTGCTAGATCAGCACAGGAGGCTCGAAGCTTGTACAAAATTTTTAAGGTTCGTAAAGCTGAAGGAAACGAAGAAAGAAATCAAATCGTTAACAACAATTGCACCTTAATTAATGTTCGTAGGATAACTTAGCTTAAAATTTGAGTCAACAATAATTAGAGGTAATTTGATAGCATCACAGTAAATAAATTTAGTTCAAGTACAAATATAAGTAGGTACTAAAACATCAGAAGTATCAGCAACTTACACTACACTTAAAACAAAAGTGTAACAACCAGAACATACAAAAATCTTCGTGAGTAAATGACATTAACAATGACAATAATTAGCAGTTGACGTAATCAGCATGCGATAGTAACTTAACTTAAAACTAATTGAGTAATAGTAATAAGAAACACACCAATTCAAACGTTTCGACACGATTAGTAAATATGATTCATGAGTAGCAGCACCGTAGCGACAGCGAATAATTAAAATCAAAAATTGACTTACCAAGATTCAGAAAACGTTTTGCTACTGGCTTCCTGCAATCAACTTCTTGAAAATAATTGTGTCTACCTAGTGACTCATAAACTACAACAGGTACAAAGAAACATTTCAAAAGGTAAGAGAACCGAAACGTATCGTATGCTGTTACAGTATGTCTTTTTGTCTAAGATGGTATTAGGTATCAATTGCCTCCAAAGAGAAATTCAATTGTGTCTGGTACATATGCCCTTCCGTACAAGGTGGTATTATTTAAAGGCCAATTGTCTCCGTATAGAAATTCTGCCCTTGTATCGCAGAGTTAATAGTCCTAAAGCTTTCTATTATAACTTTTCCCTCGTAGATTTTAAACTTGACTAGAAACAGGACAAGTACACCCAGATTTGGGAGGTAGCACATGGCGCTAATGAAAAGACATATAAATTACCTTTAATAAAAAAAAAAAAAAATAGAAATGGCTTACCCTGCGTGGAATAAATAAATTAATTATAGATATTTTCATTACACATCGTGTCACAACACGTGGATGTTTTAAGAAAACTGTTACAAGCTTTAGGTCTTACGAACCTTGCACGGCCAACTCACACAGTCGGAGATAGGGGAGGTTCAAGTGAATAATAATTAGGGCGCCAGATCATTTATAATTAACACTTCTGCCTCGATCAAGACAGACGGTCCAAGCTTGTAACGAATTTTTAGGTTCGTAATCCTTGTTACTCTAATGTTTGGGTAACCACAATAAAAGAGAAAGGTATGTTACCATAAAAGAAAGATTAACAGGTATAAAAACTTTAATTTAGTAACGTAGAATATTAACAAGAGTATATCTAATTCTCAATCCATAAATGCCCGTAGTATCGGCAACACACAATACATAAGTTGAGTCGAAGTGAGTAACGAAGAAAATTATGATAGTAATTACGGAATTAACACTAAACTTTCGTAGTAAATATTGGTTGTACACGGCATGCGATACACACAAAATGATTAATGAAATTACCTTAATGGTATTGCAACAATGATCGTAATTACGGAAATTAACATAAACAAAAGTTCCGTGAGTGACTTTTCTGACAGCGACAAAATAATTAAATAAATTTACGCACAATCCAGTACCTACTTGTTCAAAGAAAACGTTTTTCTCGTTGAGTCAGCCTGAAATAAATTTGAATAGCAAATGGTGTCAACACAATGACTCACGAAAGTCGAAGTCTACAAAATTATTAATATATGAAATTAAGTATAAGAAGTAAGTGTAATAAATGTCTTCCAATAATCAAAAAATTTGTTCAAAATATTTAATTATTTAATGTTGTGACATATGTTTCGGCTAATTTAAAACTTTTAGCCATCTTCGGACTACAATAAAGAAAGAAATACTAACGCATAAGATGTAAGTACATCAATTAATTAAGAAAACTTACCACAAATTGGTCATAAAATAATATATAAAACAATTAACAATTAAATAAATAAATTACAAACAATGTACATGTCGACAATTGTAACTATATAAAACTTGAAATCAACCGAAGGTCAAAAATCAAACAGAATGCGCAAGTATACAGAAGATATAAAGTGACGTAGTATGGCATTAAAACTTAATAAATCTAAAATTAAAATTGAAATTTGTTTGATCGTTAAGTAAATCTTTTTGATTAGAATAAATATAAATGATTTCCAATATATCTAATAACTTGTCGGAATTATAGTTAGGATGGATAATATTAGCTGTGTCTAAATTATGTTTGTTGTTTAAGACGTGTTCCGCAAAGGTTGACTTGATGGAGGTCGGATTTGTTAAATATCTAGATGGGTGGGATAAATATCTCAAATGTTCTTTTAGCCTAATTTCAAATGCTCTTTTAGTTTTACCAATATATATTTTTCCACAAGAACATACTAATTTATAAATCCCACTAAGCTGTGACTTATTGACATTGTCTTTGAGTTTACAAAGTCTGTATGAGAGAGACTGGGCTTGTGAAACTAATGCAAAATTCGTGATCGCTGTTTTTGTTAAATCTATTTATTAGGTTCTCGTAATTTCGAATAAAAGGTATTGAAATATAGGTTTTATTTGGTTTATTAATTTTAGATAAAGAAGTGACTAAACTAATGTTATATTTTAAGGACATCTTATTATATAAATTGTAAATTAGTCTCACCGGAAAATTATTTTTTAAAGCTATGAAGAAAACAGTATCTAATTCTTTATTGTAATTGTTCTGGTTAAAAGGGGTGGTGAATAGTCGGTTGAAAAAGAATCTGAACGCTGCCATTTTATGTGACATAGGGTGATTCGAGTCAAATGGAATGACGTGGTCGGTGGTGGTAGGTTTCCTGTATATGTCATATGTAAACGAATTGTTATTAATTGAAATGTACAAATCTAAAAACGGTAACGTGTTGTTAACGGATTTTTCGAGAGTAAACTTGATGCGAGGATGTAGATTATTAAGAAACATAAGAAAATGTTCAATGTCTGCGTCAGATCCTGTAAACACACAAAGAATGTCGTCAACGTATCTATTCCAAAACATAATATGTTTTTTGAACAGAACATTAATACTGATTAACTTGTTTTCTAAATTTGTGAGAAAAATTTCCCTACCGGCGAAGTTATATCGTTAATTTCAGATTTACTACATCACACAGATTTTCCGAATATTGTAACCGAACAAATTTTATCGTTAACAAAATTTTGCCTTAACAATATGGTTTTTCAGTTTAATAATCAATTATATTCTCAAACAGAAGGATTACCCATGGGTTCCCCTCTATCACCGGTTTTAGCTGAAATTTTTCTCACAAATTTAGAAAACAAGTTAATCAGTATTAATGTTCTGTTCAAAAAACATATTATGTTTTGGAATAGATACGTTGACGACATTCTTTGTGTGTTTACAGGATCTGACGCAGAAATTGAACATTTTCTTATGTTTCTTAATAATCTACATCCTCGCATAAAGTTTACTCTCGAAAAATCCGTTAACAACACGTTACCGTTTTTAGATTTGTACATTTCAATTAATAACAATTCGTTTACATATGACATATACAGGAAACCTACCACCACCGACCACGTCATTCCATTTGACTCGAATCACCCTATGTCACATAAAATGGCAGCGTTCAGATTCTTTTTCAACCGACTATTCACCACCCCTCTTAACCAGAACAATTACAATAAAGAATTAGATACTGTTTTCTTCATAGCTTTAAAAAAAAATAATTTTCCGGTGAGACTAATTTACAATTTATATAATAAGATGTCCTTAAAATATAACATTAGTTTAGTCACTTCTTTATCTAAAATTAATAAACCAAATAAAACCTATATTTCAATACCTTTTATTCGAAATTACGAGAACCTAATAAATAGATTTAACAAAAACAGCGATCACGAATTTTGCATTAGTTTCACAAGCCCAGTCTCTCTCAAACATACTTTTTGTAAACTCAAAGACAATGTCAATAAGTCACAGCTTAGTGGGATTTATAAATTAGTATGTTCTTGTGGAAAAATATATATTGGTAAAACTAAAAGAGCATTTGAAATTAGGCTAAAAGAACATTTGAGATATTTATCCCACCCATCTAGATATTTAACAAATCCGACCTCCATCAAGTCAACCTTTGCGGAACACGTCTTAAACAACAAACATAATTTAGACACAGCTAATATTATCCATCCTAACTATAATTTCCGACAAGTTATTAGATGTATTGGAAATCATTTATATTTATTCTAATCAAAAAGATTTACTTAACGATCAAACAAATTTCAATTTTATACTACGTCACTTTATATCTACTGTATACTTGCGCATTCTGTTTGATTTTTGACCTTCGGTTGATTTCAAGTTTTATATAGTTACAATTGTCGACATGTACATTGTTTGTAATTTATTTATTTAATTGTTAATTGTTTTATATATTATTTTATGACCAATTTGTGGTAAGTTTTCTTAATTAATTGATGTACATCTTATGCGTTAGTATTTCTTTCTTTATTGTAGTCCGAAGATGGCTAAAAGTTTTAAATTAGCCGAAACATATGTCACAACATTAAATAATTAAATATTTTTGAACAAATTTTTTGATTATTGGAAGACATTTATTACACTTACTTAATATCATACCAATAATATAAATGGATCCATTTTACGAATTAAGTATAAGAACCCGATATATATCGAATGCTGTTTCTTCTAACTATTAAAAAGTGAGTATCGTAATCGACTGATGTCGAAGAAGTGTCATTTCTTTTTGGTGTGGATAATTAATAGGCCTTCAATTATTTATCGAAGTTCATTCCTCCTTGTACTTAATTAGTTAAATCGGAACATGTGGCCAAAACGTGGCGGAACGGCTATCAAATTAAGAAAGAAATTACAAAAGAATCCTAACAAACCGGATGCAAATATCTTACAATGTGCCAAATAAATTACGATAAATTTGTAATCAACTTATAATTTCCTGTCCATCACAGTGGATGTACTATTAAATCTTTGGATTAGGTCAATTCACGACACAGACCGTCTTAAGTAGTTGACAGCTTCAAAATGAATTCCGCAACATGTCAGACCAGAAACATCGGCAGAGGGCGTCAAAACCGGAATCTAATTTTAATTCGAAATACAGGGTATTACGTTATGAAAATTTAGCACGTAACAAAGCGATTTTAATTCACGCAGACATAGGTTATGCCGTGAACGATGTTAAAGTAAAAATGACCGTCTGTTGCCTTCTCGATACGAAGGGACCAACGATGCCCGATAGATGGCGTTGAGAAATGGAAAAGTAATTTTAATTCAACCAATATACAGGGTAGTGCATTTTTAAATTTATGTACGTAACAACGTAACCTGTTTCAAAGTTCCATCCATAACTGATAAGCTTTCATATGGGTTGGTGACTTTTCATCTTTGGAAAATTGTTGAGATAAATGTATCCAATAAAAAAACCCTGACATAGAAGCCGCTGACATTTGAACTGTACTGAATAAACGGCAGCAAAAACAAAAATTTAATCTAAAAAAATGGAGAACATTAACCAGTTCCTTGGCACAATTTCACCATTGCTTAGTTTTCTGTGGTAATTACCTGCTGTAAACCGCCGTCTATTACGGTTTACGAGAAAATCACGACTCTTGATCTAAATTGGACCACGAGAAACAATAATCTGACGGATGTTGTCAAAAATATGTTTTGGCCACTGTCCTGGCTCCTCAAATAAACATTCCGTTACTACGTCTTCTCCAGTATTTTCTTCCTGAAAAAAAAACATAGCATAAACTATATATGTACATTGTATGTGTTACATTAAAATAAAGTGTAAAGAGTGAACAATTGGTAAGTCTAGATAAGAAATACAATAATAAGAAATCTAAAATATCTTAAAATAATTAAAATTCAGTCTTAATGCTTAAAATTGGATTTATCTCTACATTTGGTTTTTATTAAATCTCAAAAAGATCATTTTTTTATTTTTATGAAATTATACGATTTTGTGAGTCTGGCTCATAATAGTTCGATCATGTTTAAAATAAAAAAAATTTTGTTCGACATGTTTTGTCTTTTATTTAAAATTTTTCCTAGAACTGACCGTCTAATTCGGAATCTTTGTTTAAGTCGTTACTTCTTTCTACTTTTGCATCAGCAATTATCGTAGTATTTAGACTGTTGTCATCTTATATGTATTCATTGTGGTTTTCTTCCTGAAAGAAAGTTTGCATTAGAAAAGTAAAACTTTTGGACACATTTTACTAGACATTTCATAATTTTATTAAAGCTGTTAAACTTACCTCTGCTCCTGTTTCAATTGCAGCATCTGCAAAAGTTTCGGTGCTTTGGTTTTTTGTTTTGCACAGCTTTTCTTTTTTTTATAGAAAAATCCAGATGTTTTTTTCTCGTCTGACATAGTAAACATGGCATAAAGAAAACTTAAAGAACAAAAAAAAACCATAGACTTGCTTTGAAGCACTTGCACCACTGCAAACGGTGTGAGTGTAGACAGTACTGTACTCTCATGTTTTTTGGAGTGGGCAATATTGAGTGTAAAGATATCATTGTAATATAAGACAGTAGTACTAAAAGTTCTAAATAAAATGATAAAAGAAAATTGTCTCTCAAAAGATATTACCAATAAAAGTTTTTAGGTTGGTTCTGACTATTTAAACAAGCAGGGATTATTGATTTTAACTATGCAGTAGATGCTATAAGATTCTTTTTTAAACGTATGGATCTATTTGTGTTCATTATTGTTTTCTTTAATTTTTCATCAGTTACAAAGTAAGCCGTTAGTAAACTAATTAAACTGACCTAAGTTACGAGCCTATTCTTGATGTACGCGGTAACATTTATCTGAAGTGTTAACAAAAACATGGCGTGAGCTAGCCTAAAAGAAACATATTGGTTATATTAATATGTATTATTTATAGCATCTGTAAATACGTTATCTTTAAGATATATTTATTTTCAGCGACAGAAAACTACTGATAAAGGACACGTGCAGTTTTTGGAATAGGACTTAATTTAACCACATCTTATATCAACTTATATTTATATTCATTATTGGTGTCGGCTGTCAGCAAATTATTTAAAAGAAATGTGCAGTCCTTAGAACATGGTATTAAATACGATACTATTATCTTGGAATAATTTTTATTCTTGGTGTCAGCAGCTCTATAATTTTCGGTTAATTTGTTTGCCTGTATTTTTGCTATAAGTTCACCTTTTTATAAACCTGTTAAGTAGATACACATATGACAAGTATAAAACATAACTATATACAGGATTTTTCGCAAAATTCCACAACTCGTAATACCCACCAATTATCCACAACTACAAGAAACCCCAAATATTGAAAGGATTTTGCTCTTACGCTTTTATAGTTTTTTAATTACTAAACTTTGTTTATTGTTTAGTTATATAAGTATAAATCATGTATTATGTTCTTTTATTGTAGGACCTGTTGCTATTACTGATGACTTTTCTTATTTATGTTATTGATGTTATCATATCTCATTTAAATTTGTTATGACGATTTACATCGAATTTCTACGTACTAGTCATCTTCGTTGAAGTAATAAGTAATAGACAAAATCGAGAGAAAACCAATAGTATAAGCTACCTATTTCTAAACTAACTAACTAAGCTACCGATGAATGATGTAATCTAAATCAAAATTGACTTGCCAAAATGCAGGTGTACTTTCAGAAAACGTTTTCCTCTGGCTTCCTGTATTCAAACTACCTGAAAATAATCGTGCCTATCTGGTCACTCACAAATTCCACAACAGATAACCGTAACATTTATAAAAGGTAAAAGAACCGAAATGTATAGTATGCACTTTCGTCCAAGGTGGTATTAGTGAAAACTTCAATTTCCTCCAAATAGAAATATTAATCGTATCTGCCCTCGTATCGCAGTGTTGGTAGGTCCAATGCTTCTTTTTAGAACTTTTCCATCGTAGATTGTACCGACAAAAAAACACACATTTAATCCGAAAAAGATTAGAAGACACTTACCCTGCGTTGAATAAATTAATTAATTATAGATGGTTCCATTATTCATCGTGTCACAACACGCGGATGTTTTAAGAAATCAATTTTAATTCACGCAAGCATATGGTTATGAGCGAAGGTACCAACTATGCTTGATAGAAATGTAAGAGTAACTTTAATTCAAACAATATACAGAGTAGTGCATTTTGAAATTTATGCACGTAACAAAAGGGTCAGGGCCGGTACTGATGCTAATTTGAACTGGGGGTATCACATAAACAAAAAACTTAATGAGTGCCATAACCGATTGGAAGCATTATATTCACTTATCAACCGTAAGTTGCATCTTACATCGGAATGCATCGTACTTATCTATAAAGGAATTCTTAGAACACTACTTACCTATGGTTGCCCAATATGGTGCGCCACATCCCAAAAATCAATGAACAAACTTCAAACAATGCAAAACAAAGTGCTACAAATTGCAAACAAATGCCCATTGTTTGTGTGAAATACCAAGTACACAAGGAGTTCCTCTTCTTACGGTTTCTTTATTAATCATCGATAACAAACGGAGGTAGAAATACTATTTTTACCATGTAATTGTTACAAAGTACCGCTTCAATGCGACGCGGGTTTGAGCTACGTGATGTTGGCAACTAGATTTGGCGCGCTTTTAGAGCATTTCACCGTTGCTATCCGTACGGAGCGGATGTGGTTAGTCGCTCGTGTGGCAAATTTCGTTTGCATTTAATTAACAAAATGCACAAAAATTAGCTTGGTGAGTTTCCAATTCAATTTCTTTTTTTTATAACTTTTGCAGAGGGTTTTTTTTTACTTTCTTCTACTGTTAATGTTACCTTTGTACCCGGAAGGTTAATTGACCGATGCACATTTCCAAGGGAATCGTAGAATGCTACGTTAGGTAGCGTGAGCGGGTGTTTACAATCCAGTAAAACACGAATTCAATTTTCTTAACCAAAAATTGCGGAATATTACTTATTTTTCTTTCTGGACGGGAAACTTGAGTTAGGATTATGAAGATGTGGCTGCGTTACAACTAAATTATCTTTCGTAAAAGGGGTTAAGTACAAGTATCAAATTGTATGTAGACGTTCATTTTCTTTCTTCTTGGTACTTATAATTAACTAGTGACCTACATGGAATACGAAGTGATGTGCTATTTTACCCCTATGTTGTAGTTTTTCTTTTCTGAATATACATACGGACCAGGAACTTGTTGAGAGCTCTAGCCGAGGATCCATTCTGTCGACACCGAGTTTTGGTAACGTTATTTCCAAAACAAGGCTGTAAGGTAGTAACTTTTATTTTCATTATTTTATGTAGATGTCTTGCTTTCATTTTCATATTTGGGCCAGTTCACTTTGGGCTAGGTCAAAGTTTATCATACATAATTTGATTTTACGGTTGCTTAAAAAAAAGGGAAAACCTGTTCCCGTTTAGTTAATTTTACTTTACGCTACGTGTGTTATTCCGTGTAATTTGTCTAACATTGTTCGATAACAAGAAAACTGAATTTCCTTAAATTTAAACTTTACTTCGGTTGTATTTTCATGTAAATTTTGCTAGTTCTAAATGTAATCAAGATGTTACTTATGCTATGTTTAGTTTTACTTCTTGAATCTTCGGGTTTTGTTAATTTTTCCAGAATCCATTCAGGCCTCAAATAAATTAACTGGCGCCTATTAATAAGTTATTTGCTGGGTTATTTCTATTGTACGTAACTGTTTTTATGTTTTTAATGTTATTTTAAATAGAATAAGTTGTCTCTAACTTGACTGTATTATCTAATTGCTACCTACGTCCCCTCTTCGACTGTGCTAGGGCATTATTGTTGCTATCGATTCCAAGTGGAATCAAGGTACTGATTTCAGGTTACCAACCCCACTGCAGCTGCGGGAAGTGGTAATACTCTTATAAAAAAACAGTATCCAAACAACTACAAAAAAGTTCATTTAACCCTTTGCAGCACAAATTATTAAAAAAACCTAAAAAAAGATATTTTGTCTTTTAATACTAAACATAAAAACCGCTATGCGAGAATTAAAAAATTGAAAAAAAAAATTATTTATAAAATGTACATAATATCAGTAAATTATTATTTATTTCGAATGACATTTTAAAAAACAATTCTTATTTTCATTTAGACACAATCCCACTTTACATGTAGAACATGCCCATTTGGAGCGGTGTACTTCTATCTTTGTGGAGCAAAAAAACACCTCCTGGAAGTACTTCGCACTGAGATGTGCGCTGCCTTTGTGTGCCGCATTTCTTGTGCAACTTTTATTTTAAATGGATTAACGTTTTCAGTGGACTTTCGCCCACGTTTCCTTTCAGAAATTCCGATGAGGCCGTTGGCGACAACCATACGAAATTCTTTCAGTGTCATTTTTTTACCTTTTGTTAGGTGAGAATAAATTACAAATGAATTCACCAGGGTTGTATCCAACATATAAAAAAATATTCGGTGCCACCACTTTCTTGATTTTCTATCAATTGCATAAATTGTTTTGAGCATATCTATTGCGTTTATGGATCCATCTTTTTCTCTACAATTTACAGTTGAAAATAGTTCAGGGTTGTGAAAATTGGACAGAAAATGAATTCCTTTTTGGTCTTTTCATTTTACAGGCTTTTATTTTATGTTGCTGCAAATAGATCATCAAATCGACGGGGCTAAAATAATTGTCAAAATATATAGTATAATTTTTATTTATAAAATCAAAAGTCAATTCTTTGACCACTCTGGCACCTAGATTTTTTTCCATAATGTTGTTTCGTTTGCCCTCATAAATCTGGAACTGAGCAATATATCCATGAGCATCAGCACGTACCCATAATTTATATCCACGTTTTGTTGGCTTGTCAGGCATGTATTGTTTTAGGGAACTTCTTCTTCTGGAGGGGATCATAGATTCATCAATTGATTGAAATTCTGAAGTTAGGTAACAATTTTTATAGGTTTCCGATAATCTATCAAGAAGTGGCCTAAGCTTGTAGAGTTTGTCAAAATGTGGTGAACATGGGTTGAGGCATTCTGGTATTGTCATTGACGTGCAAGTGAGAAAGAAACCATCCAAATCGATTTACAGACATAGCACATGAAATATATTGATCCCTCATTTCTAATGACGAAGACCAGTAGTCTCTGTAATATGGAAGTTTCTTTATTCCCATCACAAGATTTATTCCCAGGAAAGTTTTTATTTCATCACTATTTGTGGGGTTATTGAATGTTGCACCTCCCGAGGTCTGAATGAGTATAAATTAGTCTCAAAAACAAGTTTATCAATTAGGTCTGGGGCGAAGAGTGTCACCATCCCGGTGGTTTTTGGGACTGAGAGTTTTTATCCATATATTTTTTTTATTATGTTGTAATTACGGGTGTGTTTAGCATTTCCATCGTTCATTAAACTTCTTTGTATTTTCGAATTGCGTATTTCTTGCTAACATTTTAAAAGTTTCCATTGTATTTACGTACATTCATTTAAAATTATTTATTAACTGGTAATTGAATATGTTTTGGCGACGGATGTCTGTGTACGTGCCTTAAACCCATTAAATTTTTGAAACTTGAGTTTTGGTTCATGTTAAAAATTATTTTACTTAGAATTATTCTTTGTTCAGATGTCTCTTTGTATACTTTACGTTTAGATTAGAGTAAGATTTATGTTTCTGAACGCGTTTATTACTCTGTTCGCATGGACTTGCTGAGCTATCATTCTTGTTATATTTCATGATCAGAAGCAAGTGCTGATTTAGCTGTTGCGTAGAAAGATTCGGATAAGAATTGTCACGTACCTAAATTATGTTAAGTACTTTGTCTTAAAGTAAGATGTAATTAATGTAAGGTTTTTGATTGGAGATTTTGTTTTGAGAAGGGACTCTTCAAGCTTCATTCTTTCCAGAGGAAAGTTAAGTTCCTTTTTGGCCCTCAAAAAGAAAGGTGCATTAATATAATTTCCACTCCAATCAGAAATTTTGTATAATTAAAATTTGTAAAACAAAGAGTTGATTTAAGTTCGGTTCAAGAAATCAAGTGTTTTATGCGGGTATTTAACACTGAGTTTTCGGCGACGCATATTAAATACAGGTGATGAACATTACGTTACTTAAACATTCTAATTCAAGTGGCAAATTAGAACCGCACTTTGGTGTGTTTAATTAAATAAAGAAGGTGAACTACGAAAATTGGTTAAAATCAAACGATTGAGGCGAGAATAAGACCTTGAGGTGAAAAGTTTGGTAAACGAAGAAGGTTAAAGTGTGGGTAGTTGAGCAGCCTGAACATCTAAAGAATCGAAGATTGTAATAATTAGTTCCGGGAAAGTTGCCGGTTGTTCTCCCATTTGAGCAAATAGTCGCTACTGCGGACTTTATAAAGTTTTCCCGGCTAATTGTACTGTATCGACGCGTTTTACCGATGCTGAACGCGTGTAACGTCTTTGACGGAGTTAAGTGATTCGAATCTGACAATAAGAGTTGAGTTTTTGTTGTAAACTAAGGATTAGTAGCTGTCAAACTGCAGGCATACCTGTAAGTACCTTTAACAACTTATCACCTCTTCACCCGAAGAACTCGCCTCTAATTCGATCGTTAGAGGAACATCACGGACACCAGTTATTTTCGACGCGTACTTCTATTTCACTTTGTTTTTGGTTGAATTAAATTGTTGGTTAAAGACAAGACGGGCGAATTGATCAGAATAGAGTCTTAGAATTCAATTATGTCTTGAATATCAAACTTTAGACCGCTCTGACTTGGTTCGCAGTCTTGATTTATTATTTTGTTTAATGTTTTGTTGTATGCATGCTTTAGTTGTGAATTAAGTTAAGGTAGTTCTCGAGTAGCGGCATTTATCGCTTGCGGCGAGTCGTACGTTCGACCAAGCGCTCTGCGGTTGATTCCCTGTGCGACTTTTAAATTTAAGATTGATTTGAATGCATTTATTGGCCATCTTACTTGCTGTAAATTTTAATATACGAATTATTATCTCATATTTGACTTTCTCTGAATCGCCTGTTTTCATCTACGGAGTGTTCGAAATTCCGGATTTGGCGAACATCTCATAGTGATTAAAAATTCGGTGGCGCCCTTAACAACTCTTCCTGATTTAAGTAAACTCTGCAAAAAGGTAAGTGAGAGACAAATAATTCGACCCGCCCCTTTCTCGACTAAGTTAGCTGGCAAACCACCATCCCATCGTTTTAGAGTGTAACAAGAGTGTCAAAAATATATCTAAAGAGTCTTCAACATCAACAACATTTGGCCCCGAAAATTCGTGTCTTGTCACGCTTCGATGTGTGTGGATATTGTGAATGCCAATTGACACCTTGCCTATAAAGTCTCACAGCAATTGGAGTATCATCATCACTGTCAGATTCATCTTGTAGTGGGTCAACCTCGTCAATATTCATAGAATCTTTAAATTCAATGTGTTAATCCAAATTGAGGTTGTCGTAAATAGTAAGTCCAAGATTATTTTCATCACTAGTGATTGGCACTAAATAATTATTAACATCTAGGACGTATGTTCCAAGGATATCGTCAGTTGCAGCAGCATCTTCCTCATCGTCTTCCGACTCCGGATCAGACGGTATTTCTTCCGGTATTTCATGTAGTCGTAGCAATTTGGTCTGTTCTTCCTCATATAATGGCATTTTCCTGCAAGATGTATACTTTGTACTTATTATTTATAAAAACATGCGAAACGTTACGCATCAAAAATATTGACGATTCTTACTACATAGTAGCTTCATACTACAACCACCACAATAAAGCGTCATATTGGCAACTCATCAAAAAATATCAATTGAAATTACATATTGAAACAATCAGTAATTGTTGTTCTTTCATTTTGTAATAAACGTACCGCGATATTTTAGGTTACACACTAAAAAAGCTGCAAAACGTAATTTCACGTGACTGGTCAGCTTCCGTGAACGAACACGTCCCAATAAATAATTTTTTACAGTAATATGCGCAATCAAGCAAATAGAGTTGCAATGAAATTTGTTAGAGGGAGCCACAAACGTACATGCGAAAGGTGGTACTCCCGAGAAACCACAGTTCCGGATGGGGCAAAAGAATAATGTAAGTGTGGTTACACTGTGCAACCACAATGCTGCAAAGTGTTAAAACATGAGTGAAATACGATAGCAGAGCCATCTCATAGTATAAATTTACTATGTATGGCTATGGCTATGAGAGTTATAAGACTGTCAATGCATTTGCGGAAGTACAGTCTTCCACTGCCGAAGAGCCCCAAAACGGCGACACGGCCGTCCAGTGGTTCGCTCTGGTAGCATTTTCACATTTGCATTGACATTGTTACTTTAGAATGTTTACACGTTGTGATTTTGGCCCGCGATTTATTTAAAATTTATTTGAACTACGCGGGTTAAAATCAGCTTTCAACGTTTCTATCTGTATAACCATCTACATACTTCACTGAAAACCTACCTTTCTAAGTGCTGTCCAGTTCGAACATACGTCCACACTCGCTTTAAGCATAAATTACCACAGGACTTATTGTAAAAATTAAGTAATTACTGTTTGTATATATTGTATTATAACTTAGCCGTGTATTGCTTACTAAAATGCAGCCTAGCTTTGTTTCTTTCACTTCTTATTTTTAAATTCTTAAGAATGTCTAATGATTTTTATTGGTTGATTGTTATTTGAGTAGACTAATACATACCTATTTCATTTAGCGTCGAGTTTTTAGACAAATTTCTAATGCCTAACAAGTGTCCCATTTTTTAAAATATATTGATCCGTGTAATATTACCAAAGGTTTTATTCCCTTTAAGACAAACTTTGGCAAAGCGATTCGTTAGTTGAAATGACGTTAGCAAAACCGTAGTCAGCGATTTATTTTTTTACGGTCATCTTAAAACTCAGATCTGTGAGACTGTATAAACTGATATTCAATAGAAATTTAAGGAATTAAGATATAATTAAGGTTTTTTAACTACTTTCATTGAATTTTTTGTTAAAAAATAAAAACTTAGTTATATTAGTTTTTATGTGTATTTTTACGTTTTAAGCAGAGGTGGAAAGCGGCAGATCTTTATTAACAATCTTTAGTACCGTTTAATTTAATTGTCTTATACGGCATTTGAAGGCACAATTTTATATTTTTATATCTGAGTCATTAATAACTATAGCCACTTCAACAACGGTGATAGCGTTTATACCCCATTTCTGATATGATTTGCGAGGAGAGTGCTGCTAAAACAGGAAGTCTACAAACTTCCGGTCTTTCATATAGGGGCGGAATTTAATTTTACAGAAGAACACAACTTGAATTTAGTGTTCTTGTTTAAGTATTTTAAGCTTTTCCTATTTTCCTGCAAGATTAAAGAAAAACTCATCACGCCATGATATTATAATACCTGTTTTATACATTTGTGGATTATGTACAATGCTATTAAAATGATATAGCGGCACCCTAATGTTCAACCTAATTGTATTTTGTATTTTATGTGAAACTTTCTTATGCATTTTTCTATTTTTATTCATTAACATGAATATATAAATAATTAGCGCCAACGTAACGATTACCTAGAGTGTTTAAATGCAATCAATTCTTACGGGTATCTCATACATTTTAATGACGTTTAAATCGATGTGTAAAATATCGCACCTCTAAACAACTCTGACATTCCGCGCGAACAACTTTCGTCTTTACCAAATGCGTTATGAAAATAAGGTTTAAACTTCAAAGCTTTCCTACGTCAGAATGATTTTGAGATCAAGAACGTACAAGTCTAGGAACAGAGAGAAATTTGTGCATGCAGATTTCATTCGCAACGGACCTTAGAGAAGTGGAAATCATTGAAGAAGACGCGTGAGCGATCCGAGTTTGTACATCCGTTACCCTTTGCGGATAGCTTTGAACGTCTTTCGTTTCTAAATTCTAAATGTTAAATCTACGGATCTTTTACGACTCTATAAAATAAATTTAGGGTAAACCTCAACAAGAGCGTTTATACGTTAAGTAATTTACGTAAATAAATTAAGTACTCGTCTTAAAAACGTTGTTTAATTTTCATGGTTTTTGTGTAAGTTTTAGCGTAAAACCGTACTGTCGTTTATAAACATTTTTGAAATAAATTATTATTGACCATAACTTACCTTTTTATAGGTAGTTACTAACTAAAAGTTAGTGCTTTGTGATTTGTATTGGAACTGAACGTAGGTTTCCTGTAATATATCGAGATAAAATAAGAAAGTTTGAACTACCCCATCTTGACTTGTCTAACGAACCGAAGGTTTGGCAGACAAACACGGACAGGAGACATGTATGATCAACTCTGCGCGTTGAGTAAAAGAGAGGTTGATAAACTCGAGGAATATTCTAAGCACATTCTGCTTGCCTCCATTCTTTACAAAACACGGCTTTTTTGACGTTCATTTTATTTGTTCGGCAAAAGTTGTTCGTTATTCAATGTACGAGTGACGGCTGTCGTTACCTCTACATTTTACGTCCACGAATGCAACAACGTCTGTATTTTCTTTTTATGAAACAATGTTTTAATGTATGGCATGAACATCTTTTATTGTAATTCAATGTTCTTGATTATGGTAATCACATGGTGGTATCATATCAAGGTATCAAGTCGTAAAACTCGACTCTCGAATAAAGAATTGTGAGCTTACAACAAACTTAGATATCATAAACCTTTTACTTATTTAGTAATGTCTTTGGTTTCCATAAAGTTAAGTATTCGAAATCCTGTACGTCGTTGATGAGGTAGTAAATCGGTTTATCGAGAAGGCTGTAAGAGGCAGACCAAGGATGAGTGACAGAACGACGCTATTACAGAATAAAGGATCTTATAAGCATCTGCAGTTCAAATAAAGTTGAAATCGCCAATATTTTAGCTGAACTATTAAGAAACAGTAAAGTTGTGCGTCGAAGTCGATAAACAAGAGCAGTCAAGAGTTTGGTTCCAGATCTTTGCTTAGATAATAGGTTTGGATAAGTGTTGCTCTATAGGGGTGACATTCATGACGAGGGACTATGGATCGATGAGACAAGAAGCGGCGAGTTATTGCCGGATTACATCGCATTACGAAGACAGCCGGATCAAAAGCGCGCGTGTTTGTTGCGGCTGAAACGCTATGTTCAAGTAAACGTGCCGGAAATGTAAAAGCGCAGGATAAGGAGACGCAAAGGACTCTACTAGAAATTAGATTGTAAGGGTCAACTTGTCAAGAAATTGGAAAATGCGATAACAAAAGACAGATTGAAATATCCAATTAAATTAAATGAAATTGGGTGAAATAATAACGCTCGATCGGTTGCGAACATCTGTGATCTACTCAAAGGATTAAGATAAGGTGATTGCCAAGAATTGATTATAGATTTAACCGGCTGAAGTGTAATCCCTTTGCTGGACTTAACTTTTCTAAATAAATCAGGAACGCTAGATTGATAAAGCTGAATTCGTTTTCACTTTTCCTATAAAATCCTTTGAGAGGAAATTGCATTTGCAAACTTTTACTTCTATACAATGAAATAATATTATGAGTTTTACAGGTTTTTAAACCGATTCTTTGAATTTAACTATTTTGAAATTGCAAAATACAACTTTGTTAATATCGCTTTTAATACAGAACGTAAAATTATTTTTTATAATTATTTTTTGAAAATTAAATACATAATGCCAATTTTCCAGTTAAGATACGAATAAATATCAGTTTATTTTAAATATTTTCGATCTTTTTAATGTGTTTCTATAGAAAAGAATTTTTAAGAAGTTCCAACTTGTTTTTTATATCGTATATCTAAAATTTAGATATTAAACATAAAAGAAAAATGCTCTTTTATTATCAGTTATTTTAAAACATCAGAGAAAAATTCTAGTTTTTGTATTCCACTGTATATTCTTTTTTAATTAACGTCGCTTTCTAAAAAAATATCTTTAAAAAAGTTTAGTTTTAATATAATCGGGTCATTGCCCGATTTTTGTAAATGTAAACATCTTATCTTTTTTGTTGCTGTATGGTAAACAATAATTATTTGAATTATTTTTACAGTTTCTTATAGAAATAATTCTTCCTAACAATTTATTCAAATAAAAAATTTTTCTGACATTAAGAGTTTATTAGATACTTGATTTATAATTTAAAATGAATTCGAAATATTATGTAGGTTCGAATCTTGCCTGCAATGATTTTTTTAGAAAAAAAGATTTACTAGAGGGAAAAGCAATATCGAAGCACACAAATATGGGGGTTAGTCGATATGACAACGTAACCTCAATCTACCATATTTCGGTTATATCTTAATGAAATCGACGAGAAAAATTTCAAAAAAATTATGGATAAAAAAAATTGAAAAAAAATTGTCTAATGTGTAATATTTAGTACTTTTACTATTATTTCTTTTAAGCAAATAAAATTATAAACCTAAGTTTTCTGAATTCTCTATATTCTTTTGACTTGGATGTTTTTCTTCAATTTGAAAATAAAAAAACATGTAAAAATTCCTTATAGGAAAGTCGTGTGGGGACCACACCAGTTTTTTTTTAAACTGTTCATGCCTGGGGTTCTAAGTTATGAACTTTTTTCTAAAAATGAAAAATACAACATATTTTTTGCCTAAATATAAAGAAGCATCGCTCATATCATCAAATAAATTTTTTTTTTATATTAGGTTTAAATACTTGTCATTATTGCATTTTCCATTGTCTTCGCCGCTCTTTCAAATAGTGCAAAAATCCTACTATGAGACTTCTGAGAAAATAACCACCGGTTGTTTTAAATTCATATTCTTTCGGTTTTATCAAAAGATGGGTCTGATAAAGAAACCGGAAGTGGGTGTATCCGCCATTTTTAACAGTTTTTGTTATATATTTTTGTACGTATGTAAATTATTCGAGTTATTTTTATAGTTTCTTATAGAGGTAATTATTCCTAACAATTTATTCAAATAAAACATTTTTCTAATATTAACAGTTTATTATATATTTGATTTATAATTTAAAAAGTGAATTTCATATATAATCTTGGTTCGAATCCTGCCTGCATCAATGTTGTTTAGAAAAAATAAATAAATCAATGTTGGTTCTTGAATTACATTTCTTGTTTGTATTTCTTAGAATATCGGTGAACATTAGCTATTTTATTAGTTTTTAATTAAAGCGGCGGTGATTGTTACAAATTTTTAGAAGTGGCAGCCACGAGATTGGAACCACGGACCTTTCATTCTTCGGTGTAATGCAGCGTAATGGAATACCTTAAGAACACCATTGGATACACTACACTACGGCCGATTGCTTGTAAAATATCTCATTCGTACTTTTTGAATGTTTGAAATTTTAATAAGAAAATACGTTTTTATGCAAAATAAATACGGCTTGGCATTTTTTTAACTTATAGAACAAAATTATAGAAAACTTGTCAAGTTAAAAACCTATGTACGACATTGTAATTTTTCCGCACATATGATTGTTTAAGCATTGAAAAAATAATTAAAAGAATAATAATTAAAGAGGATACGTTTTACTTATAAATTTGTTACAAGAAACTCGGGTTTCTAGAGTTGAACTGTCAAAAATACAATGTCCCACCGGTCTTCTCATAACCAAACAAAGCGACGGCTAGCACAGCTTCTTCGGAGATGGATCGCAGGCTTTTGAATTGAAAGTAGTAATACTTACAGGTAGGTTTTACCTCAGTCGAAAGTTAGCTAACCTCCGTACTTGATGTACCTAAAAAGTAATATACGTTTAACACAAATAATAAGGTTTGTTTAGCATCCAATTATTACGAACGTAGGTGCGCAGCGTTTCCCTTTGACTTAACCAATTAAATTTTTCATGTTTGTCTTCGCAAAAGAAAGGATTGTCCTGGCGGTTCTCAACCTTTGACGGTAGATATGATAAGGACGTATCAATACTTCGAAGTCATGGAATATTTCGAACAAGACCACCTGTTAGTTATCTGGGATGATAACGCAGAACAATTGGTGGCTACCCAAATCCGCGATAGAAAATTAGTAGCGTCAATTTAAACGCTCAATAAAGAAAACCACTTACCCCGTTTCAACCTTCCACAAATAATCGCATATTAAACTAGCAGCGTGACACAATCTAACGGTGAGGGTTAAACCGGGCGTACAAGTAACAAACTCGCCAAATGATCTAATGCAAAATGAAGTGCGGGAATGCTGTCGAAAATGTGTCAGTCTAGGCGCAAGAGCAGAAAGGTCCTGACAAATTTTATACTAACGAGAAATTTTCCATACTCGCGAATTGAACTACTAATTTCTTATTTTAACGTTACAAATTTAATGTTTTTTAAGAATGAAGTTAGAAGACATTCTGATAAGTAATTGTATTAGAAGTCAATACAAACGTGTACATATCACTTCAAAGTGGTTTTATGACAACATAACCTTAAAACAATATGTAAACATTCCTTCATCATTCCTCATAGGAAAGTCGTGTGGTGACCACACCAACTTTTTTTTTAAGTTCGCTAAATACGTGTTAGAAATAAATGACTAATGCGCGAGGTAACTTACCTTTTAGTAAGCAGAGTTTGAGTTATTGGCACCAAAAATGCCAAGGGCATCCAAATCTCAGCAAATTTCTATTAATGATGTAACACATGTTCTTGATTACATTAACATCGAGACTAAGTCTAGTTCAAAGTTGGTAGAAGCTGAAGCACTTCATACCATGGCTTCTCAGGAATTTCAAACTGATAGATCCCCTATTTTGTCGAAAAAAGTCGAAGCAATTGTTTTAAACCAAGACGACACGGAATCTGGAAATAACAGTAACTTAGACAACAATTGTGCTTTACCATTCGAGTCTCAAAGATTGTCTACCTCTAATCGCATCTTTAGTCAAGCTGCTGGCCCTGCGTTCGCACATCTCACACCATATTATCTATGACTGGAGTCAGTTGACAAATGGTGTCTAAAATTTACAGGTAATAGTTTGGTAATGGGTATAAATGCCTTTTTAACACGAGTGAATGAATTAAAAATTATACATCGTTGGTCAATATCTTTCTTAAAAGTGCATTTGAGTTACTCAGTGAACAGGCATTACTATGGTTTAAATCGGTTCAAGTTAGCGTTCCTGGAATAAATTGGTAATCCTATTGAAATATACTTATCTAACTTCGGAGTTGCGTGATGGGATGAAATTGGGTGGCATAAGCAACTAAGTAACGAACCGGCTCATTTTTTTATAGCAATCATGCAGAATCTTAATGACCACAATGCACAAACCTCCCAACATAAATAAACCGTTGCATATTGTGATGCATAATTTAATGCCTAAATATGCGGTTGATTTTGATATGGTTAATTTTTTTGATGATTTGCGCTACCTTTGTAAACAAATAGAAGAAGTGGAACTAATAGTGAATTATTTTATTCTCAAAGTCCTACTAGTAAAACATTGAAACCTGATTTAGTTTCTCCTTTGGTCAATGTCGGTACTTTGCTCGTGGCATCTAAATTCTAATCCCCGTACAACATTTAATAGCCTATGAATAGGTAATCGTGCGCGAGCTGGCACCAGATGTGTTAATTGTTCAAAATATTGGGCATACTTTTCACACGTGTTTAGAAGAGCCTAACATTTTTGTTACATTTGTGGAACTCCTGATGTAACCTTTAGTAACTGTACCAAGTGTCAAAAAAATGGAGCCGGACGCTTGTAAAGCTGATAGCAAAAAATGACAAAATTAGTTAATGTATATTCGGAATTTTTGCTGTGGGCATACTACTGTTGTTAGCACCCTGTTTGAACATTGTGGTTTAAATAATCGTAGTTATATGGTTGTTTATATTAACAGTGTACACATTTTAGCGTTGTTGAGCTCAAAGGCAAATCGAGCCATTCTTGGACGAGATGGGCTCACTTTAATCAATTACAAAAATAAATCTCAAATTGAATTGAGATTCCTTTTTGAATGTATTTTCTGTGGATGGAGCTAAACAAAATGTTTTAGGTACGGTTTTAATGCCTTTAAGAGTGAATGATGTAGCTCATAATCTGTCAGTGATCGTCTCTGATATGTTGAAAAATCCATACACTTGGTATTGATTTTTTTGTTATATATTTAAGTTAAAAACGGATTATGAATAACGAATACGTGGTTGCGTTAGTGGTGTTACAGCCATCTAGTCTCGTTCTGATCTCCCTAGTGAAGAGTGTCAGCAATTAAAACGCGTCATTGAGCAGTTTAAAACGATGCGGGCTAATCGGTTAGGTAGAACTCATTTAGTCAAACATGTAATTGATACTGGGAACGTTCGACCAATGAAGCAACGTTACTTTCCCTTGTCACCGCCAATGTTAGAGAAGGTTAATATAGAAATAAACAAAATGTTGAATTTAGGTGTCATTCAAACCTCTAACAGCTCTTGGAATAGCCAAATAGTCGTGACAAAAAAGAAGTTGGGTGATCGTTTTTGTTGTTATGGTAGAAAAGTAAACAAAATAACGAAACCGGATGCTTATCGGTACCTTATGTAAGTGACAGTTTAGATGGCTTAAAGGATGCTCGTTTCTTATCTTTTATTGTTTTTTTGGCAAATCCCGTTTTCTTTAACATCTAAGGAAAATGTTGCACTTACTGTGCCGAGGCGACGTTTACTTGAGTTTTTCCTTTTGGCCTTTGACTTTGTGAATTTGGTAGTCAAGTATATGTTCCCTATAAGAATTTTTAACCATTCGGTTGACGGATTAGGCCTATGAGGCCCAGGCAAATTTTTGTTGTTGTATTTTTTAGAATATTTTTTTAAATTTCTTTAGCTTTTTGGTACCTTCCTAACTTTAATAAAGACATGTTTTCCTTAATTTGTCTTAATTTTATAATCTATCGTTTGGCTGCCAAAAGGGTTTTAGTCCTGTCAGACCCAACCCGTGCATTCGTATAAGTTTTTTCCTACAATTTATTTTTTCTGTATTTCGTAAAGAAACTAATTTTGTTTTGTTTTTAGACATAAAACATTCTTAGGGCCTTCCCCTAGTTTCTAAGTATTCACCCAGAATCTTTTGCATACGGGTAAGTCCCTAAATTTCAATTGTTTATCGTTTCTGCGTGTTTTGCATGTTAGCAAACTTTTATCTCGAGTTTGAAGGATTTACATTCCTTACTCTAAATAGTTTATCTTTAGTAGAAGAATCTCAGTTCTTTATGAATTTAGTTCGTACTATATAAAGCAAGACAAAAGAATTTTTTGGTTTAGTCTCTATTGGTAGTGCAACTGAAAGTTAGTCGTGTTTTCCATTTGTGACGTTTTCCACTTGTGACTTTATTACTTTTGTTTGTTCTTTTTTTGAAGAAATTTTAAACACAGTTAACAAAAATACCAATTTTTATATACAAAAAATTGCACCAAGATACAAGAATAAATACTACATTGTACTTACTAATAAAGTGGAAATGAATTTGTTGTATTTGGCCAGTTCTCAGCATGGCGGGCGAAAAAAATTATACAAATTTTGGTCCGAGCAGGGCTTAGGGCTCCAATTATTTCCTGCTAGCTTATCTCAACAATTATTTATATTTTGATGAAATGTATACGTATCGACAATACCGATACAAAGGATGAGCGAAAGAAGTTGGATAAACTTGCTGCCGTAAGAGACATATTAGAAAAAATCCATGAACTGCTTAAAAAGCATGTTGGTAAATATATGATTCTAGATTAAATGTTGTTAGGATTTTGTAGAAGATGTGGCTTTTGTATCTACATTTCGAATAAACCTAACAAATATCAGATCATAGTGTTTTCTACAGTAGACGCAAACATTTTACGCGTCGCATTTGCAGATCTATGGTGGAAGCCAAACTGAAGGTACCTTTCAGATAGACAATTCTGTAACAGCTGTCATTCTAAGAATGACGAACCATATCTCAGGAACTGTTTTTTTTGGCATGTTCAACGTGGAAGCAATCAACGCATTCATAATAAATGAAACGAAAAATCCAGATGGGGAATTTTCAAAAAGCAGACTACTATTTTTGCAAAATTTGGTAAAAGACACAGAAGTGTCCCGACCGATGACTTCAACTGCTCGAAGAAAATCAAGATATTTGTGCAAGTTTTGTGGCAAAATGTTATTAACTAAATTTTCCATTCAATGTGTTGTGTGTCAAATTTATGTACACTTGTTTAATATTTTTTTACACTTGTTCTTATTTAAATGTCTTAAATGAGTAATAAAATTAAATTCTTCACTCTAGGATGGTATAAAAACTATTCAGTTTTTCTTTCTGGCGACGGTTTGTGCACTACATGTGCACTTCTACAGACCACTGCAATTTATTATAGTAAGTACTCAACAACTAATATAATAAAGTACATATATTAAATTACAGATGTAAAACAACACTTTAACGTAGAATTTACAAAACAGATTTGAGCAATTAACATTGTATGTTTTTTAGCGATTAGACAACGTTGTGCATTCCATTTGACTAATTTAATTTCCGAACAGGTCAAAGTCACTTCTGTACAGGTCAAAGCCATTATCGTGCAGGATAATGAATTCTGAAAGCATAATTTATAGAGTGGTACAAATATTTCGTGCACCACAATTATAAAATTTGAACACAATATCCTTTAGGGTCGTGTGGATGCTATTGCATTAGTTTTGACGGTACGTATAAATTAAAACGAGTTTAGTTAATAAATTAAATATTTTTAGTTATGTTTGCCAAGTTTATTTAGTAGTATCCTTCTTATAATTAATTGTAAATATAATTTAGAATAATTAGGTTCAACGTAATTAAAATACATCAAAGCACCTCACTACTAGTTCTCTTATGCAGTGTTATAAAAAAGTTATGATTATAATAATTTTTAATCGGTTGTCGATAAATTTTACAATAATTACTGAAACTTGCATGTTGGACAGGTTAAGCAATTGAATTAGTCAAATAACAAAATTACTTAATTTACAATAACTTGTTCAAACTTACTAAGAAATAAGTATTTATTAATGTCAATCAGTTTTTTGAACTGCATTACAAATCAGAAGAAACCAATTGTCTTCTGGAATACATCGATACCTGAAAATATCTGTAAGTTATTATGTATGCTTATATTTTTCATAAGTATCTATGTATGTGTACTTTTACTCTTTGTTGCATTATAATCTTATAAAAACAATCTATTCGCACAGTGTCGGTACATTGTTAATCTTGGTTGCTTCAGTAGCTTATACATAATATATTTACATATTCAGTAAATACTTATAAACACTTTATACTTACGTTAACATAACATATGGGTAATTCTACGAAAAAGCACACTTTCCGTGTTCCTTTTGATTATCTCCGGTATCTTCAATAAAAGGTTGTTCATTTATAATCATTACAAAAATGCATCTATACGTTTACGTAACAGGAGGATATACGTTTTTCTAAAATTTATTTTTACTTATTTCCTGTTCACAGCACGTGAACAAAACATTTGAAAACCTCACCTCTATTACTTTTACCTTCATGACCATGCAATGACAATGGAGGTGAGAAGTTTTCATAGAGGTGAGAAGTTTTCATAGAGGTGAGAAACTACCTTTAACTTCAATAGTCTGTGTCAATAAATTTTAAACTAATATCCTAATGGATCTGTTCAAGTGTAATATCTTTGAATCTAAGTTATACTTCACAAAAGAATGGCTAAAACTAAGAAAATTAATGATAAACGAGAAAGAAAATGCAGAGAACAAAAAAAAACTGCATGCAAAAGTTACGAGAAGAAATTTAAAAAAATCCAGAACTAAATGAAGAAAAAAAAAGAAAAGTGAGAGAAAGATACCATCAGAGAAAAGCTCAAAGAAAAATTAAAGCAATTGGAGATATGACTGAATGAAAAAAACGTAGCACAAGAAAGTCCTGGAGGAAAAGAAGCAAAAAAATATTATGATGCTAAAAAGAGACAAGAAACATTAACAAGACATTGGAAGAGAATACACCTCCAAGTTCTCCAATACCTAGAAGTACTCCACCACCAAGCAGAAATGTTGAGCAACTTATTAGTCACTCTCCAAAAGAAAGCACATCTAGTAGAAATAGTACATCTAGACTAGAGATTGGAAAAAAATGAGAAGACACAATAGAGACAATTTGCGCAAAAAAAAAAAATAAAACTGAAAAGTAATGAACAAAAATCTCAATGATACAAGAAAAAGTTACAAAGAGTTTTAAAACAAAAATCAAAAGTAAGGAACCTTACACCAAGAAAAATAGTAGCAAATTTATTCAAAGGGCAAACAGTTACCACAACTGTAAAGAAAAAGCTTTTGTTTGGTGAAGTACTTTCTTACCAATTAAAAGAAAATTTCAAAATGCAAAATACACCAGCAAAGAAGAGAATTTTTACTCATGCGATATTTCGGGAAAAATAGTTAAGAATTACAGATGTATGAATTATCTAAAGGCCCTTTCATCCCCCAATGTATTTCGGTCAAAGTTGCCAACGAAAAAATTAAAAAGATTTCATCAGATTAAACAAAGAATTGTTAAGTTTTACGAAAAAGATGAATCTAGTAGGATGTGTCCAGGGAAAAGGGATACCATAACATCAAAAAAAGTTAAAAAACAAAAGCGTTATCTAAATTGCAGTCTTAAGGAGCTGTATAAAAAATTTCTGTGTAACTATCCTTCCATGAAGATAAGTTATGCTTTATTTTACAAGCTGCGACCCTTTATTATTCCAAAAGTTACATCTCGTAATACCTGTCTGTGTATAACCCATACCAATATGGAATTGTTAATTATGAAACTATACAATCTTAAGATTATAAAGGTAAAAACAACTTGGGAAGTTATGCAAGCAATAATGTGTAATGGAGAACAGACAAAAGAAAATTGTTTTGAAAGAACTTGTAGGAATGTAAAAATAAAGTTGTCAAGTTCTTTGATTTCAATGAAGAATCAATTTTGTATGCAAAGTGGTTAACGAAAAAAGTAAATTTGCTAATTAAAGGTAAAGCAAAGATATGCCAAAGAACAGTGGAGGAAAGAATACGATGTTTGAAATCCGATTTAATTAATGCACTAAATAGTTCTTTAGATAAGTTTTTGATACATGAAAGAGATGCTATTCACCAGTATCGCACAGTGAACCAAATTAAAAACCAATTGCCAAATAACGAAGTTTTTTTCAATACAGAATTACTGTTGCAAATATGCTGAGGAAATTGAATCTGTAAATGTGTGATGTCAGCTGGGCAAACGCGCGCGCTTTAGACTGATCATGTGTACCGTACAATGCTTACTTTAATAACTCGAAACGTACTGCAAACGCGGCGGTCGAAGAGAAAACTATGAACACCGCGGTTTGATGACGTTGGTTTAAGGCGTACGCTTGCATATGAACGATCCAATTTACTCCCTGGCACTTAGCTAACGTACGTTTGACAAACGCGGCGTCTAACGCCTTCATGTGTACCTAGCCTTAGAAACCTAATTCTTGCTGTTGTTCGCGGGTCTAACAATTATGTATCTAAATTACATTGGTCTGCATGAAAATCGGTCCTGATACCATTCTTGACGATTCTTATGTAAAACGACCTCCTGAATCCAAAAATGAGCTCCGTTTTTACCCATCACCCACCTATTTTGGGGGGACCCCATTTTTATTTTATTTTTTGCATTTTTTTTAGAATTTTAACTTATAGCCGTTAAACATCCCAAAGCAGGTAATAAAATTTATACCAAAGTATATGGCAAAAGTTTTGCTATAAAATGTATATAGAAACAACAATAAAATACAAATATATAAGAACAGTAAAAAGATATCAATAAACAGTTAGAAAGATTCACTGCACGACGCTGGCGATCTCAATACCACATGCAGGTTTGAACAGGAATTTTCGACAGGCTTGAACTTGCATTACTCTTCTTATTATAGTATATTACATTGTTTGCTTAACTGCTTCGATCAGTACATCTATAGCTGTTGCAGAGTTAACTTGTCGACGTTTTAAACGTGCTGGATTTTGTGTTCATTTTTGTTCATTTGTGTAAAACAGTAAAACTACTTTTACTCCGCATTTTTTCAAGTGACTAAGTGTGATTTGTGGTTAATGTCGGGCGTTGAATTACTGTTTAATTATGCCACGCGAGTGTAAAAATCATCCCGATAGCTTCTGCTATGTCTGCGGGGAATTAACTTTAAAAGCGCAACGAAAACCCCTTTCTCCGCTTGTTAAAACAGCTTATAAATTGTACTTTGATTGTCAAGTTGGCGACCAGGACAAGACTTGGGCTCTATCAGTTTGCTGTACGACTTGTTACAGTAGTTTGACCAAATGGCTCAAAGGTACCCGTAAATCAAAACCATTTGCTGTGCCCATGGTTTGGCGTGAACCTCGCTGTCATCTTACAGATTGTTACTTTTGTATGACTTTCACCGTCGGGTTTTCGAGCAAAAGTAAGCATACAATTCAGTATCCCAATATTCCGTCAGCTCTAAGACCTGTTCCTCATAACGAGACTTTGCCAATCCCAGAGCCCCCAAACACTTATACTCTAGAGCCGGAAATTGATTTAAAAGACTCTGAGCCACAACCTGGGGCTTCGAATGATACGTTAAATGATGATGAAGAGTATTCCGCAGATTTAGTTTCTCGGCAACCTCACCTACTCACACAATCGGAATTAAATGATCTTGTCAGGGATTTGCAGTTACCCAAGACTAAATCTCAGCTTCTAGGATCGCGACTTCAACAGTGGAATCTCTTAGAAAAGGGAGTAAAAATATCTTCTTACAGGACCAGACAAGCAACCCTGAAATGTCTTTTCTCAGAAGATAAAGGTTTAGTGTTCTGCCCTAATGCAAACTTATTGATGACAGAGCTACAGATGCCATGTGACCCAGACAAATGAAGACTGTTTATAGACTCATCAAAAACAAGCTTAAAAGTTGTCCTGTTGGCAAATGGAATGACTTCCCATCAGCTCCAGTTGCATACTCTGTTGATATGAAGGAAACGTACGAAAACATCTTCAGAATCCTTGATAAAATTCGTTATCATGATTATAAGTGGAAACTTTGCGCTGACTTAAAAGTTGCTGCTCTACTCACGGGCCTGCAATCAGAATTCACAAAATATTGCTGCTTCCATTGTGAATGGGATAGCCCAGCCCGAGATAAACATTACATCGTACGGGACTGGCCTCTGCGAGAAAATTTTATTCCTGGTTAGAAAAATGTCGCCCACAATCCTTTGGTTCCGAAGGAAAATATTTACTTACCACCATTACACATCAAACTTGGATTGATCAAACAGTTTGTGAAAGCAGTGGACAAGACAGGTGGCGCATTTCAATTTTTGAAAACTAAATTTCCTCGTCTTAGCGAAGCTAAAATCAAAGAAGGCGTTTTTGTTGGTCCCCAGATTAGACAACTCTTCCAAGATTCGACGTTTATTGAACACCTAAATCGAAAAGAAAAACGAGCTTGGCTGGCATTTCAAAACGTTTGTAAGAACTTCCTGGGTAACCACAAAAGTAAAGATTATGTCGCTCACGTTGAGGAACTGCTTTTAGCGTACAAGGACATAGGATGTAACATGTATCTTAAAGTTCACTTCCTTCACTCGCATCTGGACTTTATTCCTGAAAATTTAGGAGCAGTCTCGGATGAACACGGGGAACGGTTCCATCAAGACATCGCTAAGCTGGAGAAGAGATTTTCAGGGAAGTGGAATGCAAGCATGTTGGCGGAGTACTGCTGGTTTTTGGAACGAGAGAGCTGTACCTCAGGGTATAAAAGGAAAGCAAGCACCAAGTAACGATGACTATCTTTTTATTTATTACTGTTTATAGCTAAAATAGTTCTTTTTCCCATTTGAATGTCCATATATTCATTATTATAATTATTATTATCGTTCGATAAATAAATTATAATTAATTTATCGAATAGTGGTAAAATTAGAGATTTTGGGCTCCCTCAAAAATGATGGGCGATGAAAGAAAACGGAAAACATATTTGGATTCAGGACGTCATTTTACATAAGAATCACCCGGAATAGTGTCAGGGCTCGATAAAAAATATTTTTTTGCAGACCAGTGTTATTTCTTTAACTGGGTATAGTTATTTCTACTAGCAGAGAGCGTCTAAACTATCACGAGATATATAATTCGAGTTCAAAGAGCGAAGATGAATTCCATCACGAAACAGTTCAAGCTAATATCAACGTCAATGATTATGTTTTGGTAAAATTGTGTGGGAAAAAAGTTTCAAAGCACTTCCTAGCATTAATCATGTCAACTGAACCAAATAGTATAGAATATCCCGTAAATTTTTGAGAAAATCTTCCATGGAAAACTTTTTTATCTTTCTCATTGTCGACGATATCTCCTTAATAAATTCAGATGATATTTTACAAAAATTACCTCAACCGATGATTACTAAACGGCAACAGTATTATTTTAATAGTACTATACTAAACAAAACTGCAAACCTCTTTTAAAATCTATTCGCTGTAATACCACTAAAGAGAAAAATAAATCCTACAGTAGTTCACGAACAGAAATATCATATAGTCGGTGATGCTGTATGACAATCATTTATATATTTGTTTAGTACTATCTAAACATAATATAATTTTTTATTGTTCCAAAGTTGAATATTTTTATTTTATTGTAACGATTTTTACTATTAAAAACTAATTTATTTAAACGACTAAAAATACGTTTACTTATTCTAGAAATATGTACACTTTTAAATTAACCGAACTAATTAAATCTAATAATATTTAATGAAAACACTTACACTAATTTATGTATAACCGTTGTATAACACTATCACTTACACGAAGATAAGATAACGTCCGCGGATAACTTCTATTTATCTAAACAGTTTATATTAAAGTCACGTACTCCGTATCTTTATCGCACACGCGCTAACGACTTATTTATTTCAACTTGATAATCTTCTTAACACTGCAGGCTTCGCATTACGGAAAAAATTCACCTACGATTTCTCTCTTCGGTATTTATACACATCTGCAAATCCTTCTCGAGTGTTCCCTATTTTTCGGTATATCTTCTAGAAGATGGATAACAACTTCTAGAAGGCTCTTGAATTTGCAAATAACTTCTAGAACGCTTCATTATAAATTAAATAAAGTTATTTTTCAAGTACATATGTAGTTTTATCGCCTCCGTGAACAATGTCTCACATCCGTTACCTTCCTATATTAAAAACTTCAAATTTTCAATAAAATAAATTTTATTCAGGTTAACCGCTTCTATATTCATATTATGTTACCTTATGTTCATCATTCTCAAAAAAAATATTTATTAAAGACGAGTTTTGACTTTTTGAAAAGTAACTCTCAGCTATATGTTACTTATTGGTAGAATGACCCATATATTACAAAAACAATCGATTGCTATGGTATCAAAGATACTACAAATCACTGGTTTCTTCATCTCTGTAATTGACTTATTTTCTGCAGTATTATTTCCTAAGTAACAAGATTGCTACGCTATTATACATTTGTTTTGTTAATAATTTCTTTGTATCACAATATTTCTTATATTTAAACGAATTTTGCATTAAGGATTATTGTAACATATTAGACCAATTGGGGTAATTAACTTTATCTTGCATTTTCTATACGTAACTGTTCATTATAAAAAAACTAACAGTTTTTAGTGTAAAGTAATGATATTAAAACCACTAATTCTTTAACTCCGATTTCTTATTACTAGCGACTAAAGCTCTATTTCTAAAAATACCACCCATTAATTACAAATTATCTTTATTCACTTATAAATTTATCTTATTTACTTTGTAAACTGAGAACTTTACATACCAACATTGTATTTGTCGGTAAAACTCGACACCATTGTTAACGATTCAGGTTTTGGCGTTAGTAAATTTCTATCATTTACTGGCTCCAAAAACAAAATCTTGTAAATAATTGATCCGAAAAACTGATTCAGTTTATTCCTATTAAGTTTCACTTAAAATTAATGGATTAAAAAAAGTTAAGTAGTAAATGTTGACGAAAATTGCACGTATTTAAAGCACGTACATTATACCATTTTTCCAAATAGAGATGAATAGCTAAAAGTCAAGAATTAAAAAATAGCAACACTTGTAATATAAACGCAAACAAATTGTTATTATTTAAATTATAAGTCCACCAATAATAAATACTAATTTTCAAATATATTTTTACATATGTTTCAAGCTTATAAATATAAAGCTCATCTTCAGAAAACTACAAAAAATATATTAACAAGTCATAAATAGTTAAGATTACAAAAAATTTTAAACTTACATTTTTTGAAAAATGTCAAATTTGAGAATTTGTAACTAGATATTTAAAAAACAAAAATGTAAGTTTTACAAAATGTTAAATGTAAATTAAAGAAAGATGGTGCAATTTAGAAACAAATCTAAGAAAAATTAAGTTTAAAATCATAATTGAAATTGGTTTGATCGTTCAACAAAAAATTTTTATCTGATATTTTAATATAAATCAACTCTAACAATTCAAGAATTTGTTTGTTATTTAAGTTGTTAAAAGGATGAAATAATTTGTAAGAAAAAAGAGAATGACGATTATCTAAAACATGTTGCGCAAATGTAGATTTCACTGAATTTTGATTATTAATATATTTTGAAGAATTTTTTAAATATCTAAGATGTTCATTAAGTCGAGTTTGGAAAGATCTTTGGGTCATACCAATATAAAATTTTTGACAAGAACAAACTAATTTTTAAACTCCACTTTTATTTAAATTATTATTATTATTTAGAAAATTACAAGAAAAAAGATTCCGAAGAGATATATCATTAGAAAAAGAAATTTTGAAATTGTTACCTTTACTTAATTTCTTAAAAAAATTAAGAAAATCTGGTATAAAAGGAACCGAAAAAAATTTGTTAGTAGAATTTGTTGAAATTGGTATTAATTTAGTGTAAGATTTAATATAATGTTTATATAAGTGTTTGTGATAAACATTATAAATAATATCTAAAGGAAAATTATTGGTATAAGCTAAATAAAAAATAATATCTAATTCAATTTTATAATTTTTAATTGATAAAGGAATAGTGAGAAGTCTGTTAAAAAAATAATGAAATGAAGCTAGTTTATGAGAAATATGGTGATTTGAGTCAAACGGTATTAAGTGATTAGTAGTTGTAGGTTTTCTATAAATTTCAAATTCGAAAGTGTTATTATTATTTAAAGAAATTAATAAATCAAGAAAAGGCAATTTATTATTTTTTGAAAATTCAACGGTAAATTTTATTCTATTATGAATATTATTAAAAAAATCTAAAAAGTTATGAACATCATCATTAGAACCATTAAAAATACAAAAAATGTCATCAACATATCTCTTCCAAAATATTATTTTTTGTATGAAAATTTGGTCTTTAAAAATATAATTAATTTCTAAATTGTTTAAGAAAATTTCAGCAAAAATAGGTGATAACGGAGAACCCATTGGAAGATCTAGATTTTGTTTAAAAAATTGATTATCAAATTGGAAGAAAACGTTATTTAAACAAAATGTAGTAATTTTTAATAAATCATTTGCTACAAAATCAGGAAAAACAGAAAGTGAAAGAAGATTAGAGATTATAAGTAATACATCTGTAGGAGGAACTGAAGGAAAAAGATTTTTAACATAAAAAAAACAATATTAAGATTTAAGATTGTATCAGAAGGAAAAATTAAATTACCTAAAGAATCCATTAATTCTTTTGTATTTTTATTGAGTAAATAGAAATAAAATTAATTTGAAAATTAAATATTTTAGTTAACAATTTGCTAATTTTATAGGTAGGTGAATTAATAAAATTTACAACGGGTCTAATAAGAAAATTAGATTTATGAATTTTTGGTAAACAATAAAGTAAAGGGATAGAAGGATTAGATACTTTCAAACTAGACAAATGAACATTAAAAAAATTAAACGTGTTTTCAGTTGAATGCAAAATATGAATAGTACTAGTAACAAATTTAGTTAATGGAGATCTTTTTAATTTTTCAAAATCAGTACAATCTAAAAAATAAATAATTTAATAATTTAATTTTTTTAATGTTCATTTGTCTAGTTTGAAAGTATCTAATCCTTCTATCCCTTTACTTTATTGTTTACCAAAAATTCATAAACCAAATTTTCCTATTAGACCAGTTGTAAATTTTATTAATTCACCTACCTATAAAATTAGCAAATTTTTAACTAAAATATTTAATTTTGAAATGAATTTTATTTCTACTTACTCAATAAAAAATAGAAAACAATTAATAGATTCTTTAAATAATTTAATTTTTCCTTCTGATACAAACTTAAATCTTAATATTGTTTCTTTTGATGTTAAAAACCTTTTTCCTTCAGTTCCTCCTACAGATGTATTACTTATAATTAGTGATGGGATAATTCGAATGAAAAATAACCGATCATCCGATTATGAAAATAATCGTTGTAATTCGGTTATCAGATTTGAGTATTCGAACGAAAAATAATCGAAAACTATACGCCTGCGCCAGCAACTGTCTATCTAGTTATACAAGATGTATTCATTCATATATACCATTTCAATTAGATTATAAAAACCTACAGCATTCAGTACCTAGTAGGTACCCGGTTATGCATAATCGATGTGTGTCATGACAAAAATGTGCAATCGTGACGAAATAAAACGTGATATCGTTGCAATTTTGATACAGAGAATAAGAACTTAAAAAACCGAATAAATTTTGAAAGTAATTATTTATTCAAAAACAAGTTTGTTAATGTAAATAGCACAAATCAATATTATTTTAAAAAAATACAGGCATTAATATTTAAGAAAAGTATCTATACATAAACAAAGTGCAAAAAATAATTTCAATTGAACTGAAAAAGAACATCTAATAATCAAAGGAAATAATGAACATCTCATATATAATAAAATATGTTTATATATGTATACTTATTCCCCTAATCAACAGTTTTTTACATTTATGTGTCTTTCAAAAAAGTAAATAAACTTGGTTCATAGAAAAACTTGGTTTTAAAAAAATTTGTTTACTTTTGTGTAGTTTAAAAAAATTCAGATGTTAGGAAGTTTTTATAAGATTAAATTTTTAATTAAATGACCAGGAGTGTATGAAGTGACGAATGCGAATGTGCAATTGAGTAAACGTACAAAAATTCCTTCTCTTGAATACACTGTTAAATGATTCAAGTGATATGTCATTCGAATGATCATTCGGTTTTTGAAATCACTCAAGTACTGAGTATTCGGTTATTGAAATAATTCGGTTATGCCCAACACTACTTATAATCTCTAATCTTCTTTCACTTTCTGTTTTTCCTGATTTTGTAGCAAATGATTTATTAAAAATTACTACATTTTGTTTAAATAACGTTTTCTTCCAATTTGATAATCAATTTTTTAAACAAAATCTAGATCTTCCAATGGGTTCTCCGTTATCACCTATTTTTGCTGAAATTTTCTTAAACAATTTAGAAATTAATTATATTTTTAAAGACCAAATTTTCATACAAAAAATAATATTTTGGAAGAGATATGTTGATGACATTTTTTGTATTTTTAATGGTTCTAATGATGATGTTCATTACTTTTTAGATGTTTTAAATAATATTCATAATAGAATTAGATTTACCGTTGAATTTTCAAAAAATAATAAATTGCCTTTTCTTGATTTATTAATTTCTTTAAATAATAATAACACTTTCGAATTTGAAATTTATAGAAAACCTACAACTACTAACCACTTAATACCGTTTGACTCAAATCACCATATTTCTCATAAACTAGCTTCATTTCATTATTTTTTTAACAGACTTCTCACTATTCCTTTATCAATTAAAAATTATAAAATTGAATTAGATATTATTTTTTATTTAGCTTATACCAATAATTTTCCTTTAGATATTATTTATAATGTTTATCACAAACACTTATATAAACATTATATTAAATCTTACACTAAATTAATACCAATTTCAACAAATTCTACTAACAAATTTTTTTCGGTTCCTTTTATACCAGATTTTCTTAATTTTTTTAAGAAATTAAGTAAAGGTAACAATTTCAAAATTTCTTTTTCTAATGATATATCTCTTCGGAATCTGTTTTCTTGTAATTTTCTAAATAATAATAATAATTTAAATAAAAGTGGAGTTTACAAATTAGTTTTTTCTTGTCAAAAATTTTATATTGGTATGACCCAAAGATCTTTCCAAACTCGACTTAATGAACATCTTAGATATTTAAAAAATTCTTCAAAATATATTAATAATCAAAATTCAGTGAAATCTACATTTGCGCAACATGTTTTAGATAATCGTCATTCTCTTTTTTCTTACAAATTATTTCATCCTTTTACCAACTTAAATAACAAACAAATTCTTGAATTGTTAGAGTTGATTTATATTACAATATCAGATAAAAATTTTTTGTTGAACGATCAAACCAATTTCAATTATGATTTTAACTTAATTTTTCTTAGATTTGTTTCTAAATTGCACCATCTTTCTTTAATTTACATTTAACATTTTGTAAAACTTACATTTTTTGTTTTTTAAATATCTAGTTACAAATTCTCAAATTTGACATTTTTCAAAAAATGTAAGTTTAAAATTTTTTGTAATCTTAACTATTTATGACTTGTTAATATATTTTTTGTAGTTTTCTGAAGATGAGCTTTATATTTATAAGCTTGAAACATATGTAAAAATATATTTGAAAATTAGTATTTATTATTGGTGGACTTATAATTTAAATAATAATAATTATTAACCAATAACCATATATCCCCTTAACAATTTTGCAAACAAATTGACATAAAATAAATACAACATTCCAAGTTTGTTCACGAACGCGAAGTGTCGATCGTTGGTGTTCTGTGATTATATAAACAGGTATTTATTGAATTTAGTTTACATTTGTTCAAATTATAGAAGTTTGTTTAATTATAATGCAAGACAACTCGGGCGGTGAAATGCCGCCTGCGCCTGATGAGTCAAATACAGTGGTTATTAATTATGATCTGGATAATAAGTATAAAGTTGCGGATAGCGGCCCGTTTTACGTTATTGTTGAACCTGCTGATAACAACACTACCCGATTATCACCTGTCCGTGTAGGTCATTGCCTGTTTAACAATTCATTCTTTAAAAACGACATACTTGATATCAAACCCGTCGGCCGTGCTAAAGTTAAAATCATCTTTAAAACGTATAATTGTGCAAACTCACTTATTAATCATGACGTAATAAAAGCTAACAAATTAGTTGCATATATTCCCAAATATTTCAATCATAAAAAAGGCATAATTAGACAAGTAGATACTTTCTTAGAAGAAGAATACATACTAAATAATTTAATTAGTGATAGAAAAGCTATAGAAGTTAAAAGAATGAAGCGCAAAATAATAAACGCAAACAATGAAACAATCTTAGTTCCTAGGCAAATAATAGTAGTAACTTTTGAAGGAAATTATGTACCAGATAACGTAAAAATAGATCTTGTAAGGTTTGCAGTCGAACCCTATATTTATCCTGTTGTGCAATGTTTTGGTTGCTTCCGCTTTGGACATACTATTAAACAATGCAAAGCGACAACAACGTTATGTAAAAGATGTGGCCAATCTCATAATATTGATGGAGATTGCATTAATAGCGAATTTTGTATTCACTGTAAAGTTTATAGCCATTCTTCACTTTCGAGAGACTGTCCAGTACATAAACAACAACAAGAAATTAAAAAAATTATGTCTACCGAGAATATATCATTTAAAGAAGCAGAAATTTTAGCTAATAACCCCTCTTATTCCAAAGTAACAATAAAAAATAGATTTGATGTATTAAGTAATGATGATTTTCCATCTTTAGAATCTTTAAATAAAAGTAGTATAACTCCAAAACCAAGGTACATTCCCACACCCTATAAATCTAACAGCAGTAATAAACGTAAAGCCATCTCACCTACTACCATTAAACAAGCACCTACCTTCATAGATAAGTTACCATTTAAACCTTCCTCTGATAAAAAAAAATGTTTGACACAACCAGCTATACCAAATCCCCATCGGGACGAGTTTATCGCTTATAAAGAAAAAGTAGAAGCAAATATTGCCACCAAATTTACAACAACATTAAACAATATCTTGAAAAACATTGATCCAAATATCTTAACTCCGGAGTTTTACAGTCAAGCTCAAAAAGAAATTAAAACAGTTTTGAAACATCTATTAGATTCAGACAACGATGGCGAGTAAAAATATTCTAAACATTCTACAATGGAATTGCCAATCCATATTGAAACATAAACCAAACTTACTAAACTTCCTTGAAACTAATAAAATTGATGTGATTTTACTTAATGAAACTTGGCTTTCTAAAAATAAATCGTTTGAAATTAAAGGATTTAACAATATTCGTGCAGACAGAATCGATGGCTACGGAGGAGTTGCAATCCTAGTAGCTGACAATATATTATTCAATGAAATCACAATTGTTAAAAATTATAACCAAGGCTTAGAAGCAAGTGCAGTATATCTTGAACAACAAAAATTATCAGTTTTGTGTATCTATAAACCACCAAAAATCAATGCAACATCTCGAGACTGGGAAAACTTATTTTCTCAGTTTAGTGGTAAGGTATTTGTCGGCGGTGATTTTAACGCGCATCATTACCGTTTTGGTTCTGTACTAAATAACGCACAAGGAAACATATTAGTTGACGCACTAGGCAGCACCAACTTAATTGTGTTAAATGATGGTCGGCCCACTAAAATAACTAGACCCAACGAACGCCCTTCAATGATAGATCTTTCACTTATATCTCCTAATCTCGCAAGCTACGCCTCCTGGAATCCTATCTCAGATACTCTTAACTCAACTCATTTTCCCATTAACATCACGTTAGATATGAACTTCACTCCATGCGTAATTCTCCCGTCAACTAAATGGAAAGAATCTACTGCAGATTGGGATACATTCAAAGCACTTATTGAAACCTCATTGAATGAATTATCATTTGAAAATGACTCGTCCGTAGAATACTTTGAAACAGTAATAAAAACTATAAACACAGCTGCTTCTAGTAGTATGAATATTAAAAAACCTTTTAAAACAGTATCACCAATTCCTATATGGTGGGATGAAGAATGTAAGAACTTCGTGAATCAGCGAAAACAGATTATTCAAGAATATAAATTAACATCAAATCTGGATACATACCTTAAGCTAAAAAACATCCAGGCACAATGTAAAGTACTATTTGCACAAAAACGAAAAAGGTCTTGGATAAGTTTTGTTAATAACCTAAATAAAAGTACTTCTGTCAGCAAAATATGGAAATACGTCAACAAATTCTCAAACAAAAGTAAAATAACAAAAATGCACCCGTTACCTTTTGATCTAATTGACCAATTATTAGAACAATTTGCTCCATCTTACGCAGAAAATGACTTAAACTCATTACATTTAAATCTAAATGATACAGATAAATCTAAATTATTTCAAGAACCATTTAACATAGAAGAACTAGACGTAGCAACAAAAACTTCTAAATCTACTGCACCAGGAAAAGATCATATAACTTATACAATTATTAAACAACTCCCCGAAGTAGCAAAAAAACATTTGTTAAACATATTTAACGATTGGTTTCTTAACGGAAAATATATAAAAAATCTTAAAGACGTAGTGATCCGACTAATCCTTAAACCTAATAAAAATAAGCAGCTGCAATCCTCATACAGACCAATTTCGTTACTGTCATGTATAGTTAAAATATTTGAAAAGTTAATCAAAAAACGACTCGACTGGTATCTTGAATATTATCAATTAATACCTAACACCCAGTATGGATTTCGAACAGGAATGGGTACACTTGACGCGGTATCCCACATAGTTACAGACATTCAGCTTAACTTCTCTAAAAACGAATATATGGTTTGTCTTTTTTTAGATTTAAAAGGGGCATATGACTCGGTAGATCTCTCAATGCTTTATACTAAGATATGTAAATTAGGTATTTCAAGCAATGTGTCTAAAAATATTATTAACTTATTTAGTAATCGAACAATATATATCAAAGACCACTTAAATCAACTACATGGTCCACGAATATCCAATATAGGGCTTCCACAGGGTTCTGTATTAAGTCCAATTCTGTTTAATATATTTTCAGCTAGTTTGCACAGTATGTTTGATAACTCAATTACGTGTATTCAGTATGCCGACGACATTTGTATTTATACAAGAAGAAAGACTTACGATGATTGCTTAAAGGCTCTTGTAGACATTATGCAGCTGGTTGATAAATGGACGCTAAACCATGGACTAACAATGTCTCCTGAAAAATCAGCCATTATGGTATTTACTAGACATAGGTTGCGTACGCCTGAAAATATAAACCTTTCAGGATATGTAATACCATTTGTCAAAGTATATAAATATCTTGGCATCTTTCTTGACTGTAAACTGTTATGGTCAAAACACGTCGAACATATTATTAAAAAATGTGAGAAAGGTATCAACCTTCTTAAATGCGTCACTAACAGAAAATGGGGTGCTGACCCTAAAGTTGCATTAATGTTTTACAAAAGCTATGTCCGTTCTATTTTGGATTACGGTTGCTGCCTCTATGGATCAGCAAGTAAGACACATCTCTTGAGAATCGATCGTATACAATACAAATGTCTGAGAATTTGTATCGGAAGCATGAAATCTACACCTACTACAACATTACTAGCTGAAAGTATAGAAATGCCGCTAGAATATCGGCGTGAATTTTTATCAATGAAATATGTAATAAAACTCAAATCTTGCAAATCTGACTTAGTGAAAGCTTTATATCGGTTATGTAGCGAAAATTTAACTAACAAATTCTGGAGAATTAAAAAATCACCTCCCTTAACAGACGCAATTCTTGAAACCAACAGCATAAACAATATTTATAAAATGAATGAAAAAAGACCTATTTACAATGTTAATTATTATACACTCTTGCTTAAACCTAAAGTCTTATTCCCCCAATATTCTAAAATATCGCTGATAAATAACAATATAATGAAATCCGTACTAAGCGAATATAATGAACATACAATCATTTACACAGATGGATCAAAAACAAAAGATGGGAAGACAGGATGTGCAGTCTACATACCAAGTTACAACCAATCAATAAAATATAAATTGCCTACATACTGTTCGATATACACTGCTGAAGCTATAGCAATAATTAAATCGTTAAAATGGTTAGAAAACAACAACGTAAACCAAGCTGTAATTATATCTGATTCTAAGTCTGTTCTGACCGGGTTAAGATCTCCCTCTTGTCATAAAACTACAAATTTAATTTGTACTATTAAAAGTAAACTTCTAAATAAAAATATTACATTTGTATGGGCTAAAAGTCATAATGGAATAACAGGGAACGAGGTGGTTGACCAACTTGCAAAAGAATCTGTATCCGATGGAAAATTTATAGACGTTACAACCAATTTTGATTTGACTAGACACTACTACAAAATAGTACACAAAAAGTGGCAACAAAAATGGAAGGAACATTCTCAAAATCCGACAAACCTTTATTATCTATTACATCCTTCGCTTCCTATAAACATACCTCATATATTTGATTTTCATATGTCTAAAAAATCCGCAGCAACAATTTCTCGACTGAAAAGCAATCATGGAAGATTCCCGGCTCACTTAGCTAAGTTAGGTATAGTGCCTTCTGCAACATGCAGCTGTGACAACTTTTCTGTTTGTGATGTTAACCATATATTTTTTAATTGCTGGAACAATAGAAATGAAACTGAGATCCTGTACAAAACATTAATTTACAATAACGCCGAACTGCCTCTTAACATTGCATATCTATTATCGCTCAACAATAAAAATATTTTTGAAATAATATGTAACTTTTTATATAAGATAAATCAAATGATATAAAACAAACGAAACAAAGTAGTACAGACCATCTGTGGCAAATGAACTTGTTTTCATGCCAAAAAAAAAAAAACTTAAACTTAACTTAAATACAAAGTATTGATATATATTTTTTTAATTGCCATTTTAGGTAATACCAACACAAATTATTAAATTTAATTATTTATTGTCTTTGTCATTTGTTTTATTTGAATTTGATAAATACTCAGTATTTGTTGTATTTGGCTCGTCTGTAGTAAAAGTAATTACGTATAATTTAAAACTATTTATTATGCAACAAGCAAAGAATAAACTTTGTTTGTGCACGAGTATGAAAACTAAAGCACATCTCGAAGGAAATTGTAGGTATCATATAAGTGCCAAAACAATAAACTAATTACAACTTGTATGCTATCGTTTTTTAACATTGACATTATTCAAAAATTAGGAACTTGTAAAATTAATATCGTTTTACAACGTAATTAAAAAATTAAGTTGTAAAAAAACTAAAATTAAATTGTATTAAAACATGGATGTTGCTAATTTATGATAGAATTATATCATTGACATATATATTTTTATACTTTTATCAGTTAGTAAACCTTGTTTTTGCAAAGTTATTAATACATTTTTATAAATGCTAATGTAGAATTTTTCTCACAAAGTATTTGAATATATCATAACCAATCCGTTAATAACAATGGCAGCTGATATATCATTGTCGTTTAATTTCAACTTTCAAAACTTTTTAGAAAAAAGCATCGTATATTAAAAACTCATTTAATCATTTAATTATGAGTTTATTTTAAAAAATGTAACTAAAAATGTAGTTGTATTTTTTGAGTTTTTTTTGTTGATATTAAAGTATTTTTATTAAAGCACATCTGCATCATGCAGAGCAAATAAAAATATCTTTTATCAATACATAATTATTTTGTAAAAAAAAATTTAGATATATTTATGACCGAAAAGGTTTTTTAAACGTTCTATAATGTGATTGATTCATGCAAACAAAAAAAATGACGAAGTTTATGAAGCAAAAGCAAGTGTTAAATTATTTTTTTTTAAATGAAAACAAGTAAATTTTTATAATTTTTCTAAAATAGTTAATTTTTTTTAAATTTAATTTTGTCTTTAGTGTACACTTTTGTTTTATTTAATTCTTTATCTTTATTTTATTATAATTTTAGAATCTTAATGACAACAATTTGTCGAAGGAAGTTTCTAATTAATCAAGTTATTAAGTACACGTTTTATATAAGAAAGGTTTTCGTTGTAATCATAATTATAAGTGTAAAAGTTTTATTTGGAGTTTGAAGCCATAATAATGGATACAACAATCTTTAATTTTTTTTTAATAAATGTGTTTCTAATTACTGCTTATAATCAGTGTAAATGAAATTTAATATTTTATTATTTAAGTTGCAGTTTGTATGAATCGGATACACATGTTTTTTACAATATTATGTTTATGTATATATTTCATAAAAAATATGTTTATAAGAGTCAATTTGTAAATGTAAATTCCTTCTAAAATAATATAAATAATATTTTCTACATAAATATGAACAAACTGAATTTAATGGTACACTACTACAGTTAGTAAGTATAGCAAACTGCACTCGTCTAGCGCAACTCAATTATAATTGAATTCTCGAATATAACGTGTCTTGGATTTTTAACGTTGTTCAACACTGACAATTCTATTTCTAATCATGTCCATTTGTTAAAAGTAGTTGTTAAAACTTTATCATTCTATTTTAGTTTCTTTTTCATTATAATGTATTTAAAATCATTTTTGTTTAGAATTTTAAATGTTTAGATCAATGACTCACAGTTTGGAATAAGTTATATAAGCAAAAACACAAATTCATTAATTTGCGTTATTTAAAATTACTAAAAGCCATCATTACGTCATTGTCATCTGAATTTTTTTTTTACTATAAATAATTGATATGTTTTTTTCCTAATATATTTTATACTGTAACGTTTACTATTAAAACTAATTTATTTACACTAAAAATATGTAGACGTTTATAACTAACCGAACTAATTAAATCTAAGAATATTTAATAAAAACACTTACACTAATTTATATCGCACTATCACTAACACGTAGATAAAGTCCGCGGATAACTTCTATTTATCTAAACACTTACACTTGTTTACTTTAAAATCACGTACAAAATTATACTTCGTATATTTATTTCGAACATACGCGTTAATTACTTATTTATTTAAACTTGAATAATCTTCTTAACACTGCCGTCTTCACATTACTGGAATAACTGCCCTATGATTTGTTTGAACCGCATTTATACATTTTGGCGAAACGTTCGCGAATGTTCCACATCCTTCGGCGAACGTTCTGCAAAATAGATAACAACTTCAAGAAGGCTATTGAGAATCGTCCTATAGAAGTGCACACAAGAGCACTATTTCATTTTTTTTTTCAGAAAACAGTAGAGATTTTATACACTTTTTGTAAACCACAGAAATGATGAAAGTAATTCATATACAATAACTTCTCTAAGTTTGTACGAATATGATAGTTTGAATATTTGAAAATTGACAAGATAATTATATAAATAGTTGTTCAAATCCAATTTATCTATTAGTTACTTCATTTTTACAATTTACATATATATTTTACCGTTTACACAATCTCTAAGAATTGTGACAAATTATATACAAACTAAAACTTAAATTTACCAAATTTTTTTAGCCTTAAATGTGTTTACAATTTCCTCAAAAGATAGTTTAGACGCTATTTGGTGCTCTATGGAAATGATGCCTAGGTTGGTTAGTCGTTGTTGTCCTGTCAGGTTTCTGATGGAATTTTTTATTGTTTTTAATTTACTAAAACTAGTTTCGTGTGAGGCAACTGATACGAATAAGGTAAGAAAGATTCTTAATGCTGTAGTTATGTTCTCTTTTCATTGATGCAAACCCAGTTCCAATGAGAAAACCAAATGATCTATTTATAGTCCGGTCAATTTAGACATAAAAATAGTGATCAAATAGTAAAAATTCCCACAAAGCTGAATTTTCGTAGAGACATTTAGTTTACCATTACAAATGAAGTGCCAAAAGTTCCCATCGATCCCATGTATGCTAAAAAATTTATTCGGAGTCAAAGGTCAAAATTTTCGGTTTTTTGGATTTTTCTCAAAAACTGTCAGTTTTATCGAAAACTTACTTCAGACCAAAGTTGTAGATCTTAATATTCTCTATAAAAATAGTCATTATGATTTTTTCTCTAAGACCAAGCATTTTCCAGATATTGCGCTTGTAAGAATCACGTTCTACATAATATGTGAGGTAGTGTATTCGGTGCTTTTTTTTACGTGGTATCCCCAGTAGGCCTACTCCACAAATCTTCATGATGTTATTTTCAGGGATAATACTTATTTAATAGTAATATTGTATATAATATATTGTATATAATATTGTTGTCGTTCAGGGAACAGTTTCACTACTAAATCTTTATAGAAATAACTGAGCTCATATAGTGATTGATTCTTTATTTTTGTTTTTATTATTATAATGTCTTTATACATTTATACTGTTGGGTTTATGATAAGGAAAATAAAATTAAATAAAATAAAATAATAGTATGAAGAGTATTGATATTAGTTATTGAATTCAACTGTCGTTCTAATCTTTTTTTGTTACTTTAATCTGATTCATACTCTTCATACTCAACTTCAACAATCATGTTTTCTTCAATTTCTTCTTCTTCTTTTTCTTCTTCTTCCTCTTGTTGAATGTTCAGAAATTGTTCAAATGAAGATGAATCAGTTGTCTCTTCATCAAAATCATATGAATCTTCATCTGTTGTAATTAATTGAACATTTGAGCAAGACAGGCCTTGGCAATTGGTACACGCTGAAGAACATTGTAACCCTACTTTTTTACAGTCACATTTGGCACTACAACCTTTTTTGCAACTGCAAAAAATAGTGTTAAGAAGTTAGTCTGGAGCAGGGGGCAGTACAGTTTGAATCGGTTCCAAAGTATTATTTATTAACTTCCAACCCCAGTCTTCAGGGTTAAGTTGATTGCCTTGCCATGTCTGAACTTGATAATATACTCGATACAAGTGTTGAATAGCAGATGCCGATGTTGGAGGAAGACAACATAGTTGTACTTGCTTTTTGTTTTTTGTATTTTTCACAAATGTTAAATATCTGTACTTATATATGCAATCTATTTTTTTTGGAGCCCCATAAACACCAAGAAGAAACTGAATTTCTTTCGTAATTATTGTTTGAGGTGAAGAATCAATTTCTGCAAATACTTTTGCGCAGTCAACCAAATCTTTTTTTTCAAATAAATTTAATACTGAATTTTTACCCCTTCTAAACATTGCTGACGTAGTATCGCAGCCGGTTATCGCATGCAAAAAAACATATAGTTTCGGCATTTTGGATAAGCTGATAAACTTTTTGAAGAATATATTTCTGATCGTTGTTGCGCCTTCCCAGGTTTCAGAAAGTAAATAATTTTATGAGATGAAGTCTTTGCAGTGAGTAGTACTAACAAATCAACATCTTCACCCACTACAATAGTTGTGTTTGTTGCACTAAGTTTTTCTATTGCTGTTTCAATTATGAGGACATCGGCGTCATCCTGAGCTTGTTTCACGGCAATATTTTCAACTGTCAATTTGCCACTTAACATGGAAATAAAACGAGATTTATTTTAAATGTTTGCAAAAAATTGTTGTTGGTTTGCTGGAACTTTCATAAATTCATCAAAGATTATGTCGGAACTTGAGGTTGTTTTAGTAGTTCGACAACGTTGTTCTGCAGCTTTTATATTCTTTGTTGTGTCACTATAGCCATCAAATACTACCGTCACTGTATGACCATAATGTCTATGTAAATATTGAACATATTTTTCAAAAATTACATTGAAGGTTTCTTCTCGATCCCACACAACGTGATGTAGTAGATATCCTCTATCAATAATGTAAACAGCGTTTGTACAATCAACCTCACCATTGATTGATAGAAAGCAATCGTAAATAGCTGACTTCATTGTTTTACGCATTCCAGCTGCATCGACGAGTGAACGGGTAAGGAGCTAACTCATATGCGAAAAATTTTTCAATCTCATGCTGAAAAATCTTAGTGACACTCATACGTTGAAATAATAATACTGGGTCTATTGGTACTTCTTCTTCGTGAATTTTCGCAGTGCTAGTCGCAGCTAAAAGAAGAAGTACTTTTTCACTGCGTTTTAGTTTTATATATTATTGAAAGTTTGACCTGTCATTTTAGACATAGAAGCAATCCCAACTTCACGAGCTTTATGATAATTAATCTTTTCGTCACTAACGACTTCTGAAACAATGGATAAGATTTTGTTTATTTTGGGAAAACGATCATGTGATGAAAACCAGTCAAGAAGTATTTTAATATCTTTAGCATCTTTCTTAACTCTCGAGTCGCTCGCATCTACATGTTGATCAGTCGTGTCCATTCGAACATTAAGCAAGATCTTCGAACCCGTCACACACTGTGTTTATTGCATGCATTCCGTAAACCCATTTACTTATCACACTTTCTTTTGTACTTCTGCCTCGAGAAATACCTCAATCTGTCTTCATGATTTTCATCATTGATTGCTCGATCTCCATCTCCTGCAAGTATAAGTGCGCAGACTTAGCGTAAAGTAAATGCCCCGATGCATGGAAGTAAGGAAGCATTTCTTTAACGCTGTTCAAATGTGCTTGCCAATCTCCCATACGTTCAGCTCTTATAAATTGCTTTGCAATGGACACCATCCGAAAATATTGTACCCATAATTGTGCAGTTGGTCCTCGTTTCTGATATTCTATTAATTTTTCAATAAATAAATCAAGTAAAGGTCCAGATATTTCCTCATCATCTTTAATGTCATAGTATGAAAGAGTATTATTGAGAATATTTTCAACTGTAATGATAAGATTTGCATCCATAACATCATCAATAGCTAGTTCTTTTAATATTGTTAATGCTAACGTGAGATGAACTAACGTGTGAGCTCGAACTGCCCTCGCGTAAGCATGGCCAATGAGCGTTTTCTCTAAAGACTTAAGTGCATAGATCTCAGAAAGTACTTTTGTTAAACCACTCCCTTGCATAATATAACCTATTGCGCCGAAAAAGGACATTAACAAATGAAATCCACCCAGTCTAACTATAATCCTTGATAATTCCGATCCTTCAGATGCAGCAGATACGATTTCGCGAGCTTACAAAGTAAAGTTGTGTATATAGTACTGTAATTACTTGCAGGTTGTTGAACAAATGGCAGAAATAAAATTTTTGATTTCGAAAAGTCTAGTATATTACTAGTCATGTGTTCAATGTAACCATTCCAACCGGGTAAAGGGAAATTTTTGCATTTTCCATAAAACCATATCATATTAACTTTTTTTAGAAAAGATACTTTTGTTTCATTTTCGTATTCAAAATCTCGCACATTTATTTTGGAATATCCTATTACGCCAGGCCATGTTTGAACCATTGTCATAGCATTGCTCTCTGCAGTTCCTTATGTCTAAGCCGTCATTTTTAATTTTTTGAATAAGAACCCATCCAGTTTTCTCAATAACTGCCACAAAATCAATAAAGCTTTCGACCATTGTCGGTAACCTTTACATAAAGAATACCTTAAAACATTTGTTCTGAATGACTTACATCAGGCGTGCAGTCAAACATAATAGAAAAGTATTTTGAAGCTTTGATGTCCAAAAATATGTGTTTTCTTATTTTTCAAGTAATGATATCTAAAAATTCGTTCTGTATAGAAGGAAAGAAATAGCTTACTTGACTTAACTTACTCTTTGAATTATTGATACACTAGGTCTATAGTATTTAAAAACTTGCCACATCTTGGGTCACCAAAATCTAGGTCTTCATTAAAGTCTCGTAACAGACTACTGTGTTTTGCTAAGTGTATAATCACAAAACCCCTCTCCATTGCGCTTCCTCAAGTGCTATTTTGTGTTGAAGTTCTCTATGAATACCAGTATTTTTATTTAAAGATAACTGTAAAGTTTTCCAAGAAAAAAACATTTTTTGTGGTTTAGTAAATTTTCATGGTCAGGAATTCGTTCACTTAACATCTTCCGTTCAGTGTAACCTTTTTCTTTGGCAAAAACAAAACCTTTTTTTTTAAGTGTGAAAACGGTTTACAAGAGACACAAAACAAGTCATTCTTTCATTAGCTGTATCCTAGCCACGTTCGGTGCACCTTTAAGCCACTAGGCAAATTTTTGTAAGCTAGTTATTGGATAAGTTTCTCCCATCTCTTAAGGTGTTACTTAGATCAGGTTCTATCTTTCGTTCAGCTGACACTATAAAGCATGTTTCTGCATACCAAGATGCTGCAAGTCACTTCCCTGGATTTCTAAGATTAAAATGAATAATGGATTCACTCTGTGCTAAATTCATTGTCGCAATTGTTGAACCCTGATTAGATACTGCTTGAAACCCGTCTTCGTCATTATTAGTGCCATACGTTGAGAGAACCTGAGGTTCTGCCTGCTGGCTTATTTCTGTCTCAAGATTCGTCTCCGCTGAAATTTCTTTTTGGACTGCGCCTGAATGTTCTTTAATCTCATACTTGTACTACAATTGCTTCCTTCTAAAGACAAATAGTGAAAATATATTGAGACAGAGATTCTGCTGTTACTCTTGGTTTAACAGACGTAAACTTTGTAATAGACCGCTTATTATTTTTCAATTGCAATTGTTTGCGACTAACACCTGTGTTAGATGATTTTTGAAGATTTTGGGGTTGACTTGAGGAAACAGCTCTGTACACTAAAGAATTCACTATAAATAATTTCAAAAAAGAATTATGACAAGACAATCCGTTTAAATATTTATCTGTGTGGGTCGGTTTTCGAGAAACTGAATGTGATAAAAAACTATCCTTATTTCGATTAACTATAACGTTCAAAAATCGTAAAGAGGAGTTCCTTTCTAATTCCATAGTAAAACAAATATTTTGATGAATTAAGTTGAAATGACATAGAAACTCATTGAGCGTAGGAGGATCATGTTGTCAAATGACAAAAGTGTCTTTAACGTATCTGTATCAGCAATTGGGTTTTAGATAAAATGTGGATAAAGCTTTTTTCTCAAAATCTTCGATAAATATATTAGCAACATACCACTGAAACCGGAGAACCCATGGCGGCTTCTGATATTTGTGAGTAAAACTTTTCTCAAAAAGTAAAATATGTAGAACTCAAACATTTTTTGATAATATGTACTATGCCGCTTTAAGTATGAATGGAAAATTATGTTTCAAATACAATCTGGAAATCTGAATTCTACTATAAGAACCCTTTATAGAAAAGATCTTAAGAAGAAAACGAAAAAGTTTTTAACTTTACATAATAAAAGGGTAAGATTTCTGTGCAGTTTAACCTTTCTTAATTTGCGCAGGTCTTTCGTTAATTAGAGATCGTATTTATTCGATTAGAATAGAAATTAATATTGGTAATAAATCGTTATTTGGCTTTCATCTAGAACTCGCCAAGATCATTTCGCCTTCTGATTGGAATCTCATTGATCGAATTTCTTTTGAACAAGCCCAACGAGTCAAAGAAATGGTTACAAGTAATCATCTTAGGAAATTTAACACATTAGTGCCTCCAAAACGTATCTTCGATGCAGAAACAAAACCTGAGACTGTAATCAATTTATCTTCACTCTCACTGTCATCTAGAAAAACAGCTATTTTGTCGAAAGGTTTTAACTTTGTATTTGCTCCAAAACAGCTTCCTATTGAAGAAATTGTATCAGCTGTAAAAGCTTCTATCTAAGCAGTTCCAAATCTTCTTGCAGAAAAAAATCGCTTTGAAATTACATAAATTTTTCGTAAGTCAAAAATTTCTCAAAGTAACATTCCAAAATTGGAGTTTCTCTTAAAAAAGGTAAATCTATAGTCATTCATAACAAGATCTACAATCTTCTTGCAGACGGGTCGTATAAAGTAATATCCAAACATCCTTCTGCATTTATTAAAAGAGAACTTTCCAAACTTATAAAAGATTCGTCAATTAATGAAATCGATAAAACCTTTTAATACCTAAAGATTATAAAACTCCTCGGTTTTACGGATTACCTAGAATTCACAAGTTTAATATTCCTCTTCGACCTATTGCCAGCGCTATAAACTCGACCACTTATCAAGTCTCTAAATATATTGCAAGTTTATTAAAACCTTTAGCGGGGAAGACTGATTCATTTCTACCCAATTTGGCGGATCTTGTTCAAAAGCTGCATAATTTTCGTTTGCAACCGACTGACATTCTGGTTGGTTTTGATGTCAAGTCTTTGTTTACTAACGTGCCCGTACCTGATTCAATTATCATTATTAGATCTTTATTTAATGAAAACAATATTTTAAAGAACATAGTACTTATTATCGAACAATGTTTGACTTCTACATATTTTAATTTTTAAGAAAAGTTTTATTCACAAACTTCAGGAACCACTGGTACAGATACGTTGATGACACTTTTGTCATTTGGCAACATTTCTATGTCAGTTAAAATCAATTCATCAAAATATTCGTTTTGCTATGGAATTAGAAAAAAACTCTTCTTTACCATTTTTGGACGTTTTACTTAATTGAAATGAAAATGGTTTGTTATTACATTCTGTAAAGACGTCGCCGGTCATTCGCCTTTTAAATGTAAAATACAATTTTTAGTTAGTTAGATGTTTTGCTTATTGTGCCCTTCCGCGAAAGGGATTAAAATCTAGGTACCTGCAGATAGTTACCGAGGGTAAGGAACTGATTGAAGGGCAGTTGCTGTTCTGCAATCACATTTTATGCAGCTCATTTTACAACAGTTTTTGTAAAAATACATTGTTTTTAAAATACATCTATTTTATTATTAAACAACTAATAATATATACAGTCCACTTATTTCGATTAAAACATTGGTCCTTCGAGCCGGATTAATAATCAAACAGCATTTTAAACAGCAATAATTAAGTGTTTAAGTGTTGGCAAGATTGGCAGAAAGTGCAAGAAGCAGTTACAGAAGTTAGATCACGTTGTAGACATCAGTTCCTTCCTGCTACCTACCTGTAAGTCAAATTTTTAATTTATTTAATTTAAGCTATGGCAAAGAATCTGCAAACAAAGCGAGACCAATTCAAAGGAAAATTAACATGCTTACAAAATTATGTATCGGAAATAACGAATAATGAAATAACATCGGAAATTATAAGCGAATTAAAATGTAGATTAGATAAATTTGAATCAAATAGTTCTCAGTGTAAACAAAATTTTCTTCAAATAAAACTGCCTGCAATACAACTAAAAACATTTGTCGGTAAATATGAAAATTTGCTAGAATTTAGGGATTCATTTAATGCATTAGTAGAGCATAACGATACATTAACAAATATTCAAAAATTTTATTACTTACGGTCATCTTTAGAAAAGGAACCCGGGCAAATAATTAAGTCTATAGAAGTATCAGCTGATAATTATCAAGTCGCATGGAGGTTGCTTTTAGATAGGTATGAAAATAAGCCATTAATAATTCATAATCATATACATGCAATTTTTACCAAATATTAAAAGAGAATCGCACTTCGAGTTACGTAACTTATTTGATAATATAACGAAACATTTGCGCGTATTGAATATTTTAGGTGAAATTACTGATGCATAGGATAGGCTAATTATTTATATACTTAATACTAAATTTGATCTTGTAACGCGACGTAAATGGGAAAATTATGATTACAGCGAAGAATTACCGACCATGAAATTTCTTAAAATCTATATGCAACGTATTAGAAAAGTTAGAAATGGCAAACAATGAAAAGGTTAAACAGATGCCAATGCAGAAAGCTTCTCAATCATATTCTAGTTTCCATAATTTAAATTGCTTTTTCTGTAATAATTCACACGCAATTTATAATTGTCCTTCATTTTTAAAATTAGCGATTGAAGACAGAATTGCAAGTGTTAAAAAGCATAAGCGCTGCCTGAATTGTTTTAGAAACACTCATTTTTCAAATCAGTGCCGTGCCAGTACATGCAAAAATGCAGGAAACCTCACAATTCTCTGTTACATTTAGACATAAGCAGTAATATTTCTGAGGCTTCGAATACAAACGAAACTAACTTGACAAAGTCAGATAATGAACTATTAGCAACTATTTCAAATCATGCAAACGCGCAAAGCATATCAAATTCACAGGTATTGTTATCGACAGCAATAGTTAAAATAAATTATAGCAAAGATAAATTTTATACGTGTCGCGCGTTTTTGGACAGTGGATCGCAAAGTCATTTCATAACAGAGCGTATGTGTCAAAAATTACATTTAAAACCCACAAAGGTAGATTACGTTGTAAAGGGGGCTGGTAAGCATTGTCTAATATAAACAAACAAGTAAATGTAAAAATTTGGTCTACTGTTAATAGTTTTAATGTGGACATTAATTGTCTAGTGTTACCAGTGATAACGGACGAGCTTCCGGCAGTTAAAAAATCTATTAAATATTCCTAATTACCTACCCTTGGCGGATAAAGAATTTAATCAATCAACACAAATAGATCTTTTAATAGGTTCAGGAATGTTTTGGTCTTTATTGTGTGTCGGACAATACAAATTAGGAAGTAATATGCCGATAATGCAAAAACTCAGCTAGGATGGATTATAGCAGGCAACTTAACATATAATCAGTCAGAAAATATTCAAATAAGTTGTTTTAGCATAAATGCCATTGAGGATTCGGTTAATGACGATAGGATTAGGAAATTTTGGGAATTAGAAGAAATTGAACCCAAATCTAGTTTGCATTCTCCATCTGAACAATATTGTGAAAACTATTTTAAAAATACAACTACAAGAAATAATAGCAGACGTTTTGTCATAAAAATTCCATTTAAAGAAAATTTAGTAAACAGTTTAGGCAATTCTAGACAAATAGCTATTAATAAATTTAAATCGTTAGAACGAAAACTAATAAAAGATGAGGAATTAAAGAAAAATATGTAGAATTCATGTTAGAATATGAGCAGTTAGGTCATATGAATGAGATAAATCATGATGATGACAACGAAACGATAAATGTAGGTTATTTTTTGCCACATCACGCTGTGATTAAAAATGATAGTGTGACTACAAAACTACGGGTAGTTTTTGACGGGTCAGCCAAAACAGACAACAATGTATCGTTAAATGAAATCCAACATGCTGGCCCTGTCTTGCAAATAGTCTCTATTTTACTACGATTCCGAACCTATAAATACGTTATTACAGCGGATATATCCAAAATGTATAGGCAAATATTAATATCAAATGAACATCGCGAGTTTCAAAACATATTTTGGCGGTCGGATCCTCAATTACAATTAAAATGTTATAAGCTTAATACATTAACTTACGGTACTGATTCAGCACCATGTTTAGCAATCCGTTGTCTTCATCAATTAGCAATAGATAGTGAGAGTACGTTCCTATTGGCTAGTAATGTAATAAAAAACGATCTTTACGTAGATGACCTTCTTACAGGAACAAATTCCCTAGATGAACTAATGGCATTACAAAAAGATTTAACGAATTTACTTGCTGGTGCAGGGTTTCATTTACGTAAATGGTCCAATAATCATTTAAATGTTCTTAATCAGTTACATATTAATAGTGAGATAGATTTAGGTATAATAGAATTAGGCGGTGATGAAACAAATAAGACGTTAGGTATTTATTGGAATCCTAAACTAGACAGTATTCAATATACTATTCACGAAATCGCTACAAAAAGTCACATAACCAAGGGCACAATATTATCCACAATTGCGAAAATATACGATCCTTTAGGTTTGTTAGGCCCAATAGTTATTATGTTTAAATTAATTATCCAAGAGTTATGGAAAATAAAAATATCCTGGGACGAAACAATTCCACAATATTTGCACACAAAATGGCTTCAATTAAAAAATAATCTAAACATATTAAATGAATTACAAATACCGCGACATGTTATATCCTCCAATTACGTGCATATCGAACTTCACGGTTTTTCGGACGCTTCTGCTTATGGCGCTTGTATTTATTTAAGATGCATTAGTTTAAATGAAACAATTTCTTGTAACTTACTCTGCGCAAAATCACGCGTGCACCTGTCAAATCAGTTAGTTTACCTCGTCTAGAGTTGCGTGCTGCATTAAGTTTAATAAAAAATATCTTTGGGTGGATTCAAAAATTGCACTGGCTTGGATCCAGGGACCACCAAATAAATGGAAAACTTTTATAAGCAATCGCGTCGCAGAAATACAAACTATAACGAAAATAGATGAGTGGCATTACGTAAAGTCCGCAGAAAATCCTGCAGACCTATTGTCTCGTGGAGTCTTTCCAAGCTGCTTAAAAACCTCAACATTATGGTGGCATGGACCTCTGTGGTTAATGCAATGTAGTTCTCAATGGACAAATACGAAAAGCATACGGAATTGGAACAACGCAAACTCGTTCACACTTCTCTTATGTATAGTAATTCTCTTTTTACAAAATATTCTTCAATAATTCGGTTAAAAACAACGGTTGCGTATATACTTAGATTTAAATTTAATGTAAAGGCAAACATTAAAGATAGGCAAACTGGGAACTGACGTTAACAGAATTAGATAACGCCTTAATGCGTTTAATACAAATAAGTCAAAACGAGTGTTATCCTAATGATATTAAAAGGTTACAAAATAAAAAATCTCTTGACAATAAGAGTAAATAACTTTTATTAAATCCATACTTGGATGAGAAAGGCTTAATACGCGTTGGTGTAGAATAAATAACTCAAAACTGAACTACGACATAAAGCACCCCATAATTTTGCCTCAAAATCACATTTTAACCAAATTAATTTTAACAAATGAACACGAACGACTATTTCATGGTGGTGCACAACACTTATTGCATTCAATTAGGCAACGATTTTGGCCAATTGCAGGTCGAAGTTCTGCAAAAAAGATAATCAGCAATTGTATTATTTGTTGTAAAGCCGCACCGAATGTTTCTACCTATCTAATGGGCAATCTACCTGCAGTACGCGTTAATCAAGCTAGTCCTTTTGAAAATGTAGGTGTAGACTACGGTGCTCCTTTTCTAATGAAAGATAGAAAATTACGTGGTGCAAAATTGATTAAAGTCTACTTATGTCTCTTTGTTTGTATGTGCACGAAAGCAGTGCATTTGGAATTAGTATCCGAATTAACTACCAATGCATTTATGGCTATTTTGTACCGTTTCATACCAAGACGTGGAAAACCGAACAATATTTATTCAGACAATGGAAAAAAATTTGTGGGCGCAGATAATAAAATAATGAGGTTTTTAAGTTTTTGAAGTCTGAAAAAGATTTAATTTCTAAACATTTATTACATGATAATATTCAATGGCATTTTATCCCGTCGTACTCACCAACGTTTGGGGGAATCTGGGAAGCCGGGATTAAAATGACAAAATGGCATTTAAAGCGTGTTATTGGGGAGGCAAAGCTAACGTTTGAAGAATTTTATACAGTCTTAGCTCAAATTGAATCGATTTTAAATTCCCGGCCACTTTCTCCTTTATTCTCAGACATAAATGATATTTCTGCCCTAACACCGGCTCATTTTTTAATTGGCAAGTCTTTCACTGCATTGCCAGATCCAAATAAACTAGAAATATGTTCCAACCGCATGAATAAATTTGAGCAGATGCAAGCAATGCGTAAACATTTCTGGAAGCGATGGCACAAAGAAGTGGTTTCAGAGCTTCAAACAAGGTGTAAATGGAAACAAAGTTCATCAAACAATATAAAGATAGGTGCCCTAGTAGTAATTAAAAATGACAACGCTCCAGTACTAAAATCGAGCATGGGAAGAGTAATGCAATTACATCCAGGTTCTAGCGGCATTACAAGAGTAATCAGTGTTAAAGTGATGACGGGAGTGATAAAACGTGCGGTAACACAAGTGTATGTTTTACCGATAGAACCGCCGGTATAATAATAATAATAACAAAAAAAACTAGTTGATTAATAATTTAGACAGTACATAATCATTGTGTACAATTTTATTGTCAAATTTATTTTAGTATTTTAATCTGTTTATTTTTATATTGTTGTATTTTTGTCAATTAATCTAATTTGTAAATTTGTTTTCTTGAAAGTATCTTTCAAGGCGGCCAATATGTAAAGACGTCGCCGGTCATTCGCCTTTTTAATGTTAAATACAATTTTTAGTTAGTTAGATGTTTTGCTTATTTTGTGCCCTTCTGCGAAAGGGATTAAAGTCTAGGTACCTGCGGATAGTTACCGAGGGTAAGGAACTGATTGAAGGGCAGTTGCTGTTCTGCAATCACATTTTATGCAGTCCATTTTACAACAATTTTTGTAAAAATACATTGTTTTTAAAATACATCTATTTTATTATTAATAATAATATATACAGTCCACTTATTTTGATTACAGCACATCCAGTTTCTCAAAAATCGACCAACATAGATAGATATTGTCTCATTATCACCTTTCTCAGAAATTATCAGTAGTGAATTTAGTACACTGAGCTGTTTTCTTAAGTCAACCATAACATCTCCAAAAAGAGTTGAGTTATCTAACCAAGGTGTTGTTGCATACAATTACAATAGAAAAAATATTAAGTGGTCTATCACAAATTTTACGTCTGCAAAACCAAGAGTAACAGCGGAATTTATCTATCAACTAGTGTCTATCGCTTATATACTATTTGTTAAAGTTACCATGAACCGTATAAGAAAAATTTTGTCTAAACACAACGTTGTTGCTCGGTTTTTGTACTTTGTACTTCAATCTGATAGCGTTGATTACATTCCTTGCGTTTGTGATCGTGCATACATAGAAGAAATGGGTAGAAACGTGGGAATTCGTATTAAAGAACATCAAAAGTGTAGTCGTCTGAACTTTTGAAGTCAGCAGTTGCGGAACACGAACTAGAAACAGGTCATCAAATTATGTTGGAAAACAATACATTTTTGACGAATGTTTCTAATTACTATCAGCGAAAAATTAGAGAATTAATTGAAATAATTAAAAGTCATTTTAATATTAACCGAGATTGTAGTTTTCTTTTATAAGTTTTATCGTTTGGAGGCAGGTCTATAAAAGCGAAACTTCACGGCGCAATCACACTGCGACGTGTGACAAAAGCTCAACTTTGTGATAACGACAACAACATTATTCAGAATGGACAATTATTTTAACAAATGCAACCCGTGGAAACCTGAATTCTATTATTATTTTATTTTCAAATTTTCAAACCAAAGTCATGGTTAAAAAATATATTGTTCTTGTATTTTGAAGTCATACAAAACACAATAATGACGGCTTTGAATAAAATCCACACATTTTTTTAGCTCATTTTAATAAAAATGGCTATTACTAAATTATATTTTTTCCCATTTTAGCAATAATTTTATTTTTAGTAAAACTTGTTTTTCAAAGTAGTAACTACAAACCCAAAGATTGATACTTTACAAATACAAAGCTTGTGTCATTCTTTTTGCGGATAAATTCATTTTTTGTTTGCAGCCTAGAACCTTTTTAAATTTGTTTGCGAACTTATTACTAAAATGAACATATTGTCATTTATTTTCGTGAGCACATTTGACGAAGATACATTTTTTACTGTATGTCAACTTGGCAATTAGTGATTGTTTTACAAGTAAAATATATTAGAAATTAAAAAAAAGGTAAAGAAATGTTTGAAAACACAGTGTTTAATATACCATGATACATTATCTATGATTACTGGGAACTGTGATTTTAAGATTGGTCTTTTATACTTCTGTTGATTCATTATTTTCAATCAATATTTTACTATACTATTAATGTTTAAAAGTAAGTAATTGGGATTTGTTATAGTTCCTGTTCAAAATTGGATGTCGCGTATACAGTTTCGCATACTCGTTACTCGTACTTATTGTGTATGCATCTCAAATAGTTTTTGAAAATGTATTTACTTATTTTAGAATTTCAAGTAAATACCGTTATGAAAATTTTATTTAATAAATCATAAAGGTAAGAATTACAACATGCTCGCTTACTTTGTATTAACATTTTATATGCTTAACGCTTTAAAATATAATTTTAACTTAGTTTTGAATTATTCTATACCTATTTTGACTGAGTTAATTGTTTAACTTTACAAAAAATCATCCATTAAATCGGGAAGAATTGGTAAATAGTTTTATTAAAAATTATATTTTTAATACCTAATAAAATATTAATTAAAAATTAAAGAGTAGCCATTTGTTTTACGATATGACAAAAACGTTTTTTATTTTTATTTACTGGAAAGCAGTCGAGTTGATGTGTGAGAAGTCCTGAATAATTGCAACGTATCGCTCTGAATTAACCGAAACCGAATTTTCAGTTTCATCCTCAAAAAAATATAGACCGATGATTCCATTTGAAAAAATCGAACAATATACTGTCACTTTCTGAGCGAGAAGAAGTGTTTCATGAAATCGACGATTGTTTTCCTTTGCCCAGTATTTGAAGTTTTGTTTATTAACAAAACCGGAGAGGTGGAAATTGTTTAATCACCAATTAATATGAGAATAATAATCGTTTTATACGTATAATGCTTTATTAACAACGAACTCAAGTTATACGATTACATACATGTCTCTGAAGTTATACACACCAAAAAACCCTACGGCGTTGTTGCCGTATCTCCTAACAATACATCCCCCCTTTTTAGCCATGTCCATAATCGTTCAAATAAGAAGGTTTTCTTAAATTACGAACAGGTCTCTCTCTGAAACTAGCAGGCAGAGTTTCCTTATTGGGACTAGGAGTTATATTGTTGTCCCTCTCATTGTGTTCACTAATTACAAAATTAGGCACTTCCCTATTTGATTCATCAATATGTTCTTTACTAACATTTATTTCAGTATGATTATAGATAATAGGGTTGGACAGTACTGGAGTGAATTCGGATCACTTATAGTAAGGAGCGGGAACTAAATGCCATCGATTTCTCCTATACGCACCATTCTCCGTTTCAATTAGATATGAACGCGGTTCTTTTAGTTTTTTGATAACTCTACCATAAGTAGACAAATCGGTTACCCAAACACTGTTACCCTTTTGTAAAACAGACAATTCTCTGGTCTTGTGTCTTTTAATAAATTGATTGAAACTTTTTGTCTTTAAATTATCCTTTCTTTCTACTAATATTTCGTGATCTATAGGCTTATTTAACAAAGTAGGCAAAACAGGCACGTTAGTTTTTAACCTCCGATTCATTAGAAGTTCTGAGGGACTAAATCCGCACTCTACAGGTGTTGATTGATAGGCCAATAACCCGATATTTATGTCATCGTTATTTTCTAATAAACTTTTAGCTACTTTGACAGCCGCCTCAATACAGCCATTCGACTGAGCGAAATAAGAACTGCTCGTTATGTGTTCAAACCTGTATTGTTTTGCAAACCCTTGAAATTCTGAAGAAAACTGTGGCCCGTTATCAAAACGAACCACATCTAGGATGCCATATCGTGCAAATAATTCTTTAAGTTTTAAGATTTCTTTCAGTCAAACTACTCATTTCAAAAACGGGAATAGTAATCAGTTACTATTAAGTACCAAAACTCGCACTTAAATAAATCTATAGCTATTTTTTGCCACGGTTTGTCGGGAAATCTATTTTTAATAAATAATTCTTTAGGGTTTATTCTGTGCTCTACACATCTAGGACACGCACGAATTAAATTTTCGATTTGTGTAGATAAACATAACCACCAAACAGATGATTTTGCTCTAGACCTACATTTCACTACTCCTAAATGCCCTTGATGTAAGAACTGTTTTAAATTATTGCAAATATAATCGTTCGATTGTGCTACCTTTATTTCCTCCAGAAAGTTACTTTTCACAGGAAAATTATCGACTACGAGACCTACGTGTGCTTCTATTTCTTCTGATAGTTCATCGGAAATAGGCACTGCCGCATTTTCTGAAAAATTTCTTGAAAGCGCGTCCGCTACTACTAAATCCTTACCAGGCGAATAATATATTTTATAGTCAAAACGCATAAGGCGTATGCGGAATCTTTGTAAACGCGGTGTTAATTCATCAATCGGCTTACTTTGTAACACTTGAATTAAGGGTTTATGGTCTGTTTCGATAAAGATAACCAGCTCTGAAATATACTCGTGAAACTTATCGCACGCCCAAGTTAACGCTAGTGCTTCACGCTCTATCTGCGCGTACCGCTTCTCTGTTTCTGATAATAAACGCGATGAATAAGAAACAATTTCTTTGCTACCGTTGCCCGACTGAATTAAACACGCCCCTATGCCTTATGAAGAAGCGTCCGCAGAAATAGAAATTTGTTTAGCTGTATCAAAATGAGCTAAACATGGACTTTCTTGCAATAGCTCTTTTACTTTATTAAAAGCTCGTTTTTGAGATGTATCCCACACAAACAGAACATTTTTTTTAACAAAGATGATAGGGGTTCTAATATCAAAGATTTATCAGGTATGAACCTACTAGAAAAATTTATCATACCTAAAAATTGTAATAATTCATTCCTATTCTTAGGCTCCGGAAATAACTTAATTGAAATGATTCTTTTTGGATCCACCGCGATACCTTTCTCATTAATTTTGTGACCTAAAAAGGTTAGTGATTTTGCAGTAAAAATGCATTTATCCTTATTAAGAGTAATATCTTCCTCTTGGATACAGTTTAGTACTTCCATAAGTATTTCATTATGTTTTTCAATCGTATGCGCATGAATTAATATATCATCAATGTGATTGATAACGCCGTCAATACCTAATAAGATTTTATTTAGTAACATTGAAAAATATTCTGGGGCACAAGTTATACCTAAAGCCAATCTTTTAAAGATAAATCTTCCAAAAGGTGTAATAAAACAAGTCAATAACTGATAATGTTTGTCTAAACGAATCTGATAAAATCCGGAATTTGTATCGAGCTTAGTAAAATATTTAGATGCAACTATGCGAGTTAAAAGTGTTTCTACTTTTCCAATTGGGTAATGTGAACGCAATACTACCTTATTTAAACGAGTATAATCCACGCATAACCAAATCTTTTTACCTTTCTTTACGACTACAATGGGGCTAACCCATTGCGTATGATAATCAGCTGGTTCTATTATATCAAGACGTTTTAGGCACTCTATTTCCTCTTTTAGTGGTTCTAGTAAAGGAATTGGTACTACGCGGGGAACTGACTGTACATACGGTTGTACATCTTTAACTGTTTTTATTTTCATTTCTGTTTTAAAGCTTCCAACCGATTCAAAAACTTTTTTATAAGTTTCCTCAATAATTTTTTTATCATAGTACTTACTCACATTTAGTGAATTTAAAGTAATTTGTGCCGCATCATTATTAAACTGCAGAATTTCAAGTTTGAGTATATCTACACGTCCCAAAATAGGTTTAGACAAATCACGAATAACATACAGCTGAGTATGAAGCTGTCTATCTAAGTAGCTTAAAGTTACAGCTATAAAACCTAATATTTTTAACGTAATTCCCGACGGATCAGTTACACATTTGTCAGTTTTACAGAACCTATTTATCAATCTAGAATCTAATTCTAATACATCGAATGGTATACAACTAATATCTGCCCCCGTATCTAGAAGAAAATTTACATTTCTATTAAGCTGATTAACATATATAGATAAAATCCATTCATTACCACTAACATTTTCATTTATGATACCAACAAATACATTTTCAATATCCAATGTTTCCTCTGGTGCACTTACTTGTAATGATCGGACTTGATGATTGTAACCTGAATTTTTGCAGACTGACGATCAATGGCCCAATTTTCTGTATTTGCGACATATTGCTTTATTTGCAGGACATCTTTCTCTAGCATGACACTGAAGACCGCAAAATTGACACTTTTTCCCCGTTGGTTTATAAGAAGAATTTATATTAAATTTACCTCTACCATTTTTGAAATTTCCATATGGTTGATTCGAAGTCACTGCATTACCAACCTTTGCTGATTCATTTCTTGATTTGTCAACTTTTAAACTTAAAAGTTGACAAGGATTTACTGAACCAGTGGTTGACCTTATTTCTCGACTCTGACATGCTTGTAATTCCGCTTGTTTTGTTGCTAAAACACATTCATTTAAAGTTAATTTTGCCTGCAACTGCAATCGTTCACTTGTTTTCTTGTCCAACATTCCTACCACAATTCTATCACGAATTAAATCATCTCTTAAAGATCCATATTCACAATGTTCCGCCAACGAATGTAGGCTTGTTATACAATTCTCCATTGATTCACCAGGAATTTGTACTCTTGAATTAAACTTGTATCTTTCAAAGATAATGTTTCGTCTTGGAATAAAGTGCGATTCAAATTTTTCTAACGCTTCTAGATATGTCACGGGTGCTTTCGGAAACTGCAGCAGTATGTTTTCGGACTTCTCTTCCATTATGTATACAAGTATATCTATTTTCTCCTTATCAGTTTTATTCATTAAGCCAGATACTGACATATATCTCTCAATTCTCTTACGCCATTGTGGCCATGTTAAAGTAGAAATAAAATGAAACTTTTCTGGTGGGCATACTTGCACTGTTATTGGTAATGGATTCGTATTATTTATTGAATGCTCTTCCTCTGCCATGATTTCAGGCCTCTGCTTTTTTTTTGAACAAAGAAAAATTTAGCACATGCTTGCACCTAAGTGAGGTCCTCGAAGAAAAACGATACTGGAATTTATTTTTGTGGACTTTAAATATACCCGCATCCCACCGCTGCCACCATCTTTGATCACCAATTAATATGAGAATAATAATCGTTTTATACGTATGTTTTATTAACAACGAACTCAAGGTATACGATTACATACATGTCTCTGAAGTTATATACACCAAAAAACCCTACGGCGTTGTTGCCGTATCTCCTAACAATACAGAAATGAGTCTTAACGGTCATCTACAAGTTAATGACTCATTTTCTACTAGTCTAGAAAGTACGATATCTTAAAACCTAATACATTTTTTATTATATATCCGGATAAAAAGATTGTACAACCTGTATTTTGTGTGAGCGTATCGTTTTAAGATCTTGATGCTTAACATCGCTTGTCAGACAACTTCGATATTTTTAGGGATTCGAACTATTTCAACAGTATCACTTCTTTTTCTAGACGTCAATCCAGTTTGATTTAGGTTGTATATATACTTTTTTTGTGCTGCCAACACAGCAAACGTCAATATTCGTTCATTAGTGCAGTTACGTAATGAGCGAAAAAAGCTCTAGTGTGACAAAATGCAAACTAGTAATCTACGTAAAACTATGTTTTCAAAGTCAATTATAAGTTAAGCAGGAAGGTGTGTCTAGTGGCAAATCTATTTAAAATTTTTTGAAATGCATTTTAAACTTAAAAAAACAGTTTCAAAATTTTATAAATTGAAATATTAGAGTATTATATATTTCGAAGTTGGTACAATGTAAAATACAATCTAACCTAACACTTCAACATGATTCCTTATATGATATTCTTAAATTTCGATGAATTGTATTTTACTTTATTAGTTTATATAATCATAATAATTATGGGAGTTTATTAACAAAAATAAAATTTATTAATTTAAGTTATAATTTTGATACTGCGAAAAAAGAAAACAACATACAGTAAATATAATTGAACACAATACGAATAAATTAGAAATTACTTATTAATATTAAAATTTATAGTAAAATGCTGACAGTTTGTAATTCTTATGCCTGACTTAACATCATCTAAGGCAACACTGGTAATCTGCCCAACACTTTCACCAACAGATGTTAATCGTTCGGTATTAAAAGATGTTGACTCTGAGGCTAATTGCTCATTTGATGCAACACCACTTATATGTCGAACCTTTTCGCAAACTGTCGAAGATAATTCATTACAAGAGGTGGAGGGTTGTGAAGAACCTGAAGTTAATTGGTCGGCTATTGTAATTTTGTCATGGAAGGAGTCTTCGATGTAGCCCTCGGCAACTGTAGACGATTTCCACCCACCATGACGTTTAACATCTAAAAAACTTGCTCCTTTCCTAGATAATAATGTAGCACTGGTTCTTCGGAAGCAGTGTCCCGTAAAAGATTTGGCATTCGACAACTGCAAAAATTCTGCTATTTTACGGGGCATACTGCCAAATGTGTTAACTCCAACTGGTTGCCGAGTACACTTATTGTTACAATAATAAATGAAAAATCGTTTGTGGTCGATATTAGGTGGTCTTAAATTGTAATACGTATAAACAATATTTATCCACGGTTTATTGTTTATAACAAATGTCGGATTACATTTGTTTTTGGTATCGCACAGTTTTATTACTAACATATGTTCTAAAAATTGTACAGCATCTGTGGACAAATTTGTTAATTCGCTCTTTCGGCAAGCTCCAGAAATAGCAATAATCAGAGCAGTCTGCAAAATAAATATGGTTGTAAATTTGTAAATACGTTAGTATAGTTTGTTGTAAATAATTTTAGTAGATAGTTTTGTTGTACATAGTTTAGTTTCTCATTTAATATTTCATTAAACGATTAACATAATTTAAGATATATTTACCTTAATAAGCAAAAATTTTTCATTTGAAGCTGTTTGAAGGAAAGTCTCGATTTGTTTTTCAGTAAATATTTGCGATTTCTTTGGCTGATAGATGTCATTCTGCCTTTTTAAAAATGCCACAAGTTTAGAATACTTTGATATATTTATGTTGTGTTTTATAGATAATGTAGACTTTAGCATTGAATATGTGGTCCACAGAGTTGAAGCTTTTAAAGTTTCTGATTTTGTTTTAAAATAAGCTAATAGAACTACCTCGCTATATTCAATAATAGTATTGTCGTTACACCATTTAATAAATTTTTTATATTCATCGTTGTAACGATTAGCAGATTTTGTTGGAAGTAAACTAGCTACAGCTTCTTCAGCAGATTTTTTAATATGATCAGGAATATTCATTATAAAAGCGTTTTTTTTTCAAGTTTTTATTAATTGAATTTATCACAAGTATAAAACATTTGAATTTCAAACTTGACAGATTCAGTTAGTTATAAATGTAGTACCAACGTCAAATGTATGATGTTTTCAATGTGATAATTTTTTAAAAAAAAAATGTTATTTTGCAATAGGCAGCACAAAAAATAATGTATGTCACTCTCGTCGAAAGTTTCATAGCATAACTCACTCTCATGCAGCGCTCGACCTGCGGCCTCGCGTCGCATTAACGTTCGTTATGCTACTGTTAACTTTCGCCGCTTGTTACATAAATAACTATTAATCGCGTTGTCCGACGGAGTAGTTTGGTTTCGCGGTATGTTCAAGAATCATAGAAAGTCACGTTTTATTTGTAATAAATTACTGCTATTTTGATAATACGTTTTATCTGCATAGCTCATCATTCCAACTCTCCGTTGTAAACACAATGGCAGACTATACAGGTCTAATTTTTTCACTACTTCACCACGAGCTGCCTTAAATCTTCTCGTTTCGTTATGCGGACGTTGTATTGTTCACGTAATTTGTAATGAACCTGTCACGTGATATGCGCAGTATACGAAATTGACACGACAAACCCATTCTTACAAAGATAATACAATAAGTAGCGTTCTGATACGTCGTCTTTAGCCAGTCGCACAGAAAAGTTCCGCTTACAGATCCTATAGAAATTAAGCAGACACTACTTGTTTCATAAAAAACGGATTTACAAAATTTAAATTTATTGAAATCGGTTTTTGTGCATTTTAGTGATAGTTGCTCTTATTTGTTTAATCATCGATTACAAGGCGATGTAAAACTGCATTATCTCATGTTACAAACTTTTAAATATTATTAAGTAGCGGTTTTTTGCCTATTTTAAAATTAGAATTTTTTTACAGAAACTCTTTTAATTTAAACGTAATTTAGATGTTTTAAAATTTTTTTTATCACTAACAAATAATGCGATACATTTTATCTTTATTTACAGTTAGACAATACTGCATTGTGTTTGATTAATTTTATTTCCGTACAGGTCAAAATCATTTCTGTACAGGTCAAAGCTATTGCCGTACAGGATAATGAATTATAAAAACATAATTTAAAAAACATGTACGAACATTTCTTGCGCCAAAATTATAAAAGGAAATTATTTAGGGACGTGAAGATGCTATTGCAATGGTTTCAACGGTACGTATAGAGTAAAAAAGGTTTGGTTTGTAAATTAAATATTTTAGGTTAGGTTTGTAAACGTTGGTATTTAGTGTCGACGTTTTTGTAATTAAATGGTAACATATTTAAAATAAACAAAGTTCAATGTAATTAGAATAAATTAAAACACCTAATTTGCAACTATTTATTTGCTTGCAGATGTTTCTTCCGCACATACATTTTTATGTTAATTTTGTTTTCATAAGTGTTTATATACTTTTACTCCGTAATAATTACAATATTTTAAAACACACAGTGTTGCTACCTTGTTACAAAACACTATGTACATTATACTAAATAACAAAAAATAAATTGTACAAGAACAATAAATTGTTACAAGACTAGTGCAAATCGCTGGTTTATACATTGAAGAAATTACATATTTAAAAGTGATTATTAGTGAAAACACTTAATCACTGTTTTCGTCACTTTTGTAATTGACTTCTTGTTTTTTTACAGTATCATTTTCATAAATTCCTTTTTATCGCAACATTTCTTGTATTTAATTTTTATTACTCACAGTAATTAACTTTATCGTGCATTTTCTAAATGTTCGTTATAAAAAGTTTCAAATAGTTTTTACTTCAAAACAGTGCTATTAGAAACATTAATTTTTTTATTACCTTCTTAGTTTGTAAAAAACCATTCCTAATAATAACACCCATTGATTACAAATTATTTTTAAATATTTTATAATTTACCTTATTTGTTTTGTAAGTCATATTCACATGTTATGTAGCACCTTGTAAGAAAATAATTTTTACACACCAAAATAGTATTTGTCGGAAGAACTTTAAGACATTGTTAAGGATTTAGGCTCACGCATAAATAGATTTCTTTTATTTGTAAAAGCAAAATTTTGTAAATAATTGATCTTTTTTAAATTTTTTTTTCTTTAGGGCGTTGGCCATCACCAGTATGGCTCAAGTGGTCCTTATGAAATTCAGTTTTGGTACTAATTTCTGGGACCCACTTAACGTATTACTAGTAACGTCCCGTTTGAATTCATTACATTAAAATTCAATTTTACATTCGTTAATTTTCTGCAACTAATATTGCACGTAAATTTATTCAGTTTGGCAACGTCGCGTTGTTTTAACCGACTTGAGTGTAGCTGAAAACTGGTACTTTCGTTTAGGGCCACGCTTGGCGTGCGTGTCGTAGTGATGCGGGGAAGTCAAATTTTCTTGATTATGGCGTAAAAACCCATGTAATTTAATTTTTATTCATTCCATCTAATTATTGGTGAGTTTACCTTTATTCTGATATAATTTTTCTATTGAATTCAACATTTTTAGTGACTTCGCAATGTTGCGCAATAGTTAAGACAAAGGAATTTATTTTGAAGACCGTTGCTAATTGTAACGTGAGTACATGATGTCATTTAAAAAACCATTCTAATTATTTATATTTAGGTTTTTTTTTATTGGATCTTTCTTTTTATTAGATCTTTTATTTTTATTCTATATCTTTTACTTTTTTGGATTTGTCGTTTAATTAATGGATTGTCCGTTATTGAAGTTTATTATACATTGGTTTATTCCTGCTGTTATTGAAGAATCTTATCACTTTAAGCTAGTATGTGCTAAAAATAGAAGATATCCGATAACGTTATATTAAACATAGTGAGTCAACAAAAATTAAGATACTGCATTTTATCTTCAAATAATTAAATTGTGTTATTAAAACTTTTCACTCATAACAAATCAAACGTTTACGACATTTGCATTTAATATCAATAATTAATAATAAGATGTAAGATTTTACGCTTTTTATTCATCACCAATAGGTGGTTGGCGCCCTAATATTTTATTTTAAATCCTGTTTTATTTCTAATATGTTTAATTCAAATATTGTTCTTTAATGTAAATAGTATATTAAGTTATAATTAATAAATTTTAGGAGTTCACATCTTTGTAGTTACTTGCATTCAACCCATCACCCAGAGGTCTGTGCTTACGATTGCTTGCCGTGGTCAAATTATTATTTTTACTTTTTATTATACGTTCTTTATTCCGTCACTGTATTTTTTATTTACACTGTCGCTACCAACTTGGGGCTGAATTTTGAATGAAGTAATTACTGTGAATTTCCTATATTTTAAATTTTGAATGTTTTTGTACTTTGTATTTTTATTGTGTTCTGTATTTTAGGTTAAGATTTATTTTTGAATTTGATTTTATTGTGATCATGTATTTTGTCGAAGCTCTCAGAAGTGACGAGCTATGTCATGAATTGTTTTTGCGAGGCGTTGATGCTAGTAAGGAAAATGTCGATAGTAGACGAAAGTTGTGACGAGCTAAATTATTTTTTGTAAAATTTGATTTAACGATTTTTCTAAATTATTCAATATTTGTTCGATTCTATTTTATTTAGGTTTTGAAAGAGATTTTCTTCTGTTTGGTTACGATTATGATTTGTTAGAAATTCGAAGTGAAACACAGAGTTCACACGAATATGTTTTGTCTTTTGGTTTATGTCATTTTAAATTTTGTCTTGTTTTGAAGCTCCGCCTTCAGGATGCAAGCAGTGATCATATTTTAAGACATATGAACTGTTATTCCTTTTTGATATGTTAGTATAGTTTTTACTTGTTTGATTTTCTTTTGTTTTTGTTTACGTTTCTTGTTTTAGTTTGTGTTTAGTTTTATCGTGATTTTTCTTGTAAAATTTGTTTTGTTTCATTTGGTTTTTATGCCAAGTAATTAAGTTCTTTGGTATTATTAGGTTGACTCTTAACGATTATTTATGTCAGTTCAGCTTGTGTTTTTGGTACTTTTTAGTTGTGGGTGTACAACATTATGAGTGGATCTCGTGAAGCTCAGAAGTTCTCTCTTCTTAGATTGCCTATCATTAATGCAACAGACTAAGTGATCTTAAGTTATTCCTATTTTTGTTTGTTCAGTTCTGTTTTAGTGTATTGAAGTTGATTTGTTTATCTGAATTTTTGTTATTCGTTACATTTGGAAGTTTTTGCATTCAGTATTTTTGAAATTTGGTATTTGACCATATGTTAAATTTTTCTTACAGTATCTTTAGGATGTGTTTAGTATGTTTTACTTTTGGAAGGAGCGCTCTATGATTTGATGTTTGAGAATGTTTGTTGTGTGTATGATTTGAGAGTTTTGTTTCGATTTTTTTGTATGATTCTGATAACTGTGAAGTTACTCTTATTGATACATCTGTTTTCGATTTCAAGTTCTTTTTCAACAACTTCAATTTAACTACGACTGAGATGAATACTTCTATTCCTCATTTAATTTTTTATGTACGGCTTTGGAGGCTGTTCAGTCAACCGAGTCTCAAATTAACCTGAATTTGACATACGATTCAAACATGGATTGAAATTGATTCTTCTTTACTTCAAGCTTCGGTTTGGGATTTAACATTTTTAATTAAATTTTATTGATGCTCACCCTTGAGGGTCATTACAATCTAAGTGATTGGATGCCTTATATTTTATATTTTATTTTATGTTGAGGAAATCTCAATGTTTATTGTATACCACAGAGTGGGTATATGAATTCTTTGGTTAATGCGCTGACCAAAGACTTATTTTATTTGCAGTTATTTTACTGCTTTATTTTGATGTATTTGATTACATTTATTGCCGATTCTGAAAATTTCTTCTCTGGAACTCGTCTTCTCGTATTTGAGTTTTTTAATTGCTTGCGTGCAGTTGTTAAGACGATCATTTTGAGTTTACCTTTGAGCATATAATTATATGTGTAACTTTAAAACTCATTTAGAGCATTAATACCTATTTTCCTTGTTTGAAGTATTGGTGATCATTTTCATATTAAAGTTTTGTATTTGATCTTGTTATTTATTCATTTGCCCTGTGTGAGGACGGGAGCAGAATTTTCTCACAGCAATACCTGTTGCTTGTCGTAAGAGCCGACTAACCTTAGGAACTTTTGTTTAGTATTTCTTCTTCAATTCTATCTTCGATCTCTTCTCTTTTTGAGTTATTGAGTAAGGTGGAAATTGTTTCGAGTGGTTTTGGTATTTGTGGAATATACGTCAAACGATGACGCGGATTCGCGCGACGTCCCTCTTTTATCTATATCCTTCGTTACATAGTACTGTCAAACTTGTAATTCTAGTTTCATCTTCCGCTTTGGAAAAATGGTAGGTTGGACGGTATTCCTAAAGTGTAATCCGCTATCCTCGATTGTGACTTATTAGGTTTTATTACCTTTACCGATTTTGACTTCTAGTTTAAGGTTTAGATTAGGATTTCATTAGGCTAAGTTATTTTGTTTAAGAAATAAGTTTTGGAATTTGACTCTTGTGCAACGATGTTGCGAGACTTGCTTTTTGCGTTTGTTGTTGTTTATTTTGCGTTTGTTATTGCTTTTTGCGTTTGTTGTTGTTTATTTTGCGTTTGTTGTTGATTTTTGCGTTTGTTTGTTTTGTTATGCACTTCGCAGTATGAAACCTTCCGATTTCAAATTTTATGGAGGGGGTGTGTAACGTCCCGTTTGAAATCATTACATTAAAATTCAATTTTACATTCGTTTATTTTCTGCAACTAATATTGCACGTAAATTTATTCAGTTTGGCAACGTCGCGTTGTTTTAACCGACTTGAGTGTAGCTGAAAACTGGTACTTTCGTTTGGGGCCACGCTTGGCGTGCGTGTCGTAGTGATGCGGGGAAGTCAAATTTTCTTGATTATGGCGTAAAAACCCATGTAATTTAATTTTTATTCATTCCATCTAATTATTGGTGAGTTTACTTTTATTCTGATATAATTTTTCTATTGAATTCAACATTTTTAGTGACTTCGCAATGTTGCGCAATAGTTAAGACAAAGGAATTTATTTTGAAAACCGTTGCTAATTGTAACGTGAGTACATGATGTCATTTAAAAAACCATTCTAATTATTTATATTTAGGGTTTTTTTATTGGATCTTTTATTTTTATTCTGGATCTTTTACTGTTTTGGATTTGTCGTTTAATTAATGGATTTTCCGTTATTGAAGTTTATTATACATTGGTTTATTCCTGCTGTTATTGAAGAATCTTATCACTTCAAGCTAGTATGTGCTAAAAATAGAAGATATCCGATAACGTTATATTAAACATGGTGAGTCAACAAAAATTAAGATACTGCATTTTATCTTCAAATAATTAAATTGTGTTATTAAAACTTTTCACTCATAACAAATCAAACGTTTACGACATTTGCATTTAATATCAATAATTAATAATTAGATGTAAGATTTTACGCTTTTTATTCATCACCAATAGGTGGTTGGCGCCCTAATATTTTATTTTAAATCCTGTTTTATTTCTAATATGTTTAATTCAAATATTGTTCTTTAATGTAAATAGTATATTAAGTTATAATTAATAAATTTTAGGAATTCACATCTTTGTAGTTACTTGCATTCAACCCATCACCCAGAGGTCTGTGCTTACGATTGCTTGCCGTGGTCAAATTATTATTTTTACTTTTTATTATACGTTCTTTATTCCGTCACTGTATTTTTTATTACATACTCCAGAAATTAGTGGCTCTGATCACAATTTTTATCATCTTCTCTTTTTTACATACATATAACATCGATTTACAGATTGAACAGAATTAACAAATAACAAATAACAAATTCAATTAACAAATTACATAACAAATTAAACGAATAATATAATCATATTATGGAAAATTATTATTACATAGATCACAATAAACAACTATTAAAATTTAAAAAAATAAAAAATTATTAAATTAAAGACCTTGTCTTTTTCTACTTTCAATTTCCCTTGTTGAAATTATTTTTGAAATGGAACTATGTATCTTATACCAAGAATCTTTGTTTTTTAACATTAAATTAATAATGTTTTCAGGCAAAATTTTGGTATCTAAATCAATTTCTAAAATGTTTTTTAAAAATTCCATCTAGGACAGTCATGAATTGCGTGTCTTTTGGTGTCTAAGTCTCCACAATCTATACAATTTTGATTTTCTCTTTTTTTAAATTTAAATAAGTAGGTACTGTTTTCCCTATGACCAGTTAAATACTGAGTTAGATAATAATCAATATCACCAAAATTTCTGTTGTGCCAAGATTTCAAATCAGTAATTAAAATTTTTGTCCAACTGTGGTTTTGTTCCCATAAATCACACCATTTATTAATAGTAGTTTCACGATTAAATAATTTTGATCTTTCTTGTATTAATAAATCTAAAGGTATTAAATTTGCAATTACTAAAATTTCTTGAGTACCACAAGTTCTATATGCACTTGAAATTTTGATTGCCAAAGATCTTTGAAATTTATATAGTAAATTTATTATAAATTTATACTTAATACAATTATTCCAAATTGAAGATCCGTAAATAATTATATTATTAATTGAAGAAGCAATAATTCTTCGTTTTCTATATTTTGCACCATGTAAATTTGGAAATAGACAAATTAAATGTTTAAAAAAATTTTTTGCTTTTTCAAATTTAAAATTTCTATCAAAAAATACACCAAGAATTTTGATTTCTTTACTAATTTCAATGCAATCGCCAAACATGTGAAAATTATTAATATTTGTTTTCTTTTTCCCTGTAATAAAACAAGCTTTAGTTTTGCTATTTACTAAATTTAAACCATTATTTATAAGCCAATCATTAACTATATTAATTGAGAATTTCATATTACTTATTAATTTTTTTTCATTATTATCAAAACCAATTAAAGTAATATCGTCAGCAAAAGCTAAAATATTTAAACCTAATGGAAATTTTAAACTTAGAATTTAATTAAATCCAATATTCCAAAGAGTAGGACCTAAAAGTAAACCTTGTGGTACTACTCTAGATACTGATATTTTCTTAAAAATACCATTTGAATCATAAATAACCGTTCTATTAACTAAATAATTTTTTAAAATTATTACCAAATAATTAGGAATATTTTGTTTATTAATTTCATTAATACTAGTAGATATATTAATGGAATTAAATGCATTTTTTGCATCTAATGAGACAATTAAACAGAATTTCTTTTTATTTCTTTTATTATTATTTTTAATAAGTTCTAAAGCTTGTATAGTGTTTTAATAAAGCCAAATTGTTTCTCAGAGATTTTAATAAATTCAATTAATCTATTTAAAATTATTTTTCAAAGAGTTTACCAATCAAATTAATTAAACAAATAGGTCTAAATTTATTTTTTTCACTTTTAGGTATTAATACTAATTTTGAAGTTTTCCAAACTTTTGGAAAGTAACCTTTTTTAAAACAAAAATTATATGCATCATAAAATAATTTTGGATAATATTTACATGTTATTTTAATTAATTCAGATGGAATATTATCTAAGCCTGGTGCTTTTTTATTAGGTAAATTTGAACTAGCTAAATGTAATTCTTTTGTATTAATCAAAGGAAAATTAAAGTTATTAATTAAATTATTATTGTAAATGTTAGATAAATTTATTAGATTATTTGGAAATAATTCATTAGTAATTTTATTTAATAAAATATCAATAATATTAATTGGTTTTAAAAAACCAAATTTTTTATTAATAATTTTATAAACCAAACCTCAAATATCATTGTTAAGTTCATTCAATAATTTTTTCCACGAATTATATTTTCTCTTTTAATAAATTTAGATAGTAATTTCTTAGAATTTTTATAATCAAAATATATGTTAAACAAATTTGTACAATTTTTTGTTCTCAATTTGTGTTGATAAATTTTACGTTTAGTTAAACAGTCATTTCTTAAACTTTTAATTTCATCATTCCACCAGTAAACATTTTGTTTATAATTTTTAAACTTAGAAATTGTTGATTTTTTATATAAAATATGTATATTATTTATTAATTTAAAGATTGGATTATTAACGTCAATCATATCATAATGTCCTATAATATTTAAAAGAATATTTTTATCAAAAATTTTTCTAACGGGAATAATTTTTTTATAATTTGCAGAAATCATATTATTATTTATATTATTCTTAAATTCACATAAAATATAATTATGATCACTTAAACTTTCTAAATTTAGAACTTCCCAATTAACAAAATAATCAATAAGATTTTCAGATATGAAAGTTAAGTCAATAAATGAATTCATATTTTTTTTTCAAAAGTTGGTTTCACATTATTATTTAAAGTTAACAAATTAAATTGATTACACCATTCTTCTAAAATTTGACCTCTTTTACTATTAAAATTAAAACCCCACATAGATGAATGAGCATTGAAATCACCTGCTAAAATAATTTCTTTATTATTAATAAATAAATCAGATAAATTATCTAACTCATTTTCAAAATTTTGAATATTTAAATTTGGAGGAAAATAACAACTAATAAGTAAAAATTTGGTAAATTCTAAACATATAAAATTATTTCCAATAAATTCATGTAGAACATTAATTGATTTATTTAACACAATAATACCAGATTTTTTGTTTAGATCCATAAATAAATTATTTTGTAAAGTCTGTCCAAATTCCAAAATAATAGCAGTTTAAATTTTTACCAGTATGTATTAATAAATCAGATGTACTTTTGTTATTGTTTAAATTGATTTGTAAAAACTTCATAATTATATTTTTTATATATTTATTTTTTAATATATCGAGAAAAAAAATCAAATATTTATATTAAATTTAAATTAGACCAATTGAATTCATTATCACTAACTTCATTAATTATACGTTTTTCCATAATTTTATAAATAGTTCAAAACATTGAGCCTTGTTTATGGCCTTCACAATTACAATCCAAACAAAAAAAAGTATTGTTATTGATACAATCTTTATTCAAATGTCCTATAAAACCACATTTAAAGCAAATAGGTTCTTCAATTTTTTGATTTTTACAATGTTTGCTATAATGCCCAAAAGTTAAACAATTAATGCATTTAATTGGTTGTATTAACTCTTCTATAAAACAAATATTCCAACCAATTTTAATTTTACGTAAATTTATTAAAATAATAAATAAATACTTTTTTAATATTATTATTTAAAATTTTAAAATTATTAATTTTAATTTCATTAATTAGATCAAGATTATCAAAATGTTTATATAAATCGTCTAAAAGTTCTGTTTCAGAAATAGAAATATCAATATTATTAACTATAACTGTTTTCATAGGAATAATAGATGTAGTTTTTATCTAAAGAATTGATTGCTTCATTTTTAAATTTTACAAAGCCACCAGAAGAATTTTCACTAGTAGTGATAATATTATTAATTTTTATACTCAAATTATCAATATCAATGTCATTTCTCATTTTTTTAATTATATCCGAATAACTAGTTCCATCAACAATAGGTTTAATCTCAAAAACATGTTTACTAGCTCTATCTTTTCTCCGTTCAAAAGATTTATTTTTTTTTTCATATTCATCAGGATCAAAATTAGAATTTACATTTAATAATTTTTTAATATAAATCTTTAAATTCACATTTTTATTGAAAAAAACAAATTCAAGAATTTTTTTAAAACAAATAAAATCATTTCTTTCCATTGAATTATTTAAGACAAAATTTACATTAATAATATTTGAATTATACATAATATTATTATCTAATTTAATAATTGAATTATAAATATCCAACAATTTTTTATCATCATAACTATTATTATTAGGTAGTAAACTATCATAACCAATTAAGGTAATATCTTTAGTTACAGAATTATCTGATGAATTAATATTATCTATTATTAAAGATTGTTTTTCTTCTAATTTAATCATTTGTTTGTTTTTTAGCATTTTTTTATTAATAAAGTCATTTAATATTGGTTTTATTTTAGTTAATTCTGAACAAAAGTTATTTACCTGTTCAACTTCATTATCAATAAAAATTACTAATTTGTCATAATCATTAATTTTTAAAGGATTGCCATCCAAAATTTCAGTTTTACAATAACAATCAGAAGACCATTTTGATTCAATTGTACTCTAATTCTAATGAAATTTTATCTAATTCATCAAAATTTGTTTGAGTCATACAATCTTTACTAAATTTTTCTGTAGTACAAATAGAATTTACATTATAATTTTCTAATTTATTATTCAATAAATTACTTGTATTATTTAATCTGATAAACAAATCAGAAATATTTTTAATAAATTTTTTTATACTTTTATGAGTATTTTTTTGTGAATTAACAAAATGATTAATTGAATTAATTTTATCATTAATTATATTATTAATTTCAATATTCTTGGAATTTAATTTTAACATACATTCAATATCATTTAAATTTTCATATATGTTACAATTTTCAGAAGAAACCAAATCATCTTTTAAACAAATAGAATCCGAGTTATCTTGATCTATTAAAAATGTTTTAATATAAATTATAATTAAATAACGAAATGTCAAAAATAAATGTCAACCTTAAAAATAAATTTAATGACAAATGTCAAAGTCAAATTTAACCTTACTTTATTTTAATGACAAATTAAAGTTTAATTGACAGTTAAACTGACCTAGCTCATTCATATTAACTTTTGTTTGAAACTAATGTATTAAAAAAAACTAAAATAATAAATAATTTGAAGCTAACTAAAACTGCAAGTATTTAGAGCAGCTAAATTATACTTACAAATTTTCATAAAAGTATATACCTAAAAATCAAATAATAGTTACACTTATAACTAGTAGAATAAACATTGACAAATTGGCAAAATAAATACAAAGTTTTGACATATAATTTTTAATTGTCATTTTCGGTATTACTACAGGTACTACTGACACACATTTTTCAATTTATGTTATTTATTTTCCGCGTTATTTGTTCTCGTAAAAAGTTTAATTTGGTTGATTACTAATTAAATATAGAGTCGTAGAAAAAGTATAGTGTATAATTCGTAAGGAATGTGTATTTCCAACTCGTATGAATTGCCAGCTTACCTTCGGCTCGGCTGCAAACTTTCATATTCGTTGGTAATGACAACCATTTCTTACTCATTATGCAATACACTATTATTAAATTTCAAATGCGTTTTGATGTAAACAAATTGAAAAATATCAATTTACAATTAAACAAAAATAAAGCCAATAAATTTAAAATATTGTCTTTTACAATCTACTTTACAATATTTATATACAGTTGCATATGTTGAAGAAATAGTTACTTTATTGTATAAGCAATTTGTCAATAAACGTCACTTTTTCGTATATACCAAGAGATCATGTTACTTTAATGTATTAAACTTGATTTTTTTTTGTTAAGTATTACTAAATATAATACGTTTTTTTATATTTTCTGTTTGCAAAAAAGACCTTACTTAATAACATAATTAAATAATTATATTTACCAAAAAAAAATGTTTTAACTCTTGTAATAACTTCCTATGAATTTGTTAAAGAATATTTTTTCTTAATTACAATGTTAAAAAAGAAAATATAATTCTAAATAAGAGTATTTTTAATATGCAGAATAATATTGAGATAAAAATTATCGGTTGCTGTAGTAACCATACATTATTTCGAAAAAAATAAATTTCTTAGCATAAACATACTTTATTAAAAAACTTTTCGATGTCCCCATCAATAACGTTAGTTATATATTTTTAGGAAAATGTAAAACTTGATGCCAAGAATGTCAATATAGCAAAATATAAGAGGATTTCAACAAAAAAGGACTGATGCTTTAAATAGCCCAGATATTCTTAAAATGTTGCGACCAACAGATCTAAAATGAATAGATTTTTTACATAAGCATGTATAGATTATTATTTTTAATAGTCTTTAAATTTCCGTTCTTAAAATATATTAACGAATTATTTAAGTCGCATTAATAAATATATTTAAATGAATCTCACGAACGCTAAAGAAAACATCGTTTTAAGCAGATGTTAAGTTTTTAGTGTAACATCGAAAACTTTACAAAACAAGAAACTTGTATTTTCAAAATTTATCAGCATTAAACGTGGTTAATTTCTGTATATATTACTAAAAATATGCTTTAAGGGAACGTGTCTATATTTAAAAAGATAAATAACATACAATGTTTTTGATAACTACACTTCTTTTTAGGATAAGTGGAGTGTAGAAATTTTTAACAATCCCCCTTAGGAGTCTTTCATCTTTTGAAGTTTATAGGGAAGGTATATAATAACAGATAAGTATTTCTCTGAAAAAAAAACTAGGTTAAGATTCTGTAATTATAATAAACGTTTGTTGTATGGTATTTAAATTTGTCAAATCATTAAAGAAAATTACGATCAAGTCGAATAAGCGCTTTTAATTTAGAAACTTTTATATTTTCGTAAAAAAGCGTGTTTATATACGGTTACTTCATCTACTTTTTTAATTATAAGCTTTCCAAAAATATTTTAACAAACATCTTTAAAACTTCTAAGAGATTTTCTCAGTGAAGGTTGATTAAAGGTAAATCTTAGCTGCTTTCATGTTTTGCTTTATTCTGTCCCTAGGGAATGTTCCATTTTATTACCTTTTAATGAGCGCGCTTTCTCTTGTACCTCTTGAATTGAAATCTACTTTTAAGATTGGTAACATTATTGTTAAAATCCGAAAATGCAAGTAGCGGGAAGATTAGTTTAATTATTTCTAATTTTTAAGGTTATACAATTTAGTGTAGGTATTACGGGTTGGTTATGTATTAAGTTGTACCCTAATGAAAATTATTGTGGTTTTGCTTTTATGTAAGTTTAATAGTTTTGCGTCATGTTTTTGTATAAATTTAATAATTAAATTATATTTAAATATGATAAATAGATCAGTTTTAAATAGATTATAAAAGGTCCAGCACTAAATATATTTCTAATTATACTGTATACGTATTTAATACAGGTTATCACAATTTTATTTAAATGTGAATTAGAATCATTAAACGCAGCAATTTGTTTTGAATAAATTATAACAAAATAAATTTAAGCTTATCACTATGAGTATATTAATATTTCTTAAGATTGTTCTTTGTTTTTGTTTTAGACATTCTGAAAAATGTTTTTAAACAATTTAGCTTAATGTAATAGCGAAAGTTTCCACGGTTGGAGTCTAAACTGTTGAATACTATTGAAGCCCTATTAGATTATTTTCTGTCATGTATCTTTGGTTGCATATTCGTCGCTTTGTCTACAAGCAAAGTTTGAAGTTATAAATGTGTTGAATGTGGCTGGTATAAAAAAAAATGAATCCGGTAAGTAACTGATGTAAAAATTTCTATTTTAATATGCATGTCGTGTTCGTACCTAAAGGAATAAGCGGATGCTATTTAGAAAGGGATATTTTAGTAGGATCTTTCTTACATATTCGGTAATAATTTTGTGGTTATGTTTTCATAGGAAAAGTTTTAAGTGTTTTAGCGTTACACCACCTTTTTTACCTATGATGGCCCCAGGCCAGTACTCCTATGATGGCCCGAGGGCCGTCATAGGAATAGATGTAATAAAAATAATAATTTATGTTTCAATTTCAGAATAAGTCAAAAAATAGGCAGTAGCTTAAAAACATTAGAAAATAAAACAATGGGCTATACAACAGCAGTAAAAACCTTTAAAGTACTGCGAACTACACTGCGTAGGAGGTTTAAGCAGGGTACTATAAAGAGACATTTAAGTGGGCATAAACCTACATTTGATGCTGATGTTGAAGCAGAAATTGCAAAGCATGTTGTTAACTTAGAAACCAGGCTTTTTGGACTTACCAGTACCGAATTAAGAAAGCTTGTTTTTCAAATAGCTGAAAAACATAAAATTAATTACCGATTTAATAAAGAAGTAGGTACGGCTGGTAGAAAGTGGGTGAAAGGGTTTCTTGCAAGGAATCCAACGATAAGTGTCAGAACTCCGGAGCAGACATCTATCGCAAGAGCACAGGTTTTCAATAAAGAAAACATTAGGCTGTTTTACCTTTCCCTTGTAGAAGTTATGGATAATTATAAATTTTCTCCGGAAAATATATTTAATGGTGATGAGACTGGGATGAGCACAGTTCCTACGAAATCTTCGAAAATTCTTGCAACCAAAGGACGGAAACAAATTGGGATTATAAACAGTGCTGAACGTGGACAAAATTATACCGCTGTGTGTTGTATGAACGCTATAGGAACATTTATTTCTTCCGCCTTTATTTTTCCAAGACAATGACTGGATGAACACAGAAATTTTGTCAAGTGGATAAAGCACTTTGTCTTGCACGTTAAAGCATCAAGCGAAAACATAGTCCTTTTAATCCTTGATGGACATAGTAGTCACAAGGGGTTGGAAGTACTGGAGTATAGTAAGGAAAATTGAATTATATTATTTTGTCTCCCGCCACATTGTTCCCATCGCGTCCAACCCCTTGATGTTGGCTTTTTTGCACCTCTTCAAACTTTTTACAATATGGAGATAGAAAAATGGATGCCAGATAACACAGGAAAGACTGTCACTCACTTCCAAGTGACAAAACTCTTCAATAATGCATACCTCCAGGCTGCGACTCCGTGTTACATGTCAAAGTTAAAACAAAGTCACTGCCTGAAATGAGGTAACATAAACGATGTTGTGCCGCTGCTCAGTGGAGACGGGGTGGGTTATATTTTAAAATTTCGTGATAACTTGGAAACGAGATTGACATAAAATCGAAATAAAAAGGTAAAAACTCAAAATCGGTTAGGGCGCCAATCAAGGACACGATGATTATAACTTCCGGACCCCTGATAAACCAGAAGCTCATCTGGTTGGTTACAACCCCTGGACTTACCTCGAGTTGTAACTTGCTAAACTCTGAAATGCACTTAAAAATTTACGTACGCGGCAGCTGAATGAATAAAAGCTCTTTACAGTTTAACAATTTAACATTTATTGACTGAATAATATGAAAAATAAAAAAAATGAACATCAAACAAACTTGAATAAAAAAATAATAAAAGAAATAATAATAAACAAGACAAAAATTAACAAACTGAATATAAAAATTAATATATATAAAAAATAAAAGCGTTAACTCGTTTTTCAATAAAACACAATAAAAATAAATTCAAGGCCTTGTCCGCCTACTTAATCCTCAAACAACAAATCAAAAAAAAAAAAAAATTCAAAAGTCATAAAATATACGTCCGAAACTTTGCTTCGAACTAAACGTTCAAACAAATTATATGTAACATTTCATTACATTATCTTTCATGCATGAATAAGATTTACTTTTACATACAAAAAACAAAATTAATTAATTAAAGCGAACTTCACGCAAACACCTTCAAGTGTTTCTTGAAATATTTAAAGTTAGCCGTAATTCAGTCGGCTCAATTCAAAGCTTTTAAATCATATCGATCGCGGTTAACTTCACGATAATAACAAATTCAACAAATACCTTTACTCAATTGTATACTCCAGATGAACTGCTGGCCACAGCGGTTCCAGAAGCTTTCGAGTTTAGATCGACCCCGGGACGGTCTAGGTGTTCTGTAGTCGAATGAAAGGTTCGGTGGGACCCCCAAACAATGGAATTACGGCGGAAGATTTATTTCACTACTTAATTGAAATCCGCACAAAAGCGAAGACTGGATTTTTAACACAAAACATCGAAAATAAATCCAACTCGAACGTGAGTTTTATTATGGATACCATGAAGTTCATTAAACCGTAAAATTACGAATTTGGAAAACCAATATTTCCCATCACACCACTCAATTTTCACGGCACCATTTGTTTAACTTCCGCGGTATTGCATAACGGTAGGGTAAAAACACCCCGAACACTTGACTACATTCCGGTACCCGGTATTTCTTAATTGCCACCAAAAGATTCTTCCCAAAATCAACATTTTACTCCTTATATCACCTTGTAATCCCACTTAATTCACAAACTTGCGCCGTAAAATCTTTGTAAAAGATGGAACACTAAACAAAGTAAATTAACAAAGATGAAAACTATAATTGCCACGTGCGTCATGACATGTACGCACACGAAAGAAAGAAAATCTTCCCACGAAAAATGCTTACTCCGTTAAATTATCAGGTGGTCCAAATCGCACTCGTAAAAGAGCTCAACATAAACAAAAGCATAGATACTAAGAAAATTGATCGAATTACATTCCAAAAAGGAAATCGTAAATTAGATAGAGTTGTTATTCTAATGAGATAACCAGAAGTAAAAACACTAAATCAAAATCAAAACCACGGAACTTTATGCGTTTAAAAAAAATACCAGTAATAATTGTGAAATAACTATTAAATACAAATAAACTTAAATCAAACGTAATAAAATAACGAGTAGAACGTTTTCGATGCTTACATCGAACTAAACAATCGTTAAAAAAAAGAAAAACAGAAAATTCAGCCAGATGAATCTGAATACGGGGTCTTACATAAAAGATTCACGACTAAGTTTCAACGCCGGTTACATCCGTTTAATCCAGATGTTTTTGAAGACTGGGAATTTGCTGCTGCGTCAATCACAACCCAACCTTAAATGAAACCCAGCATGTTGGCAGTACTCCTAGTAAACAGATCTTACAGACTTCTCAGGGAAATGCAAGTGACCAAAGTGCAAGCACATCTAAACATTGTATAAGTAGAGATGAAATTGAAGAATTGTTCCCTCTCCCAAAGGCGACAATAAAATTAACTCGTAGGAAAAGAAATAGAGGAAAGACTGGTGTTATCAACACCACACTAGATATAGAAGAAATTAAGGACACCAAAAGTAAATCATTAGAAAAAGACAGAAGACAAACAGCAAAAACAGCTAGAAGAAACATTACTGAGTTAACAAAAAACGATGGTGATGAGGAAGTTGTGGATGAACTGAATGATAGTGATGAATCAGATGCAGCTTGTCTGTATTGCAACGAACTCTATTCTCATTCTCGTCCTAAAGAATTCTTGCTGAAGTGCCAGAACTGTAACGGCTGGTGTCACTCCGAACGTGCCGATGTCCCTAGGTTAACAAAAACTTTTATTTGTGATGTTTGTCAACCATGAAAGCACTTCTAGTTTGTTGTTTTCTTTTTTTTTTAAGTTTAAATATACTTTTTTTAAATTATTATAAGGGAAATATGTATCTTTAGTATCTAGCGTTAATTTAAAGTGTATTTTAATTAAAAAATCTTAAGTATTTTGTTTATAAAAACCGACTTTTACAATTTTCATGTGCCATCATTAGATAACATATTCCTATGATGGCCCCTTGATTTTTTTTTATATTTTAATATTTTACTCTAAACTAGAAGTAAATAATAAATTATGTTACATACCAATGAAAACAATATATTATAACATAATCTTTCACCAAATATGGTTTTCATATTTCAATTTGTTTTCAAGTTATAATAAAAAAAAATAAGGGGGGCCATCAAAGGTCACCTTCTCCTAATCAGTTTTTTTTGTATTTTGCTAATGTGTAATTCTTTGTATTTCAATTTACAAGTAAATATTAAAGTAATCAACTGGTATTCAATTAATAATTGCAACAGCTTATGACAGTGCTTTTTACTAGTGCACTAGGCGACACAAATGTCGCCCACTTGTGAAAATTAGCCGCATAGTGGTTGAATTTTTGATGTACTGGGCGACAAAGATTTTGGTAAATATATTCCATTATAGCTCTGAAAATCACCGAAAAACTTTTTATGTCACCCAGTAATTTTTACTTAAAAAATGCGCTGGCTTATAGGCCCAGTATCACGTGAAACAAAAATTGTTGATTTGCTTTGAAAGCTAAATACAGTTGAACGTTAGGTTATGATGGCTGACCAGGTTTTAGAAAAAACTAGTATTGGATAAATTTTTGCTAAAGATTTTGATCACTGGAAGTTCAGAATAGTAATTGACAAAGAATTTCTTAAACTTGATGAAGAGTCGATGATAATTCAGTGTATAGAAAACTATGATACTAGTAGAAGTTAACAAGGAATTGTGGGGTGGAGAGATATTCACAGCTGCATATTTAACCAATTTAAAAAGTCTTTGGAGTTTCTAAAAGATTTTGAATGTCCAAAATCCAAAACAAATAAAAATGATGATAGGTGTGGAGTGTGGGATTAAAATAAAAGATAAATTGTAGCTGCAAGAGATGTGGTATTTGATGAAGGAAGGTATTTGAACAACTTAAACATAAATCTGAAAGATTGTTATTGATATGTAGAAATAGAAAAAACGAAAGAAGAAGGAGGTAATGTTAACACAGGAGAAGATGTATTCCAAAGTGAAATTGTTCTAGAAGGTGCAATCAGAAAAACCGGTTGAATTAAACAACCATCACAACGATTTGTTGATTAGGAAATGGAATTTACACTATATAACTACCGTAAGTTATCTAGATGATGTCCCTGAAGCTTATGAGGAAATTGAAGGAAGATATGATCAGAAATTGCGGATAACACTCATTAAATATGAGCTGCATGTCCTGGACAAAAATAATTCTAATGCGACAGTTTAGAATTTTTAAATAATGTAATATTTTTAGAAAACTGGTGCCCAATAAATTTATTGATTCAGTAAAGATATATTCCAGAGAAATGATTTAAAACGTCAAAATAGAATTTAAAAATAGATTATACTTTTGTTTAGAACAAAATAGAATGCATTTTGAGCATTCAATTAAATTAATTAACGTTTTAATAAAAACAGAATTTGTTTTACTCAAATTACAATTTTTGTTATTCCTTATAAAGTAAGGAAAAATTTGTGTGCAGATCGATATTACTCAATGACCATGACTTGAGGTATCACAAAAAGGGCGTACTATGTTGAATGTAGAAATTATCTAAGGAGCTATAACAATTTTCGAGAAATTTTTCAAAATGCCTTTGGACGTGTTGCTACGCCAGTTAAAGCCATTACAGGCATTGAAAGCACATAAATCTTTCTTATAAATCTAGTTTATTTTACTTTAGAAGACTTTGCTGCCGCTGAGAGTTTTATAAAAAACAGAGAAAAAGAAAAGAGCTAGGAAGATGCCCCTAACCAAGGCATTAAAAACAGAATATAGAAAAAAAATAATAAAGAGCAATGAGAAGAATCTACATAAACATCAGATATCCTATGCCGATATAATTCCTCTACCTGTGTGTTCAAATGATAACACCTCAAGCAAGAAGCTGTAACCATAATTTAGAATGAATGATTGGTTTGATTATTTTCGTAAAAGACCCGGTATTTGGAATTACGTTATTTATTTCATGTATTTCGGATTTGTTTTGATGATTTTAGATTGGGTTTAATAAGTTATTTTACGTTTCTAAATTCAAAGTTATAATTTAAAATTGTAGATAAAGTTTTGTATTTTGTTACGCCGCGAATCATCTGATTTGCGATTCTGTTTATTGAGCATTTTTCTTTGTTTGTTCAGAATTCCAGTGTTAATTTATGTTTTCCTTCTGATATATCATTGTAATTAAATATATTTTCGCCGTTTGTTTATTTCGAGTTAGTTCAAAAGTTCTTTGTTTTCAAGTGCATTCTCAGTTCCTTCGTACTTGGTTTCTTTGTGAGTTCAATCAAATGACGTGGGAATGAAATCATTATTTTAATTTATTAGACAGCTTAATTTTTACGACAGTAATGTAATATAATATTTTGTCAATTTGACATTTTTACGTAGCAACCAAATGCCGTGGTCAAATACTACAATTTTGACGATATTTGATCTGTTTGCCTCCTTGTCGTACTTCTTAATGAGATTGTTTTCGTTCTTGAAGTTTCGAACACAGCCTTTGTGGAAATGGTAGTTGAATAAGTTTATATATAGATGTGATTTTGGTAATAAGAAGTTAGAAAGTCGGTTAACAGTGTAACCTGCGTTTGTTTTTTTTTAGTAGTAATTTTCGCGTTGCAATAAGTTTACCTGTGGGTTATGATGTTTTATTTATTCTTGTTTTGTTTTGTCATAAGGCCAAGCTATCAAATTATTTTGAGTTGTTTCGGTCGCTAATTTACTGTCCTTTGTATTCATTTAAGAATACATATTTTTTTTTTATTATTATTATTCTTTGAAATCGGTCATATTTTACACTTTAAAGGTCAATGCATTCATTGTGTTCGTTTCTTGAAATTATGTAATAGCTATTTTAATTACGTTCTAAATCGTATTTTTTATTTCTGTCATAAGAAATTTGATACATTTTTAGTAGCTTGATTGCCTCTTTGTTTATTCAATGTTGAATTTCGGAGAATTGTTATTGTGTGTCCGTGGGAAATTGCTAAGTTGACAATCTTCGTATTTTGGTTACAGCTTAAGCACGTATCGACTATATTTTAGTTTTATTTGATTGAAATTGTATATTCGGCGGTTTTTTTTCTTATTGGCTTCGTGTAGTTGAGCTTGCTTTTGATTTGACAATTTGAATTTGAATTTTATTAGGGGAAAATTAGTTATTAATTTCGGAAGTAGGGATTAGTTTATATGATTATTGAGTTTTTTTTTAAGCGATTGAAGTAAGAGCTTTTGAGCAAGCACGTAGTGGAGTTAGTTGAAAAAAAAATTACGGAATAGTAAACGTCCCTCAGAGTGGAAGTTGAGGGGTTTGTTCATGTAGCGGCGACGTACAAAATTGTAGAGTGAATTTGGGAATGTACCCAAAACAAACAGTTAATTCTGGATAAAAAGGCAGCCGTTCGGGCTCTTTGTACGTGCGTTAAAAATACCGTGGTGACCCGTTTTGAGTAAAGTTTGAAGTGTCGAATACGGTTAACCAATACGCTATCGTAGCAGATAAATTAATTAAAAGAACAGACAATCGCATTCCTTCCTAATTCCGTAAATAAGATTTCCTGCTTTCTTTTGGGATAAATAAATCGTGTGAAGAATTAATGTAATAGTGGGCCATAAGAAACTTTCCTGAACAATAAATTATATTTAAGTAATTTTTATGTAATGCGCACACAGCCGTAATTTAGGTAAGTAAGATTTACCAGTGTTCTTATGTTTTATTTCTTTAAAATTTTGGTTTGTTTTATTTTTTGTGCATTTATTCAATTAACTTTAATTCTCTTTTTTTTGTTTATTAAACATTCATTTTACGTACATTTTTTTTTGTTTAGTTTTGTTAATTTTATTACTATTATTTTATTTTTTTCTTGTGTTCAAATAAATGTTAAATAGTTAATATGTAAACAAGCTTTAATTCCGTCGGCCTCCGCATTACGTGCATTTTGTCTGTAGATTATTTCAGATTTTAGTGAGATACACTCGATTAAGGTAAGTCCATTTAGAGTGTATCTTTCAGGAGCGGACTTGTGGTTGGCAAGGGCCAGAAGTCCGTAAGCTATACTCTTTCCTGGCGCCCTTTGATTTTGACTCGATTTCTTTTTGGTTTGTGTTTTGTCAAGTTTTCCAAATCAATCACGAAATTTTGAATATAACCCACCCCGTCTTCACTGAGCACCGGCATAACACCGTTTATGTTACCTTATTTCAGACAAGTGGCATAGTTTCAACTTTGGCATGTAACAACATGTAAAAAAAATAACAACAAAAAACAACATTCAGAAAATTTTCATTTCTACACCAATGAAAGTAATATTGGAAAGTAAAGTGTTTAGTGAAGATTGAGATGAAGACATCAGTCTGACTGACAGGATTCAACCTAGAAGAAAATGAGTTAGACCAAACCTACAACAGCATGAAGAAGACTCTGTTAGTGACTGTAGTGATAATGAGAACAAGGACGTAAATGCTGATACTGGTCTTATATGCAGCGAGTTTGGGAAAAACTGTGGATCGTTGTACTGTTTGCTTTCTTTGGGCCCACAAACAATGTGCAGAGTTTGATGGGAAAATATATATTTGTGACTTTTGTACCTAAATACATGCAAATGGGGGTAAGGCCACGATTACCCCAGGTTTGTGGTTAATAGGAGCAATTCATTTTTTGTAACGAAAAAAACTATGTTCTGGTTATTTTAAGTTTTTTTATAAATATATAACTTTGTTCCGTATAGTTGAAAAAAAAAAATACATAAAAACACAAGAAATTCGCAAAATTGCTTAGGCGGTCCCCATTTCCCTACTCTCCTCTACATAATAATATTGCAAAAAACGACAAACAAAAAACAAAAGAATTGATACATGCATTTTATAGGAAAATAAAAAAAAAATAAACTAATAAAAACAAACCAAATTACAATCCATTTGCACATTCGAAATAAAATAGAACATGTTCATATTTTACTTAAGAAACCGGAAAATCAAAAAAATTATCAACATGTGCTCCCTAAACGAACTAAGAATAAATCACATCTACTTTAACCATAAAGACCAATACAAATTCGCTTTCGGTAACAGAAATGGGTGGCGATTAACAATTACACCGAACACAAATACAAGATATAAAAACCTTAAACTTAGCTAATGTTGGTAATGACCATAGTCTATTACTATTTCAAATATTACGGAATGAATCAACGACGACCTTATATCAGAACAGACAGAAAATAGCTAAAAACTCGATAAACGAAGAAGACATCAACCAAACTGTAAGAACTCCTAAATCATATGACAGATACAAGGAAGGACGTAACGAAACAACAACATTAGTGAGAAATAATAAAAATAACCACTGGGAAATATTTTCTAAACGAATAGAAAGTTACTACACCAGGAATAGTAATAAACGGTAAATTACAAGTTGCTGTAAGAGATATACAATTAATGTTACGCCAGCTAAGAAATAGAAAAAAACTCGGAACAAGACGATATTCCGAATAAATTACTTAAGTATAGCGAACAATAAACAATATCTCAATCAACTACTCATTAATAAAATTATCAATTATCACAACATACCCGATGAACGGAGAACAAGCACCACAATCAATATGGTCAAGAAGGGAGACAAGAGGAAGCCCGATAATGACAAAACCATAAATATCCTGAGCACAAATTTGAAGGTACTTACTTAAATAAAAAAAAATAAATAATGAAACCTATGGAATACAATAGGCCAGCTTACATGTTCTTCGTAGACTTTAAAAAACATTTGATCTATAACAAACGAATACCCTACAATCAAATCAAAGTAATAGAAATAAATAAATACAAGACAAAATAAATCGACTACGGGGCGACCCAATTCCAGTACAAAGCAGAGTAAGACAAAACGACTCATTAAGTCTACTTCTTTTTCAACATGCATGTTGTATTGAAATAGTGTAGGAACATGGCGGACGGTACTTGTATCGAATATACCGCTGCGGTTAAAACTTGTAAAAATTATAAAAATTATGCGTACACTAGTTTAAAATGTATCAAATGTTGTTACGTGCATAAATTTCAAAATGTAATACCTTGTATATTCCTTACATTAAAGTTAGATTTCTACTTTCGACGCCCTCTAACGAGTTTCGTTTTACTTCATTTCTTGTCAAGACGTTAAACCGTCAACTACTTACAATTGTGCTTATGCTTAAATTTTAATATTCTAACATCATCTGCGTATGTAGTAATTATGATATAAAACGAAAACGCATTTCTATTAGTTTATTCATCACAAGGTAAGCCTTTCCTATTAGTTTTTAGAATTCTTTAGTCATTTCCTCGTTAATCTGTTAGTATTAATGCAGATGTTTCGGTGTGATTCTCCGCCACTGAGGGGTTAATATCGACCAAATACCTTCATGAAAGATTTTAATTTTGGAAGGCCTACGTTAAAGCAAAAAACTAAGTTTCGACAAGAAATTTTCTCCGATGTACAGTTCCTTATGAGTCAATCGACTACGATATCAACCTTTAATTTAATGTGTGCAACAGCATTAGATAATCGGTTTTTAAATCTAATTTCCTTTAGCATTAATTAATAGTTTTGTATAATTTTGCTTTTGTGAGTCATTGTGCTGGCAAGATTTGCTTGTTCATTAATATTCCAGATCGACTCAACGAGGAAAACGTTTTCTTCGGGCAAGTACTGGATTGTGGGTAAGTCTTATTTAATTACATTTGCGTTGTCATAAAAGTCTCTCACGAAATTTTGCTTGTTAGTCTAACTTACGTAATTACAATAATTGTTTCAATACCATTTAGGTATTTACATTAATTATTTTTGTACGTCGCATGCTCTGAATCATAGATATTTGTCATTATCAATTTAATTTTCTTTGCTATCAACACACTATGTGCAAACCTATGTATTGTCTATTGCCGATACTTTCGGTATTTATTGATTAAATAATTTACGATAAAGTTTTTGTGCTCGTTGTTAGTAATTGCCAAGATTAAATTAAAGTTGTACATATTTATCTTTCTTTTTTTTGTCCTTTGAGGATTACGAACCTAATTTTGTTACAAGCTTGGACCTTCTGTCTTGATCGAAACAAAAGTTTTACTTAGTAAGATCTGGCGCCCTTTAAATTCTATTTACTTGAACCTCCCCTATCTCCGACTAGTGTGAGTTGGCCGAGCAAGGTTTGTAAGACCTATAAGCTTGTAGCAATGTGAAGCTGTAACGCATGTGAGTTGTGTCAAATACCTAAAAAATATTATTAAAATTGACGATAAGTTCATAAATTGCTGTGATAGTGCTGACAATTCCAATAAAAAGAAGTGCATTAGAACATCACAAAGTAAATCGATTACTGAGAATCAAAGTTTAATTGTAGAAATTTCATATCTAGAGGAACTTTTGAAACATAAAGCGATAATGGCTCTATAAGAGCAAGTTCGTTTGTTAAATGTTGCAAAAAGCGGTAAAAATCTAAATTTACCAACTTACGCGACATCTGTAAGCATACCGATGGAAACGTCTAAAGTAAACACAAGATCAACTAAATGGAACAGTTCTGAATTAAATAAAATTGAAATACCGTCTATTGTTATTGCGGAAAATACTTTATCGGATTGCAAGTCTAACGTAATTCGCAGCAATGTAAATAAACAAACCACTGACATTAAAATTATTAAGCACTTGGACAATCTAGATTTAAAATACCTTGATGAGTCGCATAGGCAGATAGCCGATGAAACGACGGTACCTTTTACAGAAGTTTCGTATAGAAAAAGATCAAAGTGTTCCTATTGTTGAAATAACGGAAGGAATCAATAATAAATTTGGTTTAAAAATAATAAAGAAATTTGCATATTTACATGTGTGCATACTACATCCAGACACAAAAGCTGATGATTTAATTTAATTAAAATAGTAGTATCATAGTAACGCTTGTGATCACACATTTTCTCAAACTTATTTTATATTTTTTATATGTATATACATATGTGCTTATATGAAAAAAAGTTATTGAATTAATTGTTAGGAAGATAATCCAAAATAAGATTTGTAACTTTTTAAGTAAGAAGTTTAAGAAACCCTTGAAAAAATGTCTTCGAAGAAAAAGCCGCAAGAAAATAGTCATTAGAGAGTAAAAATAACTATAGAAATAAAACATCAAATCATGAAAAGCGAGAGCGAGGTGTAAGCGTGGCTGATCTAGCACGCACATATAATCGATCAACATCAACGATTTGCACTATCAAGAATATCTGCGCAACGGTCACGTATTCTCGACAATGTTGAAATGTTGCTTCTCATATGGGTAAATGAAAAGCAATTGCAAGGTGACACTATTAACGAGAACATCATTTGTGAGAAGGCACCAACGGCCGAAGAAGTTTTTAAAGGAAGTCGTGGGTGGTTCGAGAAGTTTAAGCGGAGAACTGGCATCCATAGCGGTGAAGCAGCAAGCTCTGACACAAAAGCAGCGGAGATTTTTATCTGCGATTTCGTAGATTCTGAAAGTTACTTGCCGCAGCAGGTTTTTAATTGTGACGAAACAGGTCTCTTCTGGAAAAAAAAATGCCGAAGCGAACCTATATAACAGCAGAGGAAAATGCATTGCCAGGTCACAAGCCAATGAAAGACCGTCTCACGTTGCTATTTTGTGCCAATGCAAGCGGCGATTTGAAAATTAAGCCGCTGCTTGTTAACCATTCAGAAACTCCACGAGCTTTCAACAAATGCAAAATCCAGAAGAGCAGGCTACATGTGATATGGAGATCCAACAGAAAAGCTTGGGTGACACGTGAACTTTTTACTGAGTGGTTCAAGGAAGTGTTTGGTCCTTCTGTAAAAAAATATTGTAAAATTTTAAGAAGCTCTACACTAAAGCACTCTTTGAGCATTGTTTTCAAGTGACTGAAGAAACCAACCTCAATCTTAGAGAGTTCTGGAAAAATCACTTTCACATCATTGCCTGCCTTAAGATGATCGACAAGGCGTGGGAAGGGGTTACCAAAAGAGCCCTTACTTCTGCTTGAAAGAAACTTTGGCCGGATAGCGTTGTCAAATGTGACTTTGAGGGGTTCGAAACAGTACATGTGGAACCTGTAGTCAAGATTGTGTCTTTGGCTACTATCATGGGGTTAGAAGTGGAAAACAGTGATGTCGAAGAGCTTGTGAAAGAGCACAGCCAATAGCTGACTACTGAAGAGCTTATAGAGTTGCATTCTGTTTCACAGCAAGAAGTTTTGGAAGAAAGTTTGTCAGAAGAAGTAACAAAAAAACACTAATCTTCTGGCGAAATAAGAGAAATGCTGAAAGCATGGGAAACTGTTGCATCATACGTTGAGAAGCATCACCCTAATAATATTTAATGATAATGCTGTGTCGCATTTTTGCCAAATTTTGAAGCGTCGACAAAAACAAATGTCTCTGGACATCTTTCTAGTAAAAAATAAATAGGTATGTATCGAATTTGCATTCCAGGTGGTTTTGTTCCGCAATGGTAGAAAAAATAAAGATAATTCACTCTCCTTAACAATATGTAACATTTTTTTTTAAATAAACGTTATACATAACATTTCATGAGTACATATTTTTTCGACATGGAACGCATTATCGTATTTTACATTTATTTATATAAGAAAAATTGTTTCGCATAACGAGTGCTTCGTTTTACGAGAATATGTGTGAAACGAATTATGCTCGTTAAGCGGCTTCTACTGTATTTGATTTTAAATGTTTTTTGGAACAAACATATTTGATACATTACACTCTGGGAGGCGTCTACACCCCGCTTGGTATCGGACGTTTTCTAAATTTGTGTGTGCGTATTATGAATAGGTTCTACTAAGCGCAGGCACTGGCTGCTGTGTAGTACTTGGAAACACCAACATTGCACGCCAGTACTGACCTACACCGCATAGGCTTAGCATTGAACTTTGCAGTTAGTGTAAATTCGGGTTGAAAATGAGTGTATTACGTTTTCAAGATAAGAATAATCTTACCAAAGCAGAAATGTTAATGTTATTTGAAGTAGACGATCCAGAATACATGATGGAAAAGAGTGTGAGTCAAGTGATATGGAAGATAGAGACCACGTATTTGATGAAAAAGAAGTTGATGATGTAATAAAGACAATAAGGATATCCCCAGCAAGTTGATCAATCGAACTCGCCTGATAACGATCCTTTTTACGTAGCTAAAGTTTTTACAAAATGGTCTAAGTTATCAGTAGGATTTCAAGATCCAGCATCAAAGAATATTTTTTTTTAATTTTTTACTCCAATCGCATCAAAAGATATGCAACCACGAATACACCAGAAATTGAAGCTTATATAGGGTTACTGACAACGCTTTTCACTAGCGATCCTGCTTCTTCTCGGCCCGTTAACCCCGCAATTCTTTTTAAACATAGATACAACTTTTTAACAAAATTCTTGCGTTGTAATAATTTTAAGACAAGGGAAGAGAGAAGACTAACTGATAAATTTACACCTGTAAAGCATATTTTTAAAAAATTCTTCTGAAACTATAAACGTGCACTCAATCCAAGTCATCACTTGTGCGTTGATGAACAACTAGCGCCATTCCGAGGTAAGGCACCAACCCGCGTGTAGATGAAAAATAAACCAGCCAAGTACGGCATTAAGATTTGGGCTCTAGCGGACTGTGGTTCTAACTATACTGTGCACATGCAGGTGTATTTAGGTAAAATTTTGTGTGATATTGTGCGTCATGTAGTTAGCTTACTTATGGGTTTTAGGAAAAGTAAACAATAAACCAGAAAAAAACCAAGGCAAACGGATAGTTCTTTATCTTGTTGACTATTTAGGTACAGGATACGGTATAATAACCGATAATTTTTTTTCTGAAGCTGGGGGATAATGTAACGAACCGTTAAAAATTGTAATTATAGCGCCGTATTTTGTTTAGTTTAGGAATAATACTTATTTCACTTAGGACCGTTATTTATTTTTGTTAAGAATTATATATTATTAATTAAGTTAAATAATTTCCGTAACTGTATAAATAAATGTAAAAAGGGAATTTCCGCTAGTATCGAACGCGCAACTAAGCTTGCGTATCCCCGCTTACCGGCACTTCATCCGTCAGAGCGCATGTTATCCCCGCTTGAGCCGTTCTCCCACTTCCGGAGTCACAAATAAAACCGGAACCCCGACAGAGGAACGCCAGTTCCAGTTGGAGTTAACATCGAAGAAGATTCCGGGGTTCCTGTGCACCAGCCTGATTTTAGGGTAAGCCGTTTTGCTTTTATTAACCGGACCTCCGGGGAGATACCGCTCCCCTCTTGTCTGCTCTTCCCTATTCTATCCTTTATCGGGCGTCGTATTCGTAGTGTTTGGCTTTGGCCTGCGAATACGCCGTCAACACGTCGTATCCGTAGTGTTTGGCTTTGGCCTGCGGATCCGCCTTCCTCCATCCATTACCGAGCGTCGTATTCGTAGTGTTTCGCTTTGGCCTGCGAATACGCCGTCAACACGTCGTCTCTGTAGTGTTTGGCTTTGGCCTGCGGATACGCCTTCCAGTACAGTGCCCAAATCCCTTCTCCTCCCTCTCAAGTTCAAATCCGAGTAAACCCCGTCTACCGATCCAACCAACGGAGGTTGCTACCCTAGTGCATGCTTGCTCGCTTAGTCACCGACGTCACCGCTTGTCGAACGCACGCTAATCAATCATTGGTTTATAGATCACCCGGAAGGTGATGTTTGTGGCCGCCGCTTCTGTACCGCTCGTTGTTTATTTTGAGAATAAATAAAGTTATTTTTATTTACTATTGTGTATTTTATTTTCGTCGCTTCGCTCCGCTTTTAGGTCCGTTTGAAGCCCTGGACAACCGTGTTTTCACTGTAGTTACCCGGACAGTGCCGTCGAACAGGAGAGTAAACTCCTCGAACAAATCTGGCGCCCAAGAACCGTTTCGTCCACTAGCTTTTTATTACAGCTAAGCAGTTCATCCGGAGTAAGCATCACAATAAACTCTGGAAAAAAAAAGTTGACAGTCTGTGGAACACTACGTAGAAATAAACATTTATACAGAGAGAATTGTTGCCATCTCCAATAAAGCCAGTACTTCCTTGTATGTTCGCTTTAAAAAAGAACTACGCAGTCATATTGCTTTCCAGTGAACATGAAGATGATAAAGTCAATGGCGAAGATGTAGGCTACAAACCAGACATAATCTTACAGTACAATAGTACTACATGTGTACTAGACGCAACAGACCAAATGGCATAAAAGTACACCACACAAAGAAAGACTGTTAGGTGGCCTATAGCAATCATATGATTAATATTGCCGGAATAAATACATTCCAAATATGGATCATGGGTAATCCCGATTATGAAAATGGCCATTTAAATGCAACAAGAAAGTTTCTCTTTCAATTAGGCAAAGATATATCAAAAGACAACCTAATGTTTCGTTACGAAAATAATAGTGGTTTAAAGGCGAATATAAAAGAATGCTGTCTAAAGGTTGTCCTAGAAACTGAAAAAGAAAGAAGATCACAAAACCAACCACGACCAAGTTAGGACCTATTTATATGCCTACAACATTCACAAAAGCAAATATTGCGCTTAAATTGTAAAAATAAAACATAATTTGTCATTTTTTAAATTTATTTAAAGGTTAAAGTTGACTATTTATAGATATTTTTAGTCAACAAGAACCCAACTAAGTAAAATTGTGCAGCAAAATATTAAATTGTCTCAGAATATCTCAAAAATTCATGGGGTGCAAGTGCACCTTGTTTGGTATCGTACGTAAGAAAAAACTTGGTATTATAAAGATTAATGACACGTTGTGGAAAAATAAACATGTAAAAATAGAAGCAAAATCAGGGATTTGCCAATACACGATAACACCAATAATAACATACACTGCAAAAACTTGTGCGGGCACATCAAAAACAAAAAGAATATTAAAAACAAGCAAAATAAAGGCGCTTTGAAGATTTGTTGGAAACACAGTATTGAGCAGAGAAAGGAGTGAAGATATAAGAAAAAAGTGTAAAGCGGAATGGGTATTACATAGAAAACACGAATGGAACGAATATAATAAGCGATGAATGAACAACAAATCGTCAAAGCAGCAAGTGACAAATTACCAGTGGGCAAAAGAAGTACAGGAAGACTGCGAATGAGATGGAGTGAATATGAACGCAATCGAAAGAGACGCATAAATTACGAAAAAAGAACAGGCAATATGCATATTTTAAAGACGAAAAAAGAAGAAAAACGTCAGGAAAAAGAAACTAGTGTTTGATTTGATTAAAATAGGAAGTGCAGCTGGAATTGAAGTTTTTAGCATATGCGTGTTGCGATTAATTGATAACTGAGGAACGAAACTAATGGATAACTGTGAGTCAAAACTAGTAGATATTAATAATATAAATTGATAGAAAGCTGGAACATAAAATTTATAGCAGAAAAAAACTAGTGGATGGCTGGAAGACAAAGCTAGTGGATAGTTGTACGACAAAACTAGTAAAACAAGATTATTGGATGACTAAAAGACAAAAAAATCGAATTACAATTGTTAACAGTTCAAATCGGTTCTTATTAAGTACTACTCCAAATATTCAACAATCTTTTTTATTAAGAAACGACACTGAGCATTTGTGCGGTTTTTCTTACATTTTAGTCTTTTTACATTCATATAAGGAAACTCTAGCAATTGCAATTTTTGTTTGCATAATTTTGTTTTAAGGTCTCCTGAATCAGAAAAATGTAGTTTTGACAAAAAAATTTTGGGTGTTTGTATGTGTTTGTGTGTGTCTGTGTGTTACGATGTACCCACGATAACTTTCAAACCAAAATTCTTAGTAACTTGAAATTTGGTATGAAGCTGGTTTTTCATATTCTCTCGGTTCAATAAAAGATGGTTTTGATAAAAAAACTGGAAGTGGGTGTATCTGTGATTTTTAACAGTTTTTCTTATATAATTTTATATGTAAATTATTCGAATTATTTTTACAGTTTCTTATAGAGTGAATTCTTCCAAACAATTTATGCAAACACAAAATTTTTCTAAAATTTACAGTTTATTAGATATTTTTTTATAATTTAAAATGAATTCACAAATATAATCTAGGTTCGGATCCTGCCCGCGAAAAACATTCCATATCTTGAAGGGAAAGCAAGATACGTTAAAAATAATAATTATTACTGATTTACTAAAGGGAAAAGCAATATCGAGGCGCACAAATATAGGAGTTAGTCAATATGACAACATAAGCTTAATGTGCCATATTTTGGTTATATGTATATTTAACGAAATCGATCGAAAAATGATAGCATGCTAGGAAGTCAATACAAACGTGTACTTATAACTTCAAAGTGGTTTTATGACAATATTACCTTAAAAAAAGTGTAGACATTCCTTTATCATGCCTTATAGGAAAGTCGTGTGGTGACCACACCAGTTTTTTTTAAATGTTATTATATTATGCAGCTTATCGAATTTTTAGAAAACGCTTTTAACGAGAAAAAAATTAAAATTAGTTTTGTTAACGAATCAAGAATTATTTAAAAATGAAGCAATTAAATATTAAATAACAATTTATCTCATTCCAAAACAGTAATAAAATAGTATGTTAAGAAGTTACCTTTAAATCTTAAGCATTTTAAACACAAATTCACTGTACTTTAATGTCATGAGTTTTATCCGCATTATCTGATCTTAACGACATCATCGTTTTAACTTTAGCTAACATTTTTATAACTAAAATATCGTTAAAATGACAGTTTAACAAGAAAAAATTAAATAACGTTGTAGTAGGCGTTTAAATATTAAATAACAAAAGATGTTTACAAGAAAAAAAAAGTTCATTGTTTGCTTAGCTTTTTTATTATTTTTTTAAAATAAAAATTTAATATTTTAGATAAAAACAGTTATTTACATATAAATATTATTTAAATAGAATGTCGAAAAAGGTAAATAATAAATTTAAAAAAAAATGAATTAACATGAGAAATAATTATTAATACGAAGTCTATTAACATACATACATGTGTTCTTTATTTTGTAATAAGGTGACTCAAACTTAAAAAATTTAAGAAACAATCCAAGAAATTACGCAACGATTTTGGGCTACTCGAGTTTACTTTACAAGTTCATGTTGTCCTTTTGTACTCACATTTTTAAATTTTTTACAAAAAAAGTTTTGATTTGTATTGCTGATTATTTCTGTTTTGTCCGCAAACTTTTAATGATTAAATTCTTCAAATTAGGTTTATTATTGAATTTAGTTTATAACTGTCGTTTTTCTAATCTCTTTATTTTTGTTATTTTATAATATATTTAAAAGAAAAATCAATTCTGCAATAGCAATAAATGCAAAGATCGTTAACTGGTTATTACCATAGGTTACATATAATGACCACATAATGAAATGAAAGCAGTAAATTATATTGTTATAGCAATGGTTATGGTAAATTATTTTACAGTTATACGGTTCTCGTCTTATTGTGATTCAAGCCCCAGTACTTTAAATAACTCTAAACTTATTTACGCAACGGAACACAGTGCTAAAAGGATTAGTTTACTCTACAATAAAAAAACTGGTGTGGTCACCACACGACTTTCCTATAAGGAATGATGATGGAATGTCTACATATTTTTTTTAAGGTTATGTTGTAATAAAACCACTTTGAAGTTATACGTACACGTTTGTATTGACTTCCTATGATGCTATAATTCTTTTAAAATTTTTCTCCTCGATTTCATTAAGGTGTAACCGAAATATGGCAAATTGAACTTATGTTGTCATATCGACTAATATTTGTGCGCCTAGATATTGCTTTCCCCTTTAATAAATCCGCAAAAATTATTATTTTTAACGTATCTTGCTTTCCCTTCCAGATATAGATTTTTTTTCTAAAAAAAATCGTCGCAGGCAGCATTGGAACCTATATTATATTTGTGAATTTATTTTGAATTATAAATAAAATTTAAAATATACTGTTAATTTAAAATTTTTTTTTATTTGAATAAATTGTTAGAAAAAATTATCTCTATAAGAAACTGTACAAATAATTCGAATAATTTACATACGTACAAAATTATATAAGAAAAACTGTTAAAAATGAGGGATACACCCACTTTCGGTTTCTTTATCAGACCCATCTTTTGACAGAACCGAGAGACTATGAAAAGCCAGCTCCACACCAAATTTGAAGTTACTAGGACTTTTGGTTCGAGAGTTATCGTGGGTATATCGTTAAACGCACAGATACACACGGATACCAAAATTTTTTGTCAAAAACACATTTCTCTGTCTGAGGAGACCTTGAAACGTAAAATTATGTAAAAAATTTTTTTTTAAATGACGATAACTACTTTTCTTATAGGAAAAATTTTTACAACCAAACTAAAAACTTGCGCTGTGGGTTGACAACTATGCTTTTATCTAAAAAAAGATACGTCAATGTTAAATCTCAAATACGCCCAGGGTTTTTAAGGCGTGTTTAGATTTCGTTATAAGCAGAAAAAATGCAATGTATACAGAGCGATTATTTCATTCATTAATAACTGATCTTGACAGTATTACCCGGTACTACGTTATTTTCATAAACATAAAAATTACAAAAATAGTAAATGAGAATTAAGAAATATATTAATTTTAAAAAGTTATATACTATATATTTTAGACATAAAACTTTCACCATAAAACATTATTAAATTATTTTTTGGGTAAATGGTGTAATTTATTTAGAAGAACTTAGACAAAGTTCGAAAGCTAGCAATTGTATTTCTAAATAGATTACACCATTTACCCAAAAAATAATTTAATATATACTATATAATTTCATGGTAGATAACAGTAAAATTATCTAAAGTAATCAGTTTGATAACATTCATGCATTCGTATATAAATGCAGCGCAGTATGTTATAAATTCCGAAAGCGTTTGGAAATTCCTATTGGCAATTAAAATCGATCAAGATATGAAATCCGCGTGGATTTACCCCAGAAAATGCATTACAGTACTTAGAAGAGAGCTAGATAAATTGTTAGAAACTAGCAGTGATGCTGGCGAACATTCATTAGATGTGGAAGAATCTGATGGATATATTTCCAGTGGAAAATGAGGGATCTGTAATAACAACAATTCCTCTACATCCGATACTGGTTCTCAACCGTTCACTTTTACCAAGAACCGCTAAAAACGGTGTTTCTCTAAAAATAAGAAACAAGCAAACTGCAAAAAGTGGGGATGTGTGGACAGTTATAGATTGTAATAAGCATAATGTTGGACGTGCACAACAACTTCCTTTGCAAAACGGAGTGTAACATATTCTCCACTTAGTGCACTCCATTTATTTATAGACAATTATGTTCTAAAGCATATTCGACACTGTAACCGAGACTGAGAGACAGCTGGATGATGACGATTGGACCATATCTCTTTCAGAACTTAAAGTTTTAAACACACAGCCAGAAATGATAAAAAATAAATAAAAATTTTAAAAACAGAAAGGTGAAATTACAATTTAGGATTAAGAAGAGGAGAAGTGCTTATATCGAGAAGTTCATTAAGACACGTAGAAGAATTATCATTAGAAAGACGGTGAATTTCTAAAATTTCAAGATTGTTGAGATAATGGTCTTTATTATAAAAATGAAGAAATTTAATATTAAGATCAGGAGAAAAAGAATGACTAGTAGACAAAATGTGATTAACAAAGGCAGAACAGGTATTACAGATATCAGTATTTAAATTTCTATTTATAAAATAAATATGTTGTTTTGATGTAGTTTTGAACTTTCTTCCAGTTTGGCCGACATAAGAAGAATTACAAGAAAAACACGAAATTTTGTAAACACCAGATTTTTCTATAGCAGAAATAGGATCTTTATTATTAGCAATATAAGATTTTAAATTATTATTCGTAGAAAAAAGAAACAGAAACATTAGCTTATGAATCCTTCTTTATGGTCAAAAATTCATAAGCCTTCTATCCCAATACGTTCTGTTGTGTCTTTTTGTAATTCTCCTGTAGCTAAACTTGCTCCTTGGCTTAATAACGTAATTAGAACTTATTTTTGCTTCTAAAATTAAAAATACTTCCTTTCCTTCTTCATCTTATCTTGTTTCTGTTGATGTTGTCAATCTTTTTCTTTCTATCCTTCCTGAAAAATGTGTATCTCTCATTCGTAATCTACTTTTTTCTAACGGTTTTTAAACACTTACCAAATCTTAGATGTTTGTTCTCTTCTTGACTTAGTTTTCAAGCAAAATGTTTTCAAATTTAATAATTATTATTCTCAATTATCAAGTTTAGTTATGGGTTCAAACATTTCTCCTCTTGCTGCTGAAATATTTATGAATAATATTGAAAATATTTTTTTTTCTAATTGTTCTTTTTTTAGCATGATTACCTTTTGGTTTAGATATGTAGATGACTGTATTGTTCTTTTTAATGGTTCTTTAGACGATCTAAGTAAATTTCACGACTCTTTTTGTTCTTTAATTAATCGTCTTTATTCTATTCCTGTTTCTATAACCAGTTTTAATAAAGAATTGAAAATTATTAAACAACTTGCTTATAATACTGGTTATCAGTTATAAAGAATTGAAAATTATTAAATAACTTGCTTATAATACTGGTTATCCTTTTGAAATTTTAAACACAGCTATTCCTTTTCACCATTTATTTAAAAATTTGGTACATAATAAATCTAGTAGTAATAATATTTACCGTTCTATTCCCTACTTTAGTCCTTCTTGTCTTTTCCTTAGAAATAAACAATTTAATGTTTCTATTTCTGTTTCTACGAATAATATTGTAAAATCTTATATTGCTAATAATAAAGATCCTATTTCTGCTTTAGATAAATCTGGTGTTTATAAAATTTCGTGTTCTTCTTGTAATTCTTCTTATGCCGGTCAAACTGGAAGAAAGTTCAAAATTAGATTAAAAGAATATATTTACGTTATTAATAGAAATTTAAATACTGATATCTGTAATACCTGTGCTGCTTTTCCTAATTTAATGTGTTAGCTATATTTTTAATAATTTTTACTGTTTGAAGACATACTGATGATGACATTTTATAATGTCGAAACATGTTTATAAAATAAAATAAATTAAAAACTTTAAATATTTTTCTAGAGAAGACTTTAAGTTAAATAATTTAATTGTATATCTAATACTCCACTTTGAGGATAGATTATCTTAACGTTGACACTAAATTTATTACTAAATCTGTCAAGTTTGACATTTACTTTAATATCATTTTATTTTTCAATTTTAATTGAATTTCAAGATTTTTTAAATTATTTTTCCACAGTCGCATACTCGTTCTAATATAATAATTGACTTTGAACACTTAATTTTGAGTGAATTTCTAGTTTTCATTTTGCCACACTAAAGCTTTTTTCGCCGATTACGTAACTACACTAACAAACGAATATTCACGTTTGCGATGTTGGCAGCGCAAAAAAAGTGTTATTAAATTATACATAAAAAACAACATATCTGCGTAAATATAAAAGTGACAGTAAAATTATTGATTTGTTTTGTTGTTTGATATAGATTCTACAGACCATTTCTATGAGCACCAAAACAAATAAAGTTCTTTCATACAGCTAATGTAGAAAAATAATAAATAGATCTTGGTCGTTTAGTTCTTTTTAAACTTATATACTTTGACAGCCATTTACTCAATCTTCTCAACTCAACTGCTTATTAAAAACAATGTTTAATCAAAAAGTTTTAGAAATATAAGCAAAATTTAAGTAAATTTGTATGTAACACTGATGAATGATTAACAATCTTTCTCTGAAACCTTTTAACTTAAACTTTTAATCTTGAATTCTTTATTTAAGTATAGTACCTAAAGCTTTTTGTACGCATCATTTTTCAATCGTTTTATAAAAGCTTTGTACGTTTAAGTATGATTAAACGTTAATTAATTAATGCTTAACAACAGTTTTATTATGGTTCATTTATAAGTCATATTAATTACAAAGAATTTTTTTGTATATAATGTTAATACTGCTTTCTATGATAAATTTGGATTACTGTATTTGTTGTATAGTAAACTTATTGTTGTTTAGCGTTATTGTCATCATATATTTATAAAACCGTGTACGAACATTTTTTTAAATAATTGTACCTATATGTGTAATCTATAAGACCACAACACCATTATGTAAATTGACAAAAATTAATTTAATGCCTAACGCAAAAACATCTCAAATCCAATAATTCAACAAAAACCAATTATACAAAAGCGAACGCGTGCTGACATTTAACTGTCACTAATGATTACTTAATTCATTTGCTTGTTTGGTGATAGGAAACATTTCAAATAATATACAAATTGTCAATCTCGGCAATAAAACAGTATTTTACGTATTTATGTAAAAGAATACCCTTAATATGCCTAAATCACATCCTTGGCGTTTTTATCGGTCCTTTAATCTATTCAAATATCTGAAAAAGTATTTTCTTTTTTATATTGTTTCGTTAGATTACGTTTGTGATACCAATATACATAAATAAATAATAGTAATAAATGCGCATATAAATTAGATATACTTCTATAATATTTGTTTTGTTAACAAAAAAGTTTTTGGTTTTATATAATACACTGATTTCTTTTTGTTATTGCCACTAAATAAAAGTTTGATATATGTAGTGCAGTTGGGGGTTGTCTGTAATAGTAGAGGTTTATTTAAATACTAGTGAACTTATACTAAACATATTTGTATAAAGTAATTATTATTGAAACACCCTATAGGCTATGAGCATAAGTGACTTAAATAAATTAATAAATGAAGGAAAATGGCGTCGATTTCGATGAATGAACAACCAAGTAGCATTGTAAAATTCGAAAAATTTTGATTTTTTAAAGTTTCAAACAACAGTATTTTCTAAAAGAAAATAAATTGGCGACGGAAAACCAAAAAGCGAATGAAAAAAATTGTGAGATTTGATAAATGATAAACAATTGAGAACGAAAGGGGGGGGGGTTCGAAACCGTGCGGCCACGATTAAAAAATTTTTTTTGACTATTTTCCAAATTATAAGAGTTTCAAAATATTAAAATGCAACAGACTTGACAGCGGGCTGGAGAGAGAAGAAGTAACTAACATTTATGTCCTCATGTAGTGTGAAGCAGCAACCACCAATCAAGATAATAAGAATATTTTTTGAAATTGACGGTTTCTTAAAAAGCATTATCAGAAGACATATCTTAGAGTTTTATATAGAGAAAAGTTTCCTAACTATTGTAGAATTACATCGAAGATGAAAGGACGACCTTTTTGGTTTTCCTCAGGTTTGTACTTATACTTGAAAACACTGGGTAAATGCAATAAATCTCATTTATCAAAAATTGGAAAATATATCTAAACATATCTGCCAAAAAATCGCATTTGTACTCCGCAAAAAGATATCGTGAACAGAAAATTCTTTATACCGACTAGAGATGGTGTGGGGCCAACCATTTAAAAAAAATTGGTTAGGTGGAAACAGTTACACAAGAGATTTGTGTTAATTTTTAGGAATATAGAGAAGCTATTCAATAAGTTACTGGGTTTAGAGATAGAATTAAACTACTTTCCGGTTCAGGGCAACGAGTGATCATATTACATATTAGTAACAAAGATGGATTTTTGGAAGAGTGTATGAAATGGTTTATTGGTAAAAAAAGTTCTGCTGATTTTACTATGTTAGATCTCAAATTCCGCAATCCCAAGACTTTATGGAGAAAGGCTGATAATATTCGGTGGGTTCAAAACAGACAAATATCATTACGCGAAGGCGTTCCCGAATTTAATTCATTAACAAGATTTTCACTTTTGGAGTTATATTGACATCATCATTTGAAAAAAAGAAACTAGTTGCAAAAGACTGCGAAGTATTTGAGAGGAGATAATGTAACATTTATATGGCTTCCGGTGGTACACTATGAGTTTGATTCTATAGAACTGATATGGACTTGAATTAAAAAACGATAGCAAAATTAAATTCTAATTTGAAAATAAAAGACGCTTTGGATCTTTGCAAATCAATAATGGAAAATATCACTGGAACTGTTTGGCCCAATTGTGCGGAGCATGCTAAGAAAATAGAAAAAAAAAAGTACAGAGAAAAAGAAAACTTAACTTGCGATATTGACCGGATGGAAAATGAATCTAGAAAAAGAAGTTTGATCATTTTTGTTATTACAGAAGAGAGCAAGGAAAATCATATAACCCTAAAAGAGAAGCACATAAGCAAAATCATAAGACGGATAAGGGTGCCAATAGCGGATAAGAAAATAGATTTTATCTAGATTAGAAAAGAGAGTGGAAGAAGGATTTAAATCTATAAAGGTCGGACTTACAACACTATGGAAAAAAACAGGAAATACTACGAAATACCTAAAGACTGATAAGAACAAGACTTTGATAAAAAAACAAGAAAAACAAAGAAGCAACTAGTCCCGTACATGTTAGAAGCCAGGCAAAAAGATTAAAGACGACTATGGGAAGAGATAAATTATTTTTATAAACGGGGAAGAATGGCAGTTAGAAAAACTGAAAGAAAAACCAAATTAAACAGAAGCAGAATAGAGAAATAAGCGGGGAAGATCTACAGATGAGGATAAAACAAATTCTTCCAAAGGAGCAACACCGAGTACTAATAAAGCAAGCGATGTTAACTCCTATCAAAAAAGACTTCAACAAAAAACGAAGATCTGAACAAGACGATCAGAGAAGTTGAGAAAACATCCCAAAAACAGACCAATCCAACAAACTAAGAGCTAAAAACCGGATAAATATCGGTATAGCAAAATGCAATAAAAAAGAATATGAGATGACAAATTGCAGGCCAAAACAAGAAGATGGAACACAAAAGTGGACCACACAAAGATAAGGAAAAGACAACATTGTTACAATATGTATCTGGATTACGAACACTTTAGCTAGTAAAGAAACGTAGTTAGTAGAAATAAACGTTATTCATATTCTAAGCATTAGTGAAGCAAAGAAAAGAGAAAAGGAGTACCAAGGATCACTGACAAATATATAGTGTACTACTCAGGAGTAAAGAGTGAAAATAACGCAAAAGAAGGAGTCGTTATAGTAATGGAGGAAAACATGACCAAGCGCGTTATAAAATACAAAGTGGTAAATTTTAAAACTTTGGTGCTAACAGTGATAAGTAGAAGGCACTTTAGAGATATAAATGAAGGAATTCTATAAAACACTACATGAAGTTTTCGATGAAGCAAACAAGGAAGCAAAAGCAACAGTGAATTTGGATTGGAATGCAATGTTAGGAAAGGGCACCAACAGAGGATTGTACCGGAAACTGGGGAAAGCGGACGCTCAACAGGAATGGAATAAAAATATTAGAATTCTGTCAAAGCAACGATTTAATAATCAAAAACATCTTTTGAATGCAAGAAGAAGATATTTACAAATTTGTGGCTAAAGAGAGAAGCGCTAAAAGAATAATAAACTACATAGTTTCACGAGAAACGTTAATGAGACAATACAAAATATAACAAAAAAAAGGCAGTTTTAGGTACTCACCACAGATTAGTAGTGGCTTAATTTATAAGCACAATAAGAAAACCTAAAGAAATAGAATATAGTAAGATACCAACAAACAGATTAAAAATTGCAGAGAATCCGATGATGTTCCAAGAATAAAGAAACACGATATTAAACAGACGGAAAACAAGAGATACAAAACGAAAATGTGGAGGAGAAGTGAAATACTTTTAAGCAAAGCATACTAAAGGTAACAGAAGAGGTTTTCGGACAAAGGAATTATAACAAAAATTAAGAAAAACCAAGTGGTGGACGAAAGAGATAAGAAGGCTAGTTAAGGAGAAAAAAGAACACGGAAATAGTTTATCCTAACAATAATAGCAATATACAATAATAGCGGCAAACTACAAACAGAAACAAAGGAAGTTATGGCAACAAAGAGCATTATGAGACAAAATTTGGAGAAACAAAGGAGGAAGACAGAAGACAAAATGACAATAAAAAGGATATTCAAGAAATAACCAAAGAAAAAGTTCATGATGCATTACAGCGGATAAAAATTTGGAAAACAAGTAGGGAAGATGAAGTAGCTCCAGAAATGCTTAAGTGCTTGGGAAATGAAGGACAAGAGTGGTTACGGAAGATTTTCAAAAAAGCTTGGTTACAGGAAAAATCCCTAAAGATTGGGAATAGAAAAAACGAACCAAAATTAACCAACAGAACAAGCAAATCCACACGACTATACAAGACAATCTAGGGACATAAGAACATAGAAGTGAATTTTAAGGTAAAGATCTACAACACAATAACTTTGCCCACAATTATATACGCGGTAGAAAATTGGACAATAAAGAGAAAACACGAAGGAAAAATACTGGCAATGGAAATGAAGCACATTAGGAAACTTACAGGAGTAACAAAAAAGAAACACGTTAGGAACATGCATATAAGAGCTAATAGCCAATCAACCGTCAATACTGAAAAAAAAGGAAAAACAGATGCATTGGCACGGACACCTCACTAGAATGAACAATACAGCATTCCCAAAAAGAATACTGGAAATGGGAAAACTTACAAGAAAAAGGCGTGGCAGACCAAGAAAAGTTTGATAAGACCAAATTAAAAGTCAAAAGAAAAGAAAAAGGAAATCAGTCATAGAAATGAATAAGATAGCAAGGGACAGAGAGGAATTAAAGATATAAGCGAGAGAGGGACGGGTCAACACAGACAGTCCGACGGAAAACGCTTAAAGAAATTCGTAAATTGGTATTAATTTAACTAAAAGTTTAAACGTTTATTAAATTTTTGTCCGCAGGTGTATCAATTTGCAAAAATAAACGCTGTGAAGATCCCTTCCGGATAGTCAAAATGTGCACAAACTGGCAAGGATTGATTAACAAATTTCATGCGTAGACATTTTAATTATCAGTGTTGCGAAAATACCTTCCCCCTCTCTCTTCATTTTTCCTTGTAAAAAATTTCAAGCACATTTTATACGCAATGACCCCCCAGGATGTATCGGCAAGGCAAATGACTCTGGCTGAATGAACGAAGATAGGTTTTTAATTTTTATGAAACACATTGTAAAGCATGTGAGACCCACACCCAAAAAAGTTCTGCTGCTGTTCGACAATCATGATTTCCATTTGTATGTCCCAACTATAGAGTTCTGTAAAGCCATTCAAGTTGTGTTATTATGATTCCCCCACATACTTCCCACAAGTTACAACCGTTGAATCATGATATCCGAAAAATATAAAAAAAAATGGTTAGCAACTTCTTAAACAAAGCATCGAACACTTAAAAGGTAAAGACTCAACTTTTTGATTATAGATTGTTTTATAAATAATATATTTTTGTAGGGAACAGCAAACATCTAAAAAGCTACAGCTACAAATGCAATCAACGTGTAACGTTTCAATTTAAATTTAGTAAAATTCAAGTTGGTGTGTAGACAACTTTTCATTCGCCGTCGTGTTTGCGGTAGGTTTTTTCTAGTTAATCTTCTTGCCGGAAGAGACATTGAAAGCGAGTAATTTTGCTGCCATATTTTTATTTCTTGTCTTCATTGGTCACATTACTTTGGGAAAAATCTGTAGCATTACCATGTTACTAGTGAGTATTTTTTATTGTAAAAACATGTAATTACAGTAATAATGAGTGTTAAAAAGTGTTCAAAGCTTCAAGATCATTAAATATTACATATTCCAGTCCCGGATAAGGTGCGTACATAAAAGGTATCCAAAGAAAGTTGAAGTTTAGTCTAGTCAAAAGTTTTAAGAAGAATTTGGTTGTCTAAATAAATAAGTGCGAAGTAAGTGTTCCACGCGCGTGTCAGTGTAGATAAATGAAAGTGAATCTTTGGCACTCCGCAATGACCGACTACCGCGGAAGATGCGCGGAGTACCTCGTAAGTGAACGTGACCTCTATCAACGAACCTCACCAACCATTCACCTTGATTAGCCACTTAGGCTCGACTAACATCGACGTTAATTTGACGTGCCTTTCTGTTACCAGAAAAATTCTAAACTGGCGTGTTGTTCCAGAGGTTATTAAAAGTGACCACCAACTGATACGGTTTGAGTTAACCGTCGAAGCCCCCCATCTAGAACCTATCCCTAAGAGAATCCATCATTTTAAACGCATAGATCTCGTTCGCTTAAATATGGCAATTGCAAGTTCTATTCCTGCTTCCTCGTGGTTGTGTCACGATCCTAGATCTGTAGACGTCGTAGCTTTTAATCGCATACGCATAAGCTCTACAGCCGCTATACCGTGGTGGAGTCCTAAGTTAGACAGGTTAAAGCGAGCGGTGCGTTGTTTACAAAAACACTATCAAAAAGCCCCAGCAGACTTAAAACCTCGATGGCTTCCCTCTTACAAAACCACGCTTTGCCGGCACAAAATGGCAGTGAAGACAGAAAAGTATATGTTTTGCAAATAAGATCCCAACAGTACTCGGTAGTCACTAGCGACGATAAAGCCGCGGTGGCTAGTCGAATTCCTAAGAACAACTCTCCCGGACCTGATGGAATCCATTGTAATCTTTTAGTGTAATTGTACAAGATTCCTTCTCATCTACGATTGTTGATTTATTCAACTCGTGCATTAAATGTGGTTATTTTCTTACCAGCTGGAAAGCTGGTAAACTCATCACCAATTTCAAACCTGGGAAGAAGTACAACTCGTACCGTCCGTACTCTGTTAGCAGAACTTGCCAAATTTTTTGAACGTGTGTTGCTTAAAAAGGTTAATGACGACCTTCCTCCACAAATTATTTTCCACCCAGTCAATAGCTTTGTTCCAGGCAAAACGACGACTGACCCCGCACGTAGATTAGTTACCAATGTACGACCGAATGTCTACAAGTACAGACTTGCAATTTTCATCGACATATCTGGAGCGTTTAACGACGTATGGTGGACCTCAATAATAGAAGCTCTCGTTGTAACAGCTGGCACCACGCGCGTTATTCGTAGTTATTTTTTGAATAGATAGATAATTTATTCCTCGAACGTATCCCGCTTTTATGTCAAACCACTGACGAAGCGTTGTTCACAAGGCTTGGTTTTCGGGCCGACTTAGAGGCAAGATCCAACATGTGCTTAACATAGTGACACGCTGGGCTGGCAGCAACACTTTAAAACGAGATCCTTTACTGTGCCTCAACCGCATTCCCGTCCGTAGGGTTTTCGAATTCAAGTACCTCAGACTTTTGCTTGACGACAGATTGAGTTTTGTAAAACATTGCGCATTTGTGGCTGACAAGTGTAAGAGCGTCTAACACTTGTTCTACAAATACTCACGCTTGAAATGAAACCTACACAAAAAATCTCTTGAGAATTCTTTAACAGAGTTAAAGTTATACTCATGTTCACCTATGGCCTAAACATTTGGTACGACATTCCCACGTGGTCGGAAACTGACCTTCCTCCAATTCCTATTCCTGAGAACTATCCTTGAAGCTTATCGCACTATTCCCGTAGATACCCTCTGTGTTATATCCAAGCATTCTCCCCTGCATATCCTTTTGCAGGAAATTTACTGCACCAAATTTCTCGGCAAGGCTGGCACGTGCAATTTCCTTGACCAGCACGTTTCGCTCCACGACTTCCCGTTTTTTTCAGCGGATAAGCGTCACTTAAATGGGTAACTTCCCAGAAACATCGTAACGCCTACCCCTTTATGCCGGATATCTTTTTCTGGGCCAGAATGTCTTACGTCCCCGGACAAGAGGCAGTCCAAATCCTTTCTTCACATGGTGGATTTCGTTGTTATTTAAAACACAACGTTTTGGATGACGACAGATGAGAGGTTTTATTAAAAATAGTTTCTTAAGTTTTGTTAACTTATGAATGGTAATTAAGTTTTATTGGAATTTACTCCTTAAGAATCGATTTTTATATATAGCTGGTAGTACTGAAATTTTATGAAGAGTAAAATAGAGCGTAATCTAAAAAAAAATGAGGCGTTACGTTCCTTTGCGCAACGTACTTTGCACACCTTTCACTTTGAGATTATGTATCTGTATATACAATATATACTCAGCTTTCTAATATACAGCCGTATACAGGGTATATCGGCAACAGTTGATGCATGTATAAGTATATATTATGATACAATATATACAAACAGCAACCTAACCGTCAATTTGTGTTTTAAAGTTTAGTTTATTAATTTACATATATTGATACGTATATTTATACAAAATAATCAAAATGATTATGTGACTGAAATTAACAAAATATTGGAAGATATAAGAAAAAACTTATTTGGATGACAATGAATTAGCACAGCGGCGGACAGAACTAAATAATCGGCCCGGGCATAATTACTTAGGTCGGCCCGAAGCTTTGGTGAAAATAAATAACTACAAAAAGAAACTAAATATAATTTAAAACTTTTTCGTAGATTACACTGTAATTTGCTAGTTTTGTTATAACTGTATTATTATCTATATTGCTACAATATTTGAACTTCATACTTTCAGCATGAATGCCTCTAATTTGTCTTCATCAAGCGTTGATCTCAAACTATTTTTGATATGTTTCAGTTTTGAGAAACTGCGCTCGCATGAAACTTGTGTTATTGACAGTGTTAAGCAATACTTGTAACAAGTGCGGATAACGCTATATGCTTTGGAATAAAGATTATATTTTTGTAAAATTAGATAGCAACAGACTTGGCAATCTCTGCATGCCTTGGTAGATACAAAACAATCCTGCCTTATCTTTTCGTCAAGATTTTCACTTTTTAATTCCGAATATATTTCGCCTTCCTCCTCATTTAAGTAACTCTCGTGAATTGTTTGCTTTAGTGAATTATATTTTGAAGCAAAATCTATTAGTTCTTTACGAATTCTTGATGCCACAGATCTCGGTTAAATTTGATAACTCGGTTGCTTATGGACTTAAATACTAAATCTGGGAGAGTTAGTATGAAACCATGCGATTTCAGCAGCAATTGCGCTATTTTTTTGAAATCTTTGTTCCATGCTGTTTGTCAATATATCAAAAACCTGATTGTGTACTTCAATTTTAAATTTTTCATTTGCATATATTAAGCACTAGTCAGTTCTAGTTTTGCCTGGCATCAATTTTATTTTTCTTGGTTGTAGTACGGGTAGAGAAGTATCAAGAACAAATTCGGTTCTTTAAATTGCTTGTTTATATGTGAAATAAAATCTATAGCAGCAGCCTCTATAGTTTTGTAGTCACGAGAGATATTGCCTAGTGTTTCACAAGTCTTCTCCATCATTTTATGAGCTTTTAAGTATATCAAAGCCCATAGTTTGCAGGTACTTTATAAGAAGCATCGTATATTGAAATATTCTTAGAAATATTTGAGGAGTTAATATTGTTTTATATGACAATAACGTTGTTATATAGGACGTCGCTTTTAGTCTGGCGTCTGTTGTCTTTAATCTTAGACAGATCAATGACAATCGTTGTGAATAATGACTTTGAGGGATCATTGAAAAAACCAAATGTTTTTCCTTTCCTCCACCATCTTGTACTTCCAATTGTAACCGGCGTTGAAATTTGCTCGTGAATCTTTTGTGAAAGACCCCGTTTTCTTTAAGCGATGGAATAGTTCCGTGAAAGCTTCGGAAACGTTTTACTCGATTAATTTTATTACGTCAATTTAAGTTGATTTGTATTTAATAGTTATTTCACGATTACTGTTGGTTTATTTTTTTTTAAACGCATAAAGGTCAGTGGTCTTTATTAGGATTTAGTATTTTATTTCTGGTTATTGCATTAGAATAACAACTTTATATAACTTATGGTTTCCTTTCTGGAATGGAATTTGATACATTTTTCTTAGTATCTACTTTTGTTATTCTAAACTCATTTTCGAGCGCGATTTGGTTCATTTGATAATTAACTGAGCAAGCAATTTTCGTGAGAACATTTTTTTTTCGCTGTGCGTACGTGACGTGACGCATGTGGTGACAATATTTTTCATCTTTGTTAATTTACTTTGTTTAGTGTTCCATCTTTTACAAAGATTTTACGGCTCAAGTTTAGTGAATTAAGTGGGATTACGAAGTGTTCTAAGGATCAAAATTTTGATTTTAGTTGGTAGTTGGTTGACAGTCGATTGAAATGTAGGGCTCACGGGTGATAAATTCACCTTTCAAGTGGTACATGTGGAGATACCGCGGAAGTGATTGAAAATGGAACAGTGAATCTTCAAATGGAGAAACAAAACTTTCCTTTTCGTATAATAACTACGGTTCTTTGAATTCACTGATTTCTGATTTAATTTAGTATGTATCGTAAAGTGGATTTGTGCGTGAGTCTGTTTCGCAATCCCATATCCTTTGCCTTGGTGGCGAATCAATAATAAATCTTCCGTTGGCAATTAGTCACATTAGTCACTAACCAGAAGCTCGACTTCAGACAATTCAAGGTATTTATTTTGTACCGTTTTAAATGTGGTGAAATTTTTGTTGACGCGTTTGAGTGTTAAAAGCTTTGGGTTTTAAGTAAAATTACAAGTGTCTCGAATTAATGTAACGATAATGTAATAAATAATTATTGTCCGTATTTGTAGGAACTATGTGACATTATCCTGTGCTGAAAATTTGTTTGACGGGACCGAATAATTTTTCGATTCAAGTTTTATATTAGTTTTATATTAAATTAGTTTATTTCATTTTATAATTAATTAATTTCGACGCGCACACGGCCGTGATTTTTAGGTAATTAAGATTTACCAATTTTGTTTGTTTTATTTCTGAAAATTTTGTATGTTTTTTTTATTAAACGTTCATTTTACGTACCTTTTGATTGTTGTTTTGTTTTGTTATTTTTGTTGATTTCAATGCCATTATTTTATTTCATTTTTTTTGTGTGTTCAAATAAATGTTAAATTGTTAAATGTAAAGAGCTTTTAATGCCGTCGGCCTTCGCGTGTGTAATTTTTATTAGATTATTTCAGATTTTAGTGAGATACACTCTATAAAGGTAAGTCCAGTTAGAGTGTATCCTCCAGGAGCGGGCTTGTGGTTCCTGGCGCCCTTTGATTTTGACTTTATTATTTTTCGATTTTGTGTTTTCGTCGAGTTTATCCAAATCAATCACGAAATTTTGACTATAACCCACCCCGTCTCCACTGAGCAGCGGCATAACATCGTTTATGTTACCTTATTTCAGGCAGTGATATTGTTTCAACTTTTGCATGTAACACAATGACGTTTAGTCGTCTGAATTCATTAATCTCGTGAGTTAATTCTTCCCAAGTATCGATTCTTTTATGTAACTCTTTCAGAAACACTGCTATAGAGTTTAGTAAAGAAAATAAATTGGAGACTTCTATTATTTTAGAGGTGGAATCTACCATTACAATCTTAAATACATGTGCATAACACCATACGTATATTTGCTCTGGAATTAGGTTTGACAAATGAGATGTGAATCCGTTATACGCGCCTTGCATATTTGCAGCGCCATGTGTCGAATTACCGATTAGATTCTGTAAGTCAATCCTATAGTCACCTAGTGCACCACAAACCACATCTTTAATTTCTGCTCCTGTAGTAGACCTGCACCTCATTATAGAAAATAGTCGCTCCTGGGGCCAATATTGGGAAGGTGTAATGTACCAAATAATTAAAGACAGTTGATCACAAACGGCTACATCTTGAGTGGTATCAATTTGTATAGTGAACATCTTTGCATCTTTAATTTCTGTTGCAATTCCTTCTTTTATAGTCTTTCCAATTATGTCGATTACGGTATTAACTGTCGTCTTAGACAATATCGTTAGACGAGGATGTTTTGATTGTTTTCACATTTTATACATGCCATTAATGTATGAACGTAAATTTTTATCATACTTCAAAAGTAGTAACAAAATCTCTAAAAAGTTGTCGTGGTCCGGATCTCATATAAGAGGAACTTAGCACTTTCATACCGCTTGCCTCTGTACCTTAAACCACGCTTTCCAATCAACTTTATTACGTTGATAATGATGAACACAATATGACGGTTCTTTTAAATTTGCTCGTTATGTATTGTTCTCTGCTTACCTAACAAAAGCGAATCCACATTTTTCTTTTTGTCGAATAGCAAATGAGTGCTAACACACTCGTTGTGAGATGTAGTTAATTCATGCTCTTTGATTCTATCGTAAATGTGTTTGATGTCACCAATGAGACATCCCGACGGTGACGAAAACGTAGAATTATTGGATTTTCTATGAGCCAGGCATATAGTACAAAAGAGAGTATATCTTTGAACACAATAACTTAGCCACTTCTTGATTATGTCATCACTTCTCAAATATAGCTTTCTGGCATGCCTTATTCCCTTTATTTGTGTCGGTTGTACGGGATGATACTCAAAAAAGGAACTAATATTGTCATTCAACGGTCTGGTAAACATGTCTAAATCGACAATGACTATTATTTGATCGACTAGTTCATCTTTTGCATTCCAAATAAATCTTGAATGTTATATTAACTTTTTGCAGCAATGCCACGATCTTTTTGTTTTTTATTGCGAAGTTTTTCCGCTCCACCTATTTGGACACTCTCGCCACTCTCTTTGCGCTTACTCATATTTTGCGAATGAAATTCACTAAACAAAATCTTCTTTAGTTCTTTTTCGCAAAAAATGTTTAACTTACTAATTGCTAAAGAAATACAGGGACAACTACAATTTAAAAAAATACACACGGATAATAACGTTCAAAGTATATAAAACACAACAAGACATTACAAATCAAATCACATTTTAAAAATACTGAAACTGAACACAAAAGCAAGCAGCATCCGCTAACAATCGTTGTAAACGGATAAAGAACTCAAACTAAACTCATTTAAATTTAAAAAACGGCAACTATATAAGTCGTTGATTACAGTACTAAAAATAGGCACCCAATGAATTTCTTAGTATCTGCACAAATTGCTGTTTATATGAAAAAAATTAGGTTATACCACGTTATACTTCATCGGACAAAAACGAACATTCTTCGTAAGCTTTCGGTGTGTAGGAAGATGCGGCAAATTGTGCTGATTAGTTTATCAGCCAAAATAAAATGAAATTATACCTTAATATTTTTTTTATGTACACCATTTACCCTAAAAAATTATTATGTTCTATAGTGAAACTTTTATTTCTAAAATTATATCTACATATTGACCTTTAATAATAATTATTATTATTCCACGACGTTGAATTATTATTCATCATTATCATTATGTCTAAAATAATTTATCTTTTTTTGCAAATACACAATAGATTAAATGGATAACTACACATATTTGATTCCTGTAATAGTCGTAAATAAATTGCCATATTCAGATTAATAATTGCCGAGAAAAATATTATGCAACGTTTACAAAATGACCAATATAAAAAACTATGTAATAACGCTTTTATGAATTTTGTATGAACTAAAATGATGCTTTGAGCGTTTAAATTTTTGTGGTGAATTTATAAAAGAATGATGCATTGACAACGATAGCAGCGTATACAAACTACCAAGTTATCTATTAGCTATATATAATCGTACCAATAATTTTGTATCAAAATATTTTCATTAAAGTGACACTCAATAAATTGATACCAATGCTGATTGGGTATGTTATTAAAATTGTTATAACTCACTTTAACTACTAAATTTTAATATTCTCGAATTGGTTTATTATTTTAAATCCGACTGGTTTTGTAAGCTTATCTTATCTATTTGCAACATTTCCTTACTTAATCTATCCCTCTTGTGGCGAACTTATACCAAGCAAGTTTGAGGGGTATGGTGGGTCCACTTCCTCCTCTTCTTTTGTGGACGGTATATGTTTACAGTGATATATATAAATTAACGTAAATGTTGTTTTTGTTAAATTGTAAGCCTGGAAACTTAAGGTTCCTCGAAAAAAGCATAAAACTGAAGAATAGATTAAGATTTAGCAAAATCTGTTTTACTTACAGCTAAATCGCTTTTACAAAATTGAGAAAGGAAAAGGAAGCAATTCTAGAAGCAACTAAACGCCAAAGTAATGACAGAAGATATAGGGCGTACCATATCTAAAAGTGATTCAATAGCTTCTAAAGTGATGGCTTACTACAATGATCCAAAACAAGAGTGGAAATTAAACCAAAACGTAATTTAGAATCTCCATATTATATTATCACAAATTTTAAATCTTATTTGTCTTATAAAAAATTTCTGAAAACAAGTAACGTTGCCAAAAGCACTTTTCAATTTGCGCATGACTTGAAATGCACATAGTCAGGTAACATTTTAAAGCGTTCAGTATTAGCAGTATTAGTGATAAAAAAAAGACGATGTTTTTTCAAACCGTATCCGTTGCTGATATTTTCAGTGCATCGGGTGTTATTAATACTTTTTTTTTGAAAAGTCTAAAATTATTTGTAAATCAGCTGATGTTAATTTATGGAACCAAAAATTAGCAGATGAATGTGTGAAAATGAGAAGAAAGATAAGGGAAATGGTGATGACAATCTGTACTGACTGAGCCCAAGCAATAGAAATTGGTTTTAATTAGTATACGTAATTAAACGTCTACTATAATTTAAAAAAATTAAATATGTTAAAAATTTTTCTTAAAAAAATAAGAACTACATGCAAACATTTTTTTAAAAATTTCTAATAAATAAAAATATAAACATATTTTAACGGAACGAAGAGAAATAATAAGTGTTTCGACGTATAAAAAAACACTTTCTCTACATTAAATATAATTTAATAACAATGATAATCATTATGTTAGCAATATATTGATTAACGTCATACAAGTTTAAGAAACCGAAAGCTACTATACCACACTTTTACAATTCAAAAGACGTAAACGAGCGACAATAATCATTTAGATGTAGTACAAATCAAGCGAATGCGTAGGTAGCTACGTTAAGCGTCGTGAAACAGCTTTAGAGAATCCAACTAAGCTAAATATCAATACAGTAAATTGCATTCCGTACATAAATGTTTAATATATAGGAGAATTGACAATAAAAAAATATTACTTTTTTGTTATTGTATTGCTCTGTCGGAAAGTTTCATACATTCCAATAAAACTGTTCAGGAAGCATAAACACGAATTGCAGTTATCGATTTTTGCTGAAACCGTTTTATTACAGTTAAAACAACTTACAAACCTATATAAAAATAAATTATTGAACAAATGCTGACTAACGTAGCTGCATACATTTTTATATACACGTTTAATTTTATTACTAACTGTTGATAATATACGAGTTCAAAGAAAAAATTAAATTTAATATTAAGAAATTGTCTTTATACAAATTTAATTTAAGAGTCGTTTAATTTGGCTGCCTGAACATCCGAAGATGAAGTTTATATTTTTTGTCGTTGCTAACAATATTTAACATTAAGGATAAAATAAGTTTATCTCGCAAATTCGTTTATGTTCCTCAAAAACGTTTCGACCGAAGAAAAATTGAGTCTTAGTAATTTTTAGCTTATCTTATTGTACGTTAGAAATCGGGTTACATTTGTGATACTATTAAGTACATTTCCTGGGTGTTATTTTCTAAAAGAAGATTCTTAATAGGCTTTGACAGGGTTTGTCTTGTTTCTCTACTACAGCTAATCCTCGTGGGAGATATTAGTTCGCGTTGTTGTTGAAACCAAAACAAGCCCAGCTTCATTGCTGGATTTCTAGATTGAGTCAGCAGGATAAGAATCGATTCTGTGTCTCAAAGGGAATCTGATTTCTATGCCCATGGCAATACACACCGAGAAGTATCTAGAATTAAATAACGGAACGCAAATTTAGTTCGTTTTTTATGTTCTTGACCGTAATTTTGTTTGGAAGGGAGTAAAACACAAAATTTAAACCTTTACCACGTTGAACAATAATTTACAAAATTATCTAGTTTTTTAGTTTCTAGAAATTCTATTATGACTCATTATTAATTTTAAAATTAAGAAATTTTTTACTATTAAGTATTTTAGTGTAGGTTTGAGAAAAAAAAATTGTAACTATGATACAAACATAAAAACCAATAAATTTTCTTAAGGTAATTATCTTTTATTAAATTTTAAAGTAGCAAAGGCAACATGCTTCGACTAATTATTATTATCTACATAAAAGTTAAATTAAACCTTAATTAAAACTAGAGTAACTTACAATTAAATCGTGTAATTTTTTATAAAAACAACTTGAATATAAAAACAATTTTCAAATTACGAAACGAATGTAGCCAAGATTATTTTGTTTAAAGTAAATCTAAAGAATCGTATGCATTAAATAAAAGGCAACAATGCTACACATAATAAAATAAAAATAAATGACCGTACAATGACTACATAATATGAACGACGTGAGAGACTTTCAAGTAGCGTTTTCCGTCTAAAACTGCAATGTTTGCACACACTTCTTTTAATAAATTTCCCCTTAATAGAGTAACTGAAAAACATCTTGAGCTAAACATAATTTTTTATATTTTATAATTTTTTTTTTAAATAACAATAACACTGCCAGATTTAATAGTTAAATAATGACTTTTATAAACGTCTGCTTTATTTTAAGGTGAATGAAGTAAACAATTTTGAAGTTAAAAATAAATATTTGTAATTAAGCTGTAGTCTCAAAGATATAAATCATTTAATAAGAGTATTTATTAAACTTTTGTTTATAATTTATATTTTTAATTTATTTTTAACAAAATATATAGTTTTATTAAAGTCAAGCGCAGATGAAACAATACAAATAACACAACTGAAGTAATCCAAAATTTGTATATGAAATACAATAGACCACGTTTTTATACAGTTTTGAGAAGTCAACATAATTAAAAAAGAATTTTTACAAGTTGTCTTACTAGTTTTTAAAATAAAAAAAATATATAATAAACTTTTATTGCGACTATTATTTCTTTTTGACTTCCATACATCGACTTTGATAATATTATTCAAAAGATTTACGTTTTCATTTTAAGTTTTCTGTTGCTTTGTGTTTACAACATTATTTAAAATTCACTAAAATTAAATTTTTTTTAGACATTGAAACACGTTTGGAATTTGTTACGTGCAAAAATTGGAACAATGACACTTGTTTAAAATAAATTAACATAAACGAAGTTTTTCCGGTGCTCAGTGAAGACGGGGTGTATTATATTCAAAATTCCGTGATTGTTTGGAAAACTCAACAGAGAACACAATGAAAAGACAAAAATCAAAGGGCGTCAGGAAGGAGTATAGAGTATAGTATAGGAGTATAGAGTAAATGATCCCAAAACTTTACTTACAAAATTGATTGACAATCATGACTCTAAAAACGTTAAATAACTTCCTTAAATCAATTTGAAATCAATAAAACAATTCCAAAATACGTGAAACGAATATCATCAATTCAAATACCGGGTCTTTCACGAAAGTAATCGCACAACCTTAAACGACGGTTACAAATTATTATTTTAGAGTCAGTGTAACAACTCTTTTTTTTTATTGTTTTAACGTATTTATAGAAGTTATTAAAAATTTTAACAAGATTTTTTTTTAAATCTAGATTTTGATTAGATAATTGTTAATGTACATTAAAAAAAAATTCAGAAAATTACGTAATTCATAAAGCATCTTATCAAAAAATTCTTAAAAATATCGTCTATAATAAACTGAACGTCTAATCTGGTAAAATATGATGTTTCACTTACTTACGACTTAACCTTCGGATTACCAAGCAATTTTTGAGGCGCCCGTCGTTTTTCTCGGGTGTCCATATCGTCAAATCGAAAGTATTTCAAAAGGTCTCTCATTCGATTACGAGACATTGCAGCACAAAAAATTGGTCTATGGAGAGACATGTATTTCGTACTCCACAGCGCCAATATTGGTTCTTGGCGTGCTTTCAAACCACCAGCTAGAAGGAGTAATCCAAAAAATGCATGTAACTCATCTGCATCTACTGGCTTCCACGTATCGCCTACAATTTTTCTAGCTCAAACGTTTGTTTCTCTAAGTATTATGTCTATAATGTCTTTCCGAAATAAATAAATGGAAAGCATCTAGGCATGTTGAAATATGTTCACTGAATTTTGTTAATCCGGGCGGTGTTTTTAGAATATTTTGCTGATTTCGTCTTCTAACATGAGGCTTATTTTTTTTCCATATGGAACCATCTTTACCCACCAGTATATCTTTATCATTGGGCGAATTATCATCACTGTCATCGTCTTCCGAACTTTCAATCGGGTTTACATCAGGTACACTTACTTCTTCAAATTCGGCATCACTATCGTCAGATAAAATTTCATCTTCAATTTCATTCAGTAAATTAATATTGCTAGCTATTTCTTCCACTTCACGCTGAGACAAATATTTTCTAGCCATAATTTAACAACGACTATTTCCAATCAAATGTAATAACACAGCAGACACACTTTTCAACTGATTCGAACAAACTCACCGAATGTAATGACAAAAGACGGAATAGTAGTAATCATGATTCAGACGAATAACACGTTGAAACACGTTGAAACAAGCAGATTAGATGACAAATGCAGACAAAATATTAGAATTACTTTTTAGTACGTCGGTTACCAAGTGGGGTCAAATATGACCCCAACGATAATATTTTTTTACGTCGCAAAACAAACAACAATTAAAAAATTTGTTATATATTATTAAACATTGTTGAAAGAAACTCAGCTAAAAAAATATTGGGACAGTTGTAAAAAAAATTTAAGAAAATACAACAAAAACAACACGTCTGGGGTCAAAAAAGACCCCAATGGTAATCGGAAGGTTAAAGAAACTAGAGCAAAATTATTATATTTAAATTATAAAACGTCAACGTCAATTAGTTTGATGCTGTGATATTTAAGACAATTGCGAGCCGTATCGAGTAAACTAAAACACTGAAAATTTGTAAATAAGAAGTACAGACGTGGATGCTGCAGAGAAGTGAGATTGTATCAACATATTAATAATTGAGCTTAGGACGTTTTTAAATAAAGAGGAAAATTGCATGCCACTAATAGATTTGTGATAAACAAATAAACAAGCTAGGGTCACGCTCAAATTCGCAACCCTTCCATACGGGTAAGTAGTAGTAGTAGTAGTACATACCAACAAAAAATCGCACATAAATTAATATAAACAAATACAGTTTACAACAGCAGACCACTTTACAAAAAAAGGTTGTTCCCTTGAAGTGTAGAATCGGACTATAACTCTTACCGCTGGATATTTAGTGGTGTTAGTAGACAACATTTTACAAACCTGAAATACACTAAAATTAATAGAAGTAAGTGGCAAAAATGACGGAGATGGAAGAAATTAATTTTATTCAATAAATTAGATTTGATCGATGACAAAATTAAATCAACAAATGGGAAATCACAATACTGAAAAATCAAACAATTAAGCAAAACAAAAGAATTGAAACTCTATCTATCTAAGCATAAAGGAAGTAATAGACGAGGAGGGAGAAGAAGAACGAGATACAGAAAACAAAATTAAAATAATACTCAAAGAAATAGGGGTAAACACGCAAAAAGAGATAAACATAGAAAAAATTGCAAGAATGGGGAAGTTCAAGGAAGCATAGAACAGGAACATAATATTAAAATTAACAAAATACAGGACAAAACTAAAATTATGGAAATGCTAAAAAATATAGGTAGAACAAGACTACACGGAAAAGGTAATAAAAGAACGGAAATTATTAATACCACACTTAAAAATCGCAAGGAATCAAGGACATTAAGCTAGTTTGAAATATAACAAATGAATAATAGTAAGACGTATTATGCAGAAGATCGAGTAAACCAGACATATAATAAAGAAGATAGAAAGAATGAGAATCTACACACAAGGGGAAAGAAAGATAAGCATAATCTATAAACGCACAATCGAAGATCCCTGAAAGATAAACGTTGGAAAAACAACTAAGAATAATTACTAAAACGGCACAAACAAAAAACTAGTAAAAACTAAAAAAGATGAATTCAAAGGTATCAAACAAATCAATGTACATGGCAATAATCGAAAAAGAACTAAACAAAAATTTTGCGACAAAAACAAAGCAATAACATGGAAACTCGCAACATGGAATGTGAGGGGATTAAACAGTTAAAGAGATAGAACTAACGGAAGAATTAGAAAAGAAACTAACATAAAGGTATTAGCAATAATAGAAACGAAAAGAAGGGCAAGGGACAACAAACATGCATAATAGAAATCCAATGATATAAAATGGGGTAAATTAATCGGTAAGAGCACAAACTGGAGTGGCATGCATGATTAAAAAAGATACAGTAGATAAAGATAATGAGCCTAAGAAATCAAAACGAAACATATACCATTATAATGTGCTATGGACCAGAGCAAAATGACAATAAAAAGGAAAAAACAAGGTTCTGGGAAAAAATTCAAGTTTTGGAGAAAATTAAAGGAATTGTAATTATAATATGCTACAAGCTTATAGGTGTTACAAACCCTGCTCAGCCAATTCGCACTAGTCGGAGCTAAGGGAGGTTTAAGTAAGTACAATTTAATGGGCGCCAGATCTTACTAAGTAAAAACTTTTGTTTCGATCAAGACAGAAGGTCCAAGCTTGCAACAAAATTAGATTCGTAACCTTTAACAAAAAAAGAAAGATAGATATGTATAACAACTTTAATTTAATATCGTAGATTATTAACAACAAGCACAAGAATGTATCGTAAATTATTCAAAGAAGTTTATATAAACGCCGGAAGTAACGGCAACACACAATACATTGGTTTAAATTACACATAGGGTGTTTATAGCGGAGAAAATTGAATTGATAAGGACAAATGTCTATGATTAACAGCATGCGACATACAAAATAATTATTGAAGATACCTACATGGTATTGAGACAATTGATGTAGTTACATAATTTTTTTTCGTGAGATACCTTAATGATAACACAAATGTAATTAAATAAGACTTACCTACAATCCAGTACTTACCAGAAGAAAACGTTTTCCTCGTTGAGTCGATCTGGAATATTAATGAACAGAGAAAATCGTGTCAGTACAATGACTCACGAAAGGAAAAATCTACAACACTATTAATTAATGCTAAAAGGAATTAGAAATAAAAGTTGGTTATCAAATGTTGCTGCACACATTAAATTAAAAATAATATCGCTGTCTATTAATTCGTAAGGAACAGTACATCGGAGTCCTTTTTAAATTTAAATTAGACTTTCCAAATTATAATATTTTCATTAAGGTATTTGGTCGATGTTAACCATTCATTGGTGGAGAATACACCGAATACATATGGACTAACACGTGTCGGGTCGTGCTAACAAATTAACATAGAAATTACTAAAGAATTCTAAAAAGTAATAGTACAAGCTTACCCTGTAATGAATAAACTAATAGAAACGCGTTGTCGTTTTATATCATAAGCTTCAACACACGCCGATGATGTTAGAAAATTAATTTAAACATCTCAAGCACGATTTTAAGTAATGGACGGTTTAACGTCTTGACATGAAGTGAAGTAAAAACGAAACTCGTTAGAGCGCGTTGAAAGTAAAAATCTAACTTCGGTGTAATGAATATACAGGGTAGTACATTTTGAAATTTATGCACGTTACAAATATGAGATATGAATAGCATAGTAAGAGAGATGGTACACAGAAATAGGAAGTTACTGCTCGAATTCTGCCTAGGTAATAACGGAATCAAATTAAAACCATATACACACCAACGCTCATATATGGATGTAAAAACTGGATATTTAACAAAAGACAGCGAAGCAGAATTCAAGCCGCTGAAATGAGACATTTAAGAAGAGTAACAAATACGAAGAGGATAGATAAACTAACGAACACGGAAATAAGAGAAGCATTAAACATAAAAGCCTTAGGAGAAGTTATAGAAGTAAGGAAGCTAAGATGGTTCTGACATATGATAAGAATGGATAACAACCGACGGACCAAAAGAGTATGGAAATACAGAACCACTAAAAGAAACAGAAGAGACAGACCACGCAAAACGTGGAATACCGACATGATGGAAATACTGGAAAAGAGAAAGAAAATATGGAGTGAAGCTACCCAACTAGCCAAAGACAGAAAAGAATGGACGAAATTTATCAACGGTGTAGAATATACTTGAAGTATTTAAATTCAATGTAGCGTATTGATATAACCTCGACACCTTAGAGGTATAAGAGGGATTGATTATGTTATGTTATAATCAACTTTATTGTCTTCATTGTCTGAATAAGAAATTGTTATGTTAAAACTATTTTGATATTGGTTGCGTAATGTATGAATTTTGTTCCGGAAAGCCCCCTTGCTACATTCAAAATATTAACTGTCATTTTTTCTTTTTTTGACATCTGGATATTAAATAAAAAGGCATATTTTAGTTCTCAAGGTAAAGAAGACGGGCACGTCAAAAACCTAATGCTGTTGAAAGTAATTTGGCGTCAAGTCATTAAAGTACTATGGTCTATTAACTTTGGAGACATCTGCAATGTGAATAACAAAATACATTCGGAAGCTTGATTCATTGTTTGACTTACAAGCAACTTATTTGTAATATCATCTTATATATAATTATTTGTTTCCTTACACTTTTAGCAGTTTTAGAGGACGTTACGGGCATGCCATTAGCTAATCGGATATGTCTGGACAACCGTGAGTAGACCTTTGTTATTCTCTGATAATTTGTATTGGTGTCAAACGTAAAATATATTAAATATGTACGACGTATGTATAGATGTTATTACGACTAATGAATGCAAATTTATTGTACAATTACGTGTTGAATTTATTATGTGGGATTTGCTTCTGATTGCGAAATAATTAGATTCGCATTATATTAATTTATACTTTGATACTGTACTACAATAATTATATGTACGAAGTGTTGCTTAACTTCAGGGGCCTGCATCAACGTTATTGACTGCGATATTTATCGACGAAGTCTTAATTGATAGCATCTACGTAATTCTGCATTGCTTCTTTTTTTAACCTATTTTTTTTCTCTGTTAAAAATAAATATATCGTTGTTATAACCTGTAGTTTTGCCATTTCGGAATTCTCGAGAACAGTACCTGAAGATTTTCTGTTATTTATATTATACTAATTTGTGTAAATCGTGATTGAATAATATATTTTCTTTATTTCGGATAAATAATCACTGCTTTTTGTAATTCTTTTTTTAAGAAACAGTGTTACAAAGTGCAATTTTGTGCAATCGAAAGTAGTGATTTTTGTGTGTGTAACTACTAACTATCAGATTGGCTTGAGTCAATGTTAAAATAATCAGAAAGTGGCGAAATGCTGATCACTGTTACCAACTATAATGCGATATAGAAAATTGTTGCTATACATATAGTACAATTTTATCAACAAATTATGTAATTTAAAGCGAAATAGAGAAAGTAGTATACTCATTAATTTTATCATATTTGAGATCTGGCATGCTAATATTGAACTATTATTCTTATAGGTTTCAATTTATGGCTAAACATAATTTTTTAAGGTACTATTGATAAATTATATATAAAAAAAATAATGGCAAAATTCGATCTTATTATGCCTGAACAAGCCAACCAGTCTCAAATGAAATCGCACAAAAATATGGTTCATTATCTTGAGGACAAGACCCAAAAAAACTTAATGTTTTTATCATCTTTGCATGTAACTCATATTTTTCTATAGTTTAAGAACTTTGGTTAAAACTTTTTCTTTGCATCAATGAGCAATTTTAGAAAAACATAAATACATGCAACTTTAAAGCCATTGTCAGATACCAGGTGGTTAAACCGAATTGATGCTAGAAGATCAACTAGGTGAAATATACTGTTCTATTTGAAATTTCTTCTGCGCAAAATTTTGATGATGTTGCAAAGAAGGCGATGTTTTAAGAATGGTGCATTTCAATTTTTTACGTCAAATTGAATTCTGCATTAATGAAGGTGGAGATGATATTGAACCCTTGTTGTTGTCTTTATGTGTACCACCAACAAAATTTTCTATTACACTTTTATTAAACTTGTACTCATAATATCGGTCATCAGTGTTTGAGAAAACATTTTTTTTCTTCAAGTCAAGCTGCAAACATCTCTAAAAGCTAAAAAGTAACTAAAGAAGAATATCGCCGTGGTATCACAACTAGGGCTTTTTTGGTTACAACCAATTATAAAATACGATTTGCGCTAGATTTCCTATTGTTTGCATTTTGTAGGCAATTTTAGATTCAGCACAGATGCATTGGTATAAAGTTTAGAACCGAGGTTCTGTTATATTCTCCAGTAAAATATTAGGCCTGATATATTGGTTGTTGAAGACGGTCACAACTGGCTAATTTTCCCAGTTTACTAAACATATTTTATTACGTAGTTTAGTAAGTACTAACAAATGCTAAAAACGACTAAAAAAATTAAATTTAACCGCAAAACGTAAATAGGCATCATACCTCAGCAATTCTTCCCACAAGCATCGATTGATTTTACATTTAATTTACGGCATAAACGAATGGACGGATGAATGGATGGCTCAATATTTTATAAAAACTAAGCCGAGCATTTAAGTTTTACATCCGTCTTCTTTGCGGTTTGCGTGTAAAATGTCAAAAGCGTAAATTTAATAGAAAGAAAAAGAAAACGGCAATGTTACCGACTAGATTTAAAATGAACGATGCAATATCTATATACATAAGGCGATGGGCAATAAAAGATTTTTATTTTTAACATAATAAGTTCAAAATCCTACAAACTAAAAATTTTAATATTGTGCAAGCGTGTGTTACTTTAGTTTAGTTTAAATAATGCCATTATTTTTTTTGCAAATGTCCTTCAGATAGCAATTTCAATATTTATTAGTAGTATGCCTGTTCCCATAGCAACAGCGGAATTTTTAATTTGAAATTTCGCAAAACGATTGAAAAATATTACTATCATTTCAATTGTAATTCCAGAGCGCGTAATATCCAGTTTTGTTAAAAATATGTCTAATAACTTTGTATAAAATTACTGTATACTTTTATTTTCAAAATAATTTTATCCATTATCAAGGTGATTATAACTTTTATCATTGCAACAGTAGTTTGTCGGTTACCGCCAGAAGCCCTAGAATCTTAAATTGAATCGTTTACACAGCTTTTTATTGTATTCGTTTTTTTGCAACAATTCTTTTAGTTTAAATTTTTATTATGTCAGATGTTGTAGTTGAATTGCCATTAACTTGTTTCTAATACAGCTATCATAATACAAAAGCATTTAGGTAATATTTACAACTTAATTTAGAAACTGCAAGTTATATTTTTTGTTTTTAAAATGTGTCTGGTTGTGGGACTTCATTCCAAGCAACTTGAACTTCGTAGATTAACTGTGCCAGAGGTTGTGGAGGATGGCACAAAGTGGATAGTTTCCTCCCTATCACATCCCACAATTGTTCCATGAGATTTAAATTTGGTGAACGAAGTGCCTACAACAATACATTAACGCCATCTTGATAAGGCAATAAAGTGATTTTTAGGACATTATCAACATAACGCGCAGATGTCATACTGCCTTGAATAAATACAAGTGGTGATTGGCAACCATAGGCAATAACTCCCTAAAACGTTACTCCAACAGTCTTGTATACATGCCTTTCAACAGCAAATCCGATATCACGTCGCTCTCCACGGCGGCATCTTACCATTCTACGTCTATCGTGCAAACCTAGACAGAATCACGATTCGTCGCTGAAGGCGATATTATGCTATTCTGTTTCCCAATGCTGCCGTTCTTTGTACAAGTTCAAACGTTGACTAGAGTGGTCCGCAGTCAAAGAAAGCACTAATCGTGGACGGTATGAACAAAGTCAAAAGGCTGAAATGTGGCGATATAATGTACGCATAGTAACAAGCTCACCTTATTCTCCATACCGTTGGTCAGCGATTTGACGCGTAGTTGCAGAACGGTCTCGTAGAGCCAGTTGCTTAAAGCGCCTATTTGGACGCTGTGTGGTACGCTTGGGTCGAACAATTGGTTTTCATTGCGTCCCGTACCTTTTTCTGTTTACACACGACACACATTCATTACTGTCATTGCAGTACAATTAACGCGGTGTTAACGGCGTCCAATGCGATAGGATGAAGCAACATGTCGATATGCAACAATTCTATCCCTGTCATTGTGATGGATGGATGGCTAACATGCTGATAATTTTGAAGTCTTTGAAGTATTTTGTTACGCTTAATACAAATAGACGAAGGCACAATAACTAAAATTATCTGTACTAGTCAACTCACATAAACCGGTTTCTTTACTAGAGATAAAATTTTGTTTTTGCAAAAAAATTATCAAAGAAAAACAGTTAACATAGTAGCATAGCATGCTTTAACTATAGTCATTCTGTTACAAAAAAATCAAATTACAGTAATTATTTGTTTTAGGCGTAACACTTCTAATGTCACTAGTACAAGTATATTGTAATTTTTTTAATAAATTGAAACGTTCTTAAACCTCGAGAATATTCAAGGTGATTTAAAAAACAAACAGAATATTCTCGTCGAAGATAAGGCATAAATATAAAAAGTAAACAAAAAAATCAAAATCAGTCTTAAAGAAGACGTGGTAAATAGATAAATACATACTAAGTGTTTTTGCGCGCGTAAATGTAATCATATAATCACAAACGGGGCACAGTTACAATGTTATACATATAAATTAGTGTGTTTGTTTTTATTACCTTACAAATTAATTATTCTTTTAGTGCATTAAATATTTCCAATTTTTTTAAAACTTGTTTTTGCTATATTATACATAATTTTTTTAAACGAAGTGCATATAGTATTTATAATTTTTTTAAATTAGAAATATTATATGCACTTCTATTAAAAAAAATAATATATAAAATAGACAAAGCAGGTTTTAACAAAAAACATTTATCAATGGTATTTAAAAAACAGCGTTGAAAGTGAATACAAAAACTTTCATAAACGTCTAAAAAAATTGTTGAAAATGTTTAAATGGCTTTAACATACAAGGTATAGTTACAATTTAATTACTTTTGTGTTTATTTAAAAAAAATTTATATAAAATAAGTTTTATTCTATGACATTAAAATCAAAAAATATTATAAACGCATATTTTAATTAAAGTAAAATAAAAATTACATAAATTTAATTTAAAAAAATTGTAAATTTTATTTTTTAAATATAAGTGAAGGAAAGATCAAAATAAACGAGAAAATGTGTTTTCCTTGCTTTCAAAATAATTTTATTTGCATTTATAAGATTCTAGACTTTCTAGATATTATGTACATCATAAATTTAGGTAATTATGTAAACTTCTTAAATATTTAATAAAATACGAAATGCAAATTTCAGCTCTCTGCCTTCATCGAATATTCTTATTTAAAAATATTCTTTTTATACATATATTTTTCTTGTCTTATTCATATTTTGCTTTTAAATCTATTTTTGATTTAATCTAGATGTTATGAGCGGTATATATTAAACAGAATTACTATTCAAGAATGAAACCTATTAAATATACATATCTATGCAAATTAATTAACGCAATAAATGGCAGTTTTCAACTGTACTAATTTATAACATGTATAAAGAATGCATTTTCTATGTCATTACATAATGCTACATATTGTTTCAAATTTATTTGATAAATAAAGATTACTCAAAAATTTATATAAAAAATTAAACTGAAACAATTTTAAAATGCAATGCATTAAACGTTACTAACGTTAAACAATTAATACTTGTGTTTGTGTGTTCCCAAATCACAAACATAAAAACAGATTTAAACTTAAACAACAAATAGTTAACCAACAAGATTAATTATATCAACTCCTTTGGGTGTTCTGTGTTCCTAAATAATGTTTGTGCTACAACCAGCTTACGGTAACGTGTCAAACTTTTTTGTACATAGAAATAAACAACAATTTCTCATCAAATCGAAGTTTAATTCTTCGAGTATCTGTTAATTTATACTGTCATATTGTACTACGATAATTTTGGGTACAAAGTGTTGCTTACCTTCCCAGTTTTGCATCAACGTTATTGACTGTGATATTTGTCGACAAACTCTTAATTGTTAGTATATATGTAATTTTGTCTCGTTTCTTTTTTTGTTGTAAAATTAAATATATTCGTTGTTATAACCTGTGTTTCGCCATTTGTTCTCTGTCAGTGTTAGATAGTTTTAAACGGTATCTGCCAGTAATAGTTTCTGACCGTTTTGGCGCTTTTTTAATGATTTTATGATTAGCACACCAAGACCAGCAATGTTCTCGCCGAATTGTATTGAACTAGCCGCCTTTCTTTAAGTTACGGGTTAAAAGTCACGTAACAAGCGAAATAGTAATAATGGAACTATTACAGTAAAAATCAGAGCATAGTGACACATGGAAATAGTGTCAGTGTTTTAGAAACTAAGTAAAGACTGATGGTGTTAAGACTAAAATTATGCTATTGGTTAGTCGAATACAACTAGTGCTAGTAAGACTTAAAAAAAAATTAAAGCTAGGAACTTCAATTAAAGCTTTTTTTGTGTTATAACAGGTACACTATTTAATTATGAATTAGAAGATGACTTATAAAAACTACAAACTTAGAAACAAAAACATTTAAAAAAACGGTTAATAGAAAAAACTAAGAACGCAAATCATATGAAAAAGCGACGAACCAAAACGTTTTTAACACAATGAAAAGCCGTGCATCACGTGAATAAATTGTATGTAATTTTTATCAATTTTAATTTTTTGCTAATAATTAAGTTGTTTTTGTTGTGCAGGAAACAACGCTATAATTTATCAATAGTGATTTTATTTTTTTAATATTTTTTATAATGAACATTCATTTACGGCATGGCTACTCTGCCTCATATGTGACCAGTGATATTTATGTATCCTTATTTGTAAAGTTCGCAATGGTGAGGTAGTGTACTATTCATTATCATACCATAATTATAAATTTTCCTTACTATTCTACATTCGAGTCCATTAGCTAATTTTAAGTAAGTTTGCACATTTGTAGTTTCCTTTAATTAATGACTAAATGCTGAAAATTGATTAAGTTAAGTTACGAATTCGTTATTCATAACATGTTATTTTAATAACAAAAATATATTTAATAATAAATATAAATTTACTCTGGCGTTAATAAGAAATAATAATAATAATAATAACTAACGTTTATGTAATATTCTACACAGTTTGTTTATTTTTATTTTTTAGATTAATCGAACAGAGTGCAACGTCAATATTTTGCAATTTGTTTTTAAATTAACAGCAACGTCAGAATTTCATTGAACGCCTTTAAAATTCGTTGTGTGCTCACGTACGTCTTTACCAAGGGTTCGATTTTTATTGTGCGACATCAATAGAACGCGTGTGGTCGTTTCTTACTGTTATTTTTTGTTAACTAATCAAATAGAAAACTACTACAATAATATGTGCATACAATTTGAAAAAGATATTTTCTGGTTTTTAAACACTAATTAAAATACCGAAATGTTTCCAATAAAACTTATTCTTGATCACTTCGGTTAATAGTTATACAACTTTGACAAATTAATCTTTTTTTTTTAATAATTAAAATGGTACATAGTGTCTCGTGCACATTAGACGACTTTGTAGGTATTTAATAATAAATGTATTTATTATATTAATTTATAAAAATTTTTATTGACGTTTTGTTAAACAATAGGTAAACTGGTCAGTGTATTTTTTAAGCTTTCTGTAGTTGTTTATGTTATTTACTTATTAATTATCTAATTAATTATTATTTTAGTAGAAATAATTTTAAAATTTAATCGTTTTTTTTATTAGATTGGTAGACATTGGATAGAAGGGATACTTTCCCTATTGGCATAAAGAAAAGTGCGTATTAGACGAAGGGTACGATACAACAATGGAATTATTTACCACGGGCAGTAAGACTGCGAACGAAACTTTTCGACCTTGGCAAACAATGTATAAACAGATACTTAAAAGTAGTAAAATAATACAATTTTAAATGCTTTCTTGTATATTCCTACTATGTTTTTTTAAATAATGAGTATTTCTTCTAAAATTGTACATTATGACTACATTATGAGTATAGAGAATATAGAAATTTAAACAAACGTGGTTCAGAATAAGACAAATATAAGTGTTAGAAAGAAACAGGTATAGATTTGTTTTACAAATATTTTCTGCAAGTACACGTACCGAATGCAAGTAATGATGTTTCTAAAAACATTATTTAGCGGCCTTACTATTTACATAAATTTAATTAGTAAAAGGATTAAAATCAGATTTTTCATAAACGTAAAAATACAAAAGTAAAACGCAAAAATCCTGTTTTAAGTATTTAATTAACAAAATATAACTATGTAAACATTTACTTTTATTTGATTGCATTATAAATTATAATTATATAACGTTTTAAACTTTTTATTGTAAAATTTTGTTGACTATTTCACATAGGCGCCGAGTTCGTGGGTTCCAGCTACTTTTTAAACCCACAATAATGTTTTTGTGGGTTCTTAGCACCTACAATAATTCCTTAATGTTTCTAAAAATTGTGCATGTTTAGATTAATAAATCTTTTTTCTTATCTTAAACACCTATCGTGAATATACAAACAAACAGAAACTATAACCTATAACTTTTCATTATTATTTAAATTATAAGTCCACCAATAATAAATACTAATTTTCAAATATATTTTTTACATATGTTTCAAGCTTACAAATATAAAGCTCATCTTCAGAAAACTACAAAAAATATATATTAACAAGTCATAAAAAGTTAAGATTACAAAAAATTTTAAACTTACATTTTTGAAAAATGTCAAATTTGAGAATTTGTAACTAGATATTTAAAAAACAAAAAATGTAAGTTTTACAAAATGTTAAAAGTAAATTAAAGAAAGATGGTGCAATTTAGAAACAAAACTAAGAAAAATTAAGTTTAAAATCATAGTTGAAATTGGTTTGATCGTTCAACAAAAAATTTTTATCTGATATTTTAATATAAATCAACTCTAGCAATTCAAGAATTTGTTTGTTATTTAAGTTGTTAAAAGGATGAAACAATTTGTAAGAAAAAAGAGAATGACTATTATCTAAAACATGTTGCGCAAATGTAGATTTCACTGAATTTTGATTATTAATATATTTTGAAGTATTTTTTAAATATCTAAGATGTTCATTAAGTCGAGTTTGGAAAGATCTTTGGGTCATACCAATATAAAATTTTTGACAAATTAAATTACAAGAAAAAAGATTCCGAAGAGATATATCATTAGAAAAAGAAATTTTGAAATCGTTACTCTTAATTAATTTCTTAAAAAAATTAAGAAATTCTGGTATAAAAGAAACCGAAAAAAATTTGTTAGTAGAATTTGTTGAAATTGGTATTAATTTAGTGTAAGCGTTAATATAATGTTTATATAAGTGTTTGTGATAAACATTATAAATAATATCTAAAGGAAAATTATTGGTATAAGCTAAATAAAAAATAATATCTAATTCAATTTTATAATTTTTAATTGATAAAGGAATAGTGAGAAGTCTGTTAAAAAACTAATGAAATGAAGCTAGTTTATGAGAAATATGGCGATTTGAGTCAAATGGTATTAAATAATTAGTAGTTGTAGGTTTTCTATAAATTTCAAATTCGAAAGTGTTATTATTATTTAAAGAAATTAATAAATCAAGAAAAGGCAACTTATTATTTTTTGAAAATTCAACGGTAAATTTTATTCTATTATGAATATTATTTAAAAAATCTAAAAAGTTATGAACATCATCATTAGAACCATTAAAAATACAAAAAATGTCATCAACATATCTCTTCCAAAATATTATTTTTTGTAAAAAAATTTGGTGTTTAGAAATATAATTATTTTCTAAATTCTTTAAGAACATTTCAGCAAAAATAGGTGATAAAGGAGAACCCATTGGAAGACCTAGATTTTGTTTAAAAAATTGATTATCAAATTGGAAGAAAACGTTATTTAAACAAAATTTAGTAATTTTTAATAAATCATTTGTTACAAAATCAGGAAAATCAGAAAGTGAAAGAAGATTAGAGATTATAAGTAATACATCTGTAGGAGGAACTGAAGGAAAAAGATTTTTAACATCAAAAGAAACAATATTAAGATTTAAGATTGTATCAGAAGGAAAAATTAAATTATTTAAAGAATCTATTAATTCTTTTGTATTTTTTATTGAGTAAGTAGAAATAAAATTCATTTCAAAATTAAATATTTTAGTTAAAAATTTGCTAATTTTATAGGTAGGTGAATTAATAAAATTTACAACTGGTCTAATAGGAAAATTTGGTTTATGAATTTTTGGTAAACAATAAAGTAAAGGGATAGAAGGATTAGATACTTTCAAACTAGACAAATGAACATTAAAAAAATTAAACGTGTTTTCAGTTGAATGCAAAATATGAATAGTACTAGTAACAAATTTAGTTAATGGAGATCTTTTTAATTTTTAAAATCAGTACAATCTAAAAAAATTAAACTTTTATTAATGTATTCTAATCTATTAAGAATAACTGTACAATTACCTTTATCTGCTTTAGTAATTATTATTTTATTATCAATAATTTTTTGTTTAATAGATTTAATTAAACTTATCTGATTGAAGTTAATGTAATTTTGTTTAAAAGAATTTAAATTTCTTAGAATATTAGAAATATCAAGATTTGAATAATCTAAATTAGGTAATGATTGTAAAATAAACTCAATAGAAGCTTTAAAATTATTAAAAGAAGTATCATTTAATGGTAGTGAAGGTGAAAATTTAAGACCTTTGTTCAAAAGTTCTATTTCATTTTGTGTAAAATTGACATCAGTTAGATTTAAAGTATTTTTATGAAATTCAAAAGCTGGTTTTATATTTTTATCAAAATTATAACAAAAATTATTTTGTTGAAAAAGAAAAGAATTAAATTTAGATATAAATTGTAGTTTATGAAAATAATTTAAATTTTGTAATTTATTACTAAGTTTAATATATAAAATGTTACCAAATTGTTCCACCTTACTTCTAACATTATAATCAAGTGAATCCCAAATTGCTGGATGTACTGTTGAAGAAATATTCGAATGAAGATACCATAGTTTAAAACGAGTATCATTTATTTTGCTGTACCATTTCTTAATTTCCGATTTGATGTATGTGGTGATGTAATTGTAATAAGCTAACTGTTGGGTTATTGTTTTAATATTAATTTTAATTTTAGTAAATTTTGGTTGTTTATTTAAATTCAGACAATTCTTGAGAAACCAAATGTTCAAATAAAACTTTTTGACGTCGCGTCGTATGAATATTTTCTGTATAAAATTATCCTCTTGCTTAGACTAGCCATTTTTAAATTGTTAAGGGGTTCTCCTTTATCACCTATTTTTGCTGAAATTTTCTTAAACAATTTAGAAAATAATTATATTTCTAAACACCAAATTTTCTTACAAAAAATAATATTTTGGAAGAGATATGTTGATGACATTTTTTGTATTTTTAATGGTTCTAATGATGATGTTCATAACTTTTTAGATTTTTTAAATAATATTCATAATAGAATAAAATTTACCGTTAAATTTTCAAAAAATAATAAGTTGCCTTTTCTTGATTTATTAATTTCTTTAAATAATAATAACACTTTCGAATTTGAAATTTATAGAAAACCTACAACTACTAATCATTTAATACCGTTTGACTCAAATCACCATATTTCTCATAAACTAGCTTCATTTCAATATTTTTTTAACAGACTTCTCACTATTCCTTTATTAATTAAAAATTATAAAATTGAATTAGATATTATTTTTTATTTAGCTTATACCAATAATTTTCCTTTAGATATTATTTATAATGTTTATCACAAACACTTATATAAACATTATATTAAATCTTACACTAAATTAATACCAATTTTAACAAATTCTACTAACAAATTTTTTTCGGTTTTTTTTATACCAGAATTTCTTAATTTTTTAAAGAAATTAAGTAAAAGTAACGATTTCAAAATTTCATTTTCTAATGATATATCTCTTCGGAATCTTTTTTCTTGTAATTTTCTAAATAATAATAATAATTTAAATAAAAGTGGAGTTTACAAATTAGTTTGTTCTTGTAAAAAATTTTATATTGGTATGACCCAAAGATCTTTCTAAACTCGACTTAATGAACATCTTAGATATATAAAAAATTCTTCAAAATATATTAATAATCAAAATTCAGTGAAATCTACATTTGCGCAACATGTTTTAGATAATAGTCATTCTCTTTTTTCTTACAAATTATTTCATCCTTTTAACAACTTAAATAACAAACAAATTCTTGAATTGCTAGAGTTGATTTATATTAAAATATCAGATAAAAATTTTTTGTTGAACGATCAAACCAATTTCAACTATGATTTTAAACTTAATTTTTCTTAGTTTTGTTTCTAAATTGCACCATCTTTCTTTAATTTACTTTTAACATTTTGTAAAACTTACATTTTTTGTTTTTTAAATATCTAGTTACAAATTCTTAAATTTGACATTTTTCAAAAAATGTTAGTTTAAATTTTTTTGTAATCTTAACTTTTTATGACTTCTTAATATATATTTTTTGTAGTTTTCTGAAGATGAGCTTTATATTAGTAAGCTTGAAACATATGTAAAAAATATATTTGAAAATTAGTATTTATTATTGGTGGACTTATAATTTAAATAATAATAATTATTAACCAATAACAATGTATCCCCTTAACAATCTATAACTTTTCAATTATATTGCATAAATTCAACCATCTAAGAACTACATCGCATACATCATATTTTAAAGCGTTAAATATAAATCCGTTATTTTTTTTAATAAACGCTAAATACAGAGTCTGCTGCATTGCTGAAAATTTTGGTTGGCGTGCTTCATCTACTGGATATGTTTTTTTTGGCAGTTAGTGCTTTGATGAAGCTACAAATACGTCTAGCATAGGAACTGGTATGCAAATCCAATTTTCTGCGTTGATACTTAGAGCCATTTTGTGCAATTTAGTTCTTCAGGATAATGTTTAACTTCAAACAACATGTCAAAACGCTCGAGAATTAATGACTCTTAAGCAAAACGATTACAGATATTTTCTTGATTTCAAAATGAAGAGAAAAACAAAAGTGAAAATATTTGTCCTTCTTGTTCAAATAGATGGACAAACAGTTATGTTTGTATGAGCTCTATTTTGATAAGCTATTTGAATGTTGTAGGTTTTATAACAAAACTGGTAAAATCTGAAAAAGATAAAGTTGAGGAAAAAACAAATGGTTTACTGTCCCATTTGTAATTCTTTCAGTTTTGTTTATCATATTAATATACTAATTGTAACTATTAGTGTTTTCAAACTAAACCCACCGAAACTTTCTCGTCATCGACATGTTTCGCGGGGGTTAGATGCTGCCTTAAAAGGTTTGACTATGTTATAGACCACAATAAACAACAGTTGTTTAAAATTATAGATAGTGTTGTGTTTTGCGTAACTTCTAGAACTACTTCCTCCGCAAAAAGGAATTTGCAAATGGCAGATCGGTTAAAAAATATTATCAAGAAGACGACTCCACTACCTGAAATTTTACACAGACGACATTGATAAGAAAAAATACTGCTTTGCAAAGAAATGTTTTTAGATATATTATAACTTGGTCAAAAATGTTTTCTGATTTTGATGAAACGATGAGTTTTACCATAGACGATAAGTTACTGAAAGAAATATTATCAGAGTTCTACGACCTAATATTATTTATTCTTATGTTATAAGAGTAAAATTTTTAAATGATTAGTTTTCAAAGTGACTAATTTTTGAAATAAAAACTTTTACTTTTCATTTCTGCCGGAACAGACAGTTCTAGGAACCCACAAAGTTTTACACAAGTCGGCGCCCATGCTATGTCATATGTATATACTTTGAGTTTGAGACAGATCCTTTCACATCTACCGAAATAATAAGTTGTAACAAAAAATTAATTTAAGCAGAATGTTTACAGATTACTATTTAATATTCTAGAATATCTTTAATTGTCTTACATTCGAAGTTTCTACACGTTGCATTTATGCAATTATTTAATCTTTATTTACTTTAAGAGAAATCCTTAGCCTTACCGTTATAAGCAGGTAAACTTTCGTAAACCTTTGTAAAAATAAATTTATTTAAAAATGTACCATTGACAAGTTCTAAGTATGTACAAAGTTTTACGCTTTTAAAATAACAAAAAAAATGATGGCATCAAAAGTATTTAAAATGCTTTAACAAGTAATAAATCGGTTTATTATGATGATGATGAACCACTTTTAAACAGTATTTATCAAAAAAATTATTTTTTATTAATTTAAGCAATATAATCAAAATGTACCTAAATCTAATTGTGCCGACCCTTTTAAGCACCTAATATTCAAAATAAGCTAAATTCAATACATTAAGAATATTGACTAAAGATTCGATCTAATAATAGTTAGTGATTAATAACTATGTATAGTATATAGTATAGTATTCAAGGCAATAATAGTTTGCAAATATTTTATTAATACTGGTTTTATACACACAATCCATATTACTCTACCTAAATAATTTTAAAGTAGGTTTTATGTTACTTTATAATATTTAAAAACAATAGGTTGTCAATATGATATCTAATTTGTGTACGTGGTCATTCAATGTTGGTTATCCTATATAAAATCAACGTCTATTTTACACAGTTTTACTACATTGGGTAATAGCAGTGTAGAGTAGTAGTTTTAGTAAATGTAATAGTGGGGAAATGTATAAATACAAGGGGTGACAATAAAAGGACACAGTCTACTAAAAAGAAGGAAACAAGTTTGTTTTATTTATTGGTGCAACCCAACATTTGGTCGATCGAGCCGAATTACAAAAATACCTACATTACGGTATAATGGAAATTTGAAGATTACAGTGGACCAGTTGGGTACTATAAGGGCATAATAGACGGCGGCGTTAAATCTGGTAGCTGACCACTCTTTGGCGTTATTTGGATCTACAAGTGAGTCACTTACATTATCCTTATTCTTATTCTGTGTGTTTATATACATATTCGATCTGTAAATTAAAATGGATAATCTCAAATCATTAATACGTAGGAGAGCGGGTAAAAAACAACAAATCACATACTTTAAAGCTTACTTAAATGGGTTTATCAAAAAAAATAATATAACTGGTGTCAATATCATTGAATTAAAAAACAGAATATTAGCATTAAAATCGGGTTACGCGGAATTTTATAAATTACAAACGGAAATTGAGGACGTTTGCGAGGACAATGAGTTAGAAAAGTATTAACGGGAAGAATATGATAATGATTATTTTGCAGTAATTTCAAATGCCAAATCTGAAATAAACAAATTTAAAAGCGTAGGCCAATCAAATGCAGGCATTGCTAGTGAAACTTCGAAATATTCAATTACAAAAATTTGCGGGTAAATACGACAATTGGGTAGAACTTAAAAATATGTTTACATCAATGGTGCATAATAATAACAATGTGAGTGAAATTGAAAAGGTTCATTATTTAAAATCTAGTTTGCAAGAACAAGCAACTCAAATAATAAAATCTTTAGAAATTAGCGAGGCAAATTACCAAGTTGCTTGGAAATTGGTGGGTGAAAGATACGATAATAAAAAGTTACTTGTGAATAATCATATAAAAGCTCTTTTTAATTCACCATTAGTTAGGTCAAAATCGACGCTAGAATTAAGAAAGTTGGTAGATAAGTTTTCAAAACATTTTTTTAGGTTTAGAGACATTAGGTCAACCAGTGCACAAATGGGGCACTCGTTTAATATTTATGATTTCTAACAAGCTAGACATTCAAACAAAGCGTGAATGCGAAATAAATAAATGAAGAATTTCCAAGTATTGAAAATTTAAAGCTGTTTTTAAGGTAGTCGGCACGGGTTATTGGAAAAACTAACTACAGAAAATAAAAGAATTAATACAATTAATTACAAATGTGAAAAATGTCTAAATTTAACAGCGGCAGGTAGAACTGATGAGTCAAAGAGGCTTAAGCTGTGTATTAATTGTTTGAAGCGAGGTCATTTTAGTATGGAATGTTAACGCTGGAAATTGTAAAAAATGTGGCAAAAAACATCACACTTTATTGCATTATTACAACAGTAACACGAATCGTCAAAATATAACAGTTAGGGAATCTAATTACGATGAGTCAATAGCAAGTACATCAACGGTAGGTAATTGTGGTAGTATTGCAGGGCAACTAGTTTTATTATCAATAGCGGTCATACAAATTAAGAATCATAGTGGCGAATATTCTTTATGTAGAGCATTATTAGATAGCGGGTCCGAAAGTAGTTTTATGACAAACGATCTTTGTTCAAAATTAAAAATGTCCACAAAACAGGTTAATTTATCTGTAGTAGGAATAAATCATAGTCTATCTAAAGTTTACATGCAATGTAGCACAGAAATAAAATCGTGTAATTCGCAATTTACGGCAAATTTACAATGTTTTATTATTAACCCTTAATTAATCGCTAGCCATAATTGCTATTAACTAGTCGCTTGGTGTATTTTATACACCACTATTAATTTTTTAAAGAATTAGGTGCAATAATACAATATTATTTTGCTAAAATGATACTAGCTATAGTTAAGACATTTTTATTTACAGAAAAAGTAAGTTAACGGCAAACAAGAAAAAAAGGCATATTAAAAAAATTAGTATTAAGTAAAAAAGGAATTAAAGTATTATTCAGATGTAGAATGGAGGCACTCTTTGCAAGTTTGAACTGTTTCGACATGTTCCTTACACGCCATCCTTAGACAACTGCTGCATTTTATAGTTTCTATAGCAAATGGCCACCTTGTGGTTCTTTTAGAAACTGTATAGTTAGCGCACATTTGATCAACCGAGTCGATTCCTCCATTTGTTGAATTGTAAAAGAGTACAATCTCTGGCTTTTGACTAACTGAATCCACACAATCTTCTGAATGCATTGTTGATAACAGAAGTACGCACTATTTTTTTTGGAGGACTATGAAACCATTGTTACATCTCGCTGAAAGGCAAATGTTGACAAATTAACTGGTTTTATTTTTTGAGGTAATAGTTCAGCAGGTATTTCCCTCTTATTCTTTTTTAGAGTACCCACTAATGTCACTTTGTCCTTTAGGAGAGATAGGGCTAAAGGATAATTGGTATACCAGTTATCGCAAGTGAGATTTCTGTTTTTCCCTTTGTAAGGTTGGATCAACCTGTGAACAATATCGGTGGGAGTATTGTTTTTCATGTAAGGACCGGAAGGTTGCTTGCCGCAATAAATTTCTAAATTTCCCACATAGAATGTTTTAGAATCACATACTGCAAAAATTTTCAGGCCATATTTAGCGGGATTGTTTGGTATATACTGAATGCACCGTCCACGAAATGGCACCAACATCTCATCTATAGTTATAAACTCCCCAAGACAATAATTAGTTTTGCAGTTTGTTACAAATTTGTCTAGTATATCTCTTACGGGTGCTAATTTGTCGGTTTCACATCTCATTTGTCGTGTTGCTTTGTCGTCAAATCTCATGGTTCTCAATAAAAACAAAAAACCTTTTTAGCTCTTAGTAGCCCGAAAAATTTCAGATCCTGTACCATCGTTAATCTACAGTTCTTCAAAACGTGTGTGACTTTGCTTTCTTACACCGCAAAGAAACAGTAAACCCAAAAATGCCAAAATTTCCTCTATTGAAGTTTGTTGTGCGTCTCTCTCACGCGAAAATTTTTCTTGCGTACTTTAAATAAAAATATTGGTATATTTCACAATATCTCCAATCATCTCACGTGTGAAAAATTTCATAAAAGCTGATTCTTCACTTTCTATTTCAGTTAAAACCATGCAAAATTCGTTAGAAAATAAAACGTTATTCTTATTGTAGACTCTGATCTTTGTTTGCGAATTGTCTATAAAGATTCACATCACGTACCAGTTCGAGTATGGCCTGAGGGGAATTAGGATATGGGCTAATAGTGGTTGACAGGGCACTCCGATCATCATCGAATTCGCGACAAACAAGAATCCGATGCGCCGGAGTGTCAGGAACGCCGCACGACGGACACCAGTCATCATCTAAAACGCTAATTGCGTTTTAGATGGCAACGAAAAAGGACGTATGCCATTCTGACCTAAGTAAGGATATCCGGGATAAGAGAATAGGCATTACGCCCTTTATGGGAAATGTTCCACATCCGCTGCCATTCACCCAAGATCCAGACTTTTAAGTGACGCTTGGCCGCTGAAAAGGACGGAAAATGGTTGATTGAAACGTGCTGGTCAAGGAAGTTGCACGAGCCAGCCTTGCGAAGAACTTTGGTGCAGTAAATTTCCTGCAAAAGGAGATGTAGGGGAGGATGTTTGGATATAACACAAAGGGTATCTACGGGAACGGTGCGATAACCCCCGAGAATAGTTCTATGAAATAGGGATTGGAGCGAGGATAGTTTCCTGACCACGTGAGAACGTCGAAGTCTATGATACCAAATGTCTAGGCCATAAGTGAGCATGGAAATGACTTAAGATATTCGCAAGATGTTTTTTGTGAAGGTTCCATTTCAATCGTGAGTATTTGCGCCTAGCGTCAGCAGGTACTCTCTTAACGACGAGAGCTTCGATTATAGAGGGCCACCATACGTTATTGAACGTTCCAGCTAAAAAGAGGGAAACAGTTTGTTATATTTATTAGTGCAACCCACCAAATAGGCTGCTAATATTGTAACAAAACGGGTTTTAAATGGCCAATTTTGGCCAATATTCAAATATCGTTTAACCGCTAACCTGAAAATTTCTTACGGTGCCGCTACCATTGGTATGAGATACCGCTATAGATAATATACGTTGTTTGTATACATATATGAATATATATTTTTTTTAATTAAAACTTTTTTATTTTTTTTAGTTCCTTTTTTATTAAAACATTAGAAAAACAATACAAAAAAAATTCATAACAAAGAAAGTAAATAAAATTTTATATAGGGAAAAAAATGGATACCTTTATTTTTCTCGATTTTTTACACAACTGTTACAGATTTTTTTTGCATGTTCCAAAGAAATTGGTTTTTCACACTGACGACAAAGAAAAAAATATTTTTCGTTTCAATTGGTAGGGACACAAAAAGCATGTTTTTTTAATTTGAAGTCATTGATTATTTACAATGTTTTCCTCAGGGGCTTCTGTTATTTGCAATAAAACTTCCATTCGACTTCTCAACTCTCTTGGTAATCTAAGGTTCTAAGTACAGAATGCACGCGTTGACTGAACAAATATTTACCATTTGTAGGAATACCGTCATTGGTCATCTACGAGTCTTCCTACAAGGGGAATAATTTTCACATTTTTTATCCAAACTATCCACATCTCCCTTGGTCGTATTGTAGTTGGCAATCATTTCTTGTTTTTTCGTGTCGGGACCCTCTTTTGGAGAATGATGCATAGAAGAAATCAGCAATGGGACATAGGAAAGCAGAGTGAGGTTTTCTTTATACCCTTATAATTTACTACCGATTTCTCTTTTTATGTTCGGTAAAAAAGAAACAGGAATCGTCGGCTTGTTTTTTTTTAATGTGCCCAAAAACGTTAGTCCTCTTTTTTGTAATTCCGTCACAAGTTCCATACTGCTAAACCAATTGTCTGCAGTTACGTTCCTATTGGTTCTATCTATAGACTTTACTAACCTTACCACAGCTTGAGTAGTAATTTTCAGTTTTTTTCCTCTGCCGATAATCCACGGCTATCTGAACCTTTTCCACAATAAATATACGCATTATACAAATAATTATTTCTTAAATCTGTGATGCACATAATCTCTATGCCGTATTTTGCAGGCTTTTTCGGCATATACATTTTAATTCCACATCCGCCTCTAAAAGCCACTAGGCTTTCATCTACGCAAGTATATGCCCCCAAAGAAAAGTTTTTTTGAGAATTATCAGTAAAAGTTTTAAAAATACTTGAAATTGTATCAGTTCTATCTTCTTTTATTTTCTCTGGTCTATCCATGTCATTATCAAATTTCAGATTAATAAGGTCTCAAATCTCCTTCTTGGCATAGTACGTCTAAACACATCCCTTCCAGTGCCATCAGTAGCAAACAATCCCTCTATACTCTCTCTTCCCGCCTTAAAAACTTCTGTGTAAATCAGCAATCCCAAAAAAGGTTTCATTTCAACAACATCTACATCTTTCAATGTTGAATGGTCTGGTTTTTCGTACTTTGCCCGACATTATGAAAGTTTACGGTTTGTCCACTGAATAACTTCATGCACCATGTCTTCACTGAATAGTAAATCCCAAATTTGAACGGGGCATGCAATTTCACCCAATTTCTTCGAAGGACCTCGTAATCCAGGTAAACTTACCACCAAGTTATGACATCTTGTTCTAGAATGAGCTGGATGTGGCTGCTTTGACCTGAAACAACAAAATACCATTTTAATACATAATAACATTGTAGTGTTGGCGTAAAAGACTACTAATATTATTTTATCTAAGCGAACTAAGCGAATAAATACCAATGTTTATTACCATGTAGTAGGATTTTTCTTCTCCCGTCCATAAAAGAAATCTTGTGTTCTTAAATTTTCCCTAAGTTCGGTATTTTTTTTCTCTAATTCTTCATTTCCATATTGGTCCGACTCCTTGTCGTGCTCACTTTCAGTGATGTAGCCATCTTCGTCAACGCTTACCAAATAATCGTTTTCTTCCAGTTGCTTCAAGCACCACTCCTCAAAATTTGGATCATCCGGATGCATCGAAGATGACCCCGCCTGCTGTGACATCTTTATAAAAAGAAAGACTAAAAGAAACGTAAAAATGGGAAAATAAAAATAAAATGTAATAACAATTTTCCTGACACTTACGCTACTCTCCGGTATGTGATACCGCTGTCGCCAAAAATTCGTTAAAATCTCACACGTGTTACTTCACTAACATCATTACAATACTGATATGTGTACTGACACGTACTTAAATGATACTAAGACTTTCAGAGTCATGAGGCAAGGGTTTCAAAAAGTAGAGGGGTATAATAAACATTATCGGTATGAGATACCGCTAGGTAGCGGTTAAAGGATATCGGAAACAGATGGAAACGATATGGTTCTAACTATGTGTGCTACTAGGGTACGATTACAATCTGATTTGTTTCCAGCAATTGTTTATTTTATATATGTAACATCTAGCAACTTTTGATACACAAAACTCAATTTTTGATTTTGAATTAATTTTTTTTTGTATACGTCTTTAATTCTAGATGAATAACTTATTAGTTTGCAAAGTAATTATATCTATTTCTTTTTAAATACTATCATTGCAAACAATTTTTTTACAAACCGCAATTGTCACATTGTATAATAAGCAATTTACAAGGTTCACATTACTCGTAGAAATTACGTACGATGAACTAGCTGATTATGATATCTATTAACATAAAGCGTTCTTCTAATTGAGTCATTTTAATTATGTGACTCATTAAGAATTTAGAATGCAACGAGAACTTTCAAGTAATGTAGTAGACGTAACGTTAGTGAATATTAAACAGTAAATATTGCTTTCTCAAACATTAGAATTTTATGACATATAATGAGATATTGATTATCTTGAAGTTATTGTAATACGTACGATAGGTAAATTCTTATTTAAACTGAATTAAAATTTTATGTTAAAACAATAATAGTAGTCAACAGAACGATCGGATTGTATTGTTAGAAACATTTTTGTACACGTTGTGCTTGTTAAACGATTCGATAGGTTTATTTACTTATGTACATTGTTTGTGTACTGTCTGCTTTTCGATATAATGTACAACTTGCGTACGCGAATAGCACGTTCTTAATTTATCTAAAGACTATTAGCTTTAGAACTGGTAAATCAGCGTTTTCTATGGTCCATTCTAATGGTTCTTGCTAGCCCTAGAGAATTTGTAATCACTTCAACCAATGGGGTATAAAGATATGTAGATCGTTTGTTTACCCTTATCGTGCCGCATTAGAATACGCTGAAGTCGCAGTTCTCATTTCTGAAGTACCTTACTTGCGATACCTCCCTAATGAAAAATCGAAACTCTAATATACTACGATATCGATATCAAAGCGGGCGGTGGGTGATGTTCGGTGACACGAAAACAACTCGTTAATTAAGCGTAGCCATGAATCAAACTGTTCAACATGAATCATTTTTAAACCCCATCGTTAATAAAAAAATTAATTTAAGATTGGTCGTAAAATGTGTTCGGGTAATAAACATTAAACTAATGACACGATAATAAATAAAATTAAAATCAAATACAATGGATTGTTACATTAATTTACTAGAAGCGAAAGAAATCTAAAATCGATTAGATTGGCATTTATTTGGACCCTTTAGTGATTAAAAACCTTGAGCTAGGTAAGCATTTTCCCAAATGGATGCCCTTTAATAGCAATTGCATGAGATATAACCCGTCGGAACTACACACCCATACCTGATTCAAAACAAGCACCCTGCCAAAGCTACTTAATCAAATGTGAATTGGGGAGGCGGGTTAATTTCCGCTGATATAGATAGCGACCGGTTTGGATATATACAAAAACATATAATTTACACGAAATTATTTTCTGATATTAAAATTGATCTTTTAAATTAAAATCGATTTACATTTGAAATTAGACATTGAGCATTTCGAGTAATAACAATTCTTATTTTTTAATACAATTCTATGCAAAAGCTCTGAAGTGTATCAAATAGATACAGAGCTTCTATTAATATTACACCGCTTTCTTCTACATTCTACAATTAACGCCATTTTAATTAATCTATCATAAGTGACCATTTCATATGCGCATTACTTATTTAAAATTATCATGCATCAAATTGTACTAAAATAATTTACATTTGTAATATTTTTTAATTAAATAAATACCTTTTAAATTAATTGCTTTTTTTCTTTTTATTTTAAAATCATTTTGCTTATATCTTAACCACAGTATTAATCAATCAAGTTTTTTATGTTTAAACCTAAATTTAATTTAATTTAAATTTTGATTAAAATAGAATTACATATTTTCATAAGACTTTAAAAAAAGAATGCGTTTCTTTTTCTCTCTCTTTTTTTATGTATGTTGAACGATAATTCTTTACCACGTTGACCAATTTCAATGATTTTTGTTAGAACGGGGATTCCGCACGAGCGGTCCCATTTAAATTTGGTCAAGTTCTGATAATGGGATCCATAAGAAAATGATTAAACTCTCAAATTTACATGGACATAAAATCTCTTGAACGATCTGGATTGAGAAGATTTCCAGTGACTGTAACCACTATTGTTAACATCACTAAAAAGATAAAAGTAGAAATTTTTTAACAAAGAAGAAAACCGAATTGAAAAATGCATCAAATAAAATGCACTAAAAAATAAAGAATATGATTAAATTTAGTTACAATTACACGACAAAATTTTTATTTACATGAAATTACTTTTTGAAGTTGATGCCAAACACATTCGACTTAAACCTATTACAACCGCCAATTAATGGTTAGAATTAAGCCTAATCCTACACCAATCATGGCATTGACTTCAAAAAGTAATTTCGTGTAAATAAAAATTTCGTCGTTTAATTGTAACTAAATTAAATTGTTAGTTTTTACTTTTTAGTGCATTTTATTTGATGCATTGTTTTGTCGGTTCTTTTTTTTGTTAAAAGATTTTTTAGATATACCTTCTAAAACGCAGTTTTATATAACTGAAAGTTTATCGCTGTGTTTATGACTTCATTTTACCCATGTTAAGAAACTATTAGAAAAATGCTACCATGTTTCGCCTTGAGTTAAATTTTAATAATGATGTTATATTGGCTGAGAATGACCAAATATTCAAAAAGAAATTTATCAATCCGGTTCCGGGACATACATTTAGAGTTTTTTGATTGGTAACAAGTCGATTTTCGCTGTAAGTATGCGATACGCTTATGAAACTTGCTAATGTCCAAATTCTGCTTCAAAAACACGAATTTTAACATAGAATAACGGATGTAACAGTACGCAGCTTTATCAGCTGACCCCGGACAACCCTGTTTACCTTAGCAGGTGTTGGAGTCGCGGCATAAAATCCGTAGTACTCTAATACTATTGTCACGCGAACCAGCTCTCCCAACTCAAGCTGTAGTGTAGTAGCAAGCGCCAACGCTGGGATAACGATGTTTGCCGCTGCTCTGCTGACTGTGGTCTGCAAGCACGGCAGCCAGACCCGAACCTCTTGCTACTGTGGACATGTCTCACGAGCAAGCAGTGCTGAAGGGTCTTGGCTTAATTGTCTGGACCAAAAGGAAACAACCTCATCAAAAACCTAAATCTAAGGTGGAGAGGACCAGGCCAATAGATGCGTGACTGGATAGAAGAAGCTTTCGGAGGCGGCAAGGCGAAAGCTTAAAAAACAAAAAGAATCGGGAGCGCAGGCAACCGGTTCCACTACAATGGCGGGGACGCAAGAGCAAAACCTAGCTATGCAAAAAGCAAAGGCGGGCACGTCAGAAACGTAACTGCGATACCAGACCGCGCACGCAACTGTACTAACTGTCGGAACAGAGGCGCAAAAACGCAACTTTTCTAGCAGTAGCACACCGCTGTCACAGAAACAACAGATAAAGCAAAGTCGAGGGGTCGAACGAACCCAAAAAAAATGATTCAGGGACGCTCTGACGGGAATTGCTTTTGCAATTATATACCAAAAGGTTTACCCGAAAACACCATCAGTCCTGAAGAATCCAGGGTTATGAAAACCTCGATACTTGGATGGATTCTCGAATTGGAGAAGGGGCAAGCTTCTCCGCGTTTTCAGGAATGTACCCATAAAGGGAGATTTCAAGGGTGGTTAACTCTAAACCAGATCCTAAAAGAACCCAATACGTCCTGTTTATGAACAATGGGTCCTAGGAGAAGGTGGAAGCTGTTACGATAATTGTTAAATTCGACATAGGTTGTATATACTTTCACCCTGTATAGCACATGTTGTGGATCCGCCTGTCTAGTTGATTAGCGCAAGCTCGTGAGAAGCAGCCCGGACTCCATTTTGCGTTTGGCTGTTGTAAGTTGTCGTATGAAATGCTCGGTGACTGCGTGATCAGTTAATAATTAGAATATTGAATACCTATTTAGAAGGTTGTTAGCATAACACGTCAGCCTCCGAGGTGAGTGTATTTTCTTTCTTTGATCGTGAATGCAAGGTAATTTACCGCTTTGGTTTTTATAGCATTTCATGGCACGCTGTGAATAAGCGATAACGAACTTAACATAAATTTTCCATCAACGTCAGTGGTGACCTTGAACACCTTTAATAAATTTCCGCAAAATACAAAATATACGACGTGGGAAACCGTGAGGTGGGAGTCCTTATTACTTCATCGTTACCTCGAATGAATTGGAGGCGACGAGGGGGAGACCGGCATTGCTGGATATTTATGTCTACGCAGAAAATCTTGTGTGATGGTCGATTTGATCGCATAATAATCATCAAGAACTAGCTTCATTACCTGCGGGGTTTGTACCTTGAATTACGGCGTAACGATTAGAAATTGTAGTAAAGTCAAAACTTTTAATTACGCTGGGGACCCAACAATTTGTGTGTCAACACTGAATGTACGTTTTCCTTTTCAGCTTTCTTATTTTAGGGTTTGTGACCTCGCCAGAGTAGATAACTAGTTGTCATTACTGGGAGGATCTTACTCACATGTAAGTACGTTTTAAATTCTATTGACTTGCTTGCGGTTGTGTGCGAATACGTACGTATATCTGTGTTGTTCGACACAAATAATGGCGTTAGGTTATGTTAATTTGCTATTGGTTAATTAATTGAACGTTAAATACTACTTTATCACGCCATACTTCATAAACGTCTTTGTTAACCCTCTTGGTGGTTCTACTATTGTGGGTACTGTTAATTTGTTTAATCGAATTTAAAATATCTATTAGTTGGAATATAAATAAATAGAATGTATGGTTGGTGGCCTAGTCTACAGGGGTCTTATCCAGATTTTTGACTTGTGATATTTTATATTATTGTGTGTGTTATATTACTTCTCGCTTTGATTGTAGTAATAATGAACTCAATAGTTGATGTTCTTATGTGATTTTCATTCTTGGCTATGTGTGATAGATTGGGAACGAAGTCTATCTGATTCTTTTTCCCTCCTTCGTTCGTTCCTGGCGCTTTTTTACCTCGTGACACACGAAATTCACGACTCTCTCACCGACATACGAGCTTCCGGCAGCTTTTTCCGTTTGCTACAAGTACGCTTGTAACAAAGCGTCAACCAACCAATTGCACTTTGGATTTTCAAGGATCACTTTCCGGGCTCTGGACGACTCTAAAAAGGACAGCAAAGAACCGGATGCTACAAGGGATGTCCACGAGGCAATGGATATAAATCCAGAGCGAGAAAGAACTTTCTGACGGCAAATCTAATACTGAAAGTGGTTTATATAAACATACATCACTGTAGGGCAGCATCAGCGGCCCTCAGTGCTTATATCATGACACACGACATTGCCCTTGTCCAGGAGCCATGGATCCACAAGGGATCAGTAAAAGGGTTGAAGTGTTCAGGTAGATGGCTGCTTGCGGCTAAGCTCGTGCACAACTCTCGCACATGCATTATTGTAAAAAATGTACTAAATTTAATGCCATTGTGGGATTCATGTTCTAGAGACTTAGTGGCAGCTAAAATATCTATAGTAAAGAAAGGCAAACGGAGGGAGTTCATTATCGGATCCGGTTTCCTCCCCTACGAACAGACAGGATCACCGCCGCCGGATGAAATCTACAGGCTGATTAACAGTGGGGCCAACAAATTGCTGATTCTTGGATGCGCTGCTAATGCACACCATACCTTGTGGGGGAGCACAAAAACAAATCCAAGAGGTGAAAGATTTTTAGAATTTATTTTAAAAGGCAACTTACACATAATAAATAACGGACATGCGCCTACGTATATAACCGTGTCCGCAGTGAATTTATTGACCTTGCGCTTGCTAGTCCTAAAACGATTAAAGTGATAAATATGTGGCATCTATCAGATGAACCTTCTTTATCTGATCATACATACATTTAATTCAACATTGAATTAGACAAGGAACTTGTAATGGAATACAGAAACCCGAAAAAAACCGAGTGGGATTAGTTCCACGAAACTTTAGCGGGGCAAATCAGGGACTGTCCCACAGTTGCAAGATCAATGCACAAGCTAGAACTAATGACGGATAGTATTGTTAATTTATTAAAATCCGCATTTGAAGCAAGCTGCCCAAAAATTGTGAAACGAACCCCCCACAAGATAACTTGGTGGAACAGGGAGCTTGAGAAAGCAAAGGAACGCACCAGAAAGCTATTTAAGACAGCCAAAAAAAGTCACCACGAAGGCCATCAGGGTTCTTAATATAACCAAACGGATGGTCGGGCACACATGAGGTTTAAAACACACAATGACCAAATGGTTATGTACTGTGGTAACAAGACCGATCATCACATACGGCGTGCTTGTATGGGGTGAGATAACCAACCTGAAAAGCAAGCTGGTAAGCTACGCAAAGTACAGAGAATGGCATGTCTACTGATAACAAGAGCGAAGAGAACCACGTCCACAGCAGCCATGGAAGCACTACTTTCACTTCCACTATTACACCTCGTTGTAATGATGGAAGCAAGACAAGCAGCATACAGGCTGCAGATTAATGAACACTCGTCAATTACCGTGAATAACAAACCTTGTATATACAACGTGTTGCGTGAAGAAACAATCTTAACTATGAGATCAAACTTCACAAAAAATTATCACATTTTAAAGATATTTAAAGTAATAATACCGTTACGAGACGAGTGAAAAAAAAACATTTATCCGCGCGCGGTTAAAGGAACTATCTGGTACACAGATGGGGTCAAAAATCGCAACGGTACCGGAGCAGGAGTACATGGAGGCAAGCACCATGGGAAGCAATTTTCGCTGACTTTGGGTAAATATGCATCCGCTTTTCAAGCTGAAGCTGCTGATATTGACTGGTGTGTCAGGAACATTATCGACTTAAAATCATACACAAATGGGTTGATGTCGATCATGTCTGACAGCCAAGCAGCACTACTGGCGCTAAGATCAACAGTAATAAAAACCAAACGGATTATGGCATGCTTAAACAGTCTGAAAATATTGGCAAATTGCCAACCAGTGCAGCTCATCTAGATACCAAAAGACCAGAATGTAAAGGGTAACCTAATGGCGGACGCAAAAAAAAGCACAACAGGGACATATATCGGACTTGAACCCGTTTTCGGAATCGCATACGAGACCGGAAAAGAAACAATTCGCAGCAAACTTGCATCGGAGTATAAAAAACTATGGATAAACTATGCAGGCATGAGGCACACAAAACTCTTTCTTACGGAGCCACAATTAAACACTCACACTGCACTATTAAGCATAAGTCGACTAAAATAAAGAAAACCCACGGGACTAATTACAGGACACTGTGGCTTTACCAAACATATGCATAAAATGAGACTGCAAAGTAGCCCTCTTTGCCGCGGATGCTTGAAAGACGATGAGACTCGGCAGCATCTGCTGTGCAAATGCGAAGCGTATCAAATGCAACGCACAACGATTCTTGTAAAACCAAAGCCAACCGATGATAAGTTGAAAAAAGCCTCTTGGAATAAACTCCTGGACTTCATTAACGAAACAGAACTGATGAGTGAGTAATAAATCAAAGGTGCACAAAAGGACCAAGAAGACCGCAGTGGAGGGGCGTTAGACGAACCACCTCTTGAATTAATTTAAAAAAAGAACATAGAATAAATGCTCCAAAGACTAGAAGGTTTCTGTAAACTTGAAGTAACTTTTTTTGCTCGACGCCAATTTGACGACGAAAATTTGAATGCTCTTTCATACCGCTCTTTTGATTTACCCAGTAATAGATCGTCAGTAACAGCAGCCGCAGCTTTACTCACATCAAAGTAAATGCCCTCGCAATGATTTTTGTCTTCTTTCATCATTATTTTATGAATTAACACTGTCTTCACAACACACGCACAAAATTGATGACATTTTTTCGATTGACAAACTTGATTTTTTTAGAATTTGTAAAAAAAATTTCTAAAATTTGTAAATTTCGTCTTTTTTTACGATTTCCGAAAAAAATACAAAACGTCAGTAAAATCTCTTACTTAACTCGGAGCTTTAAAATACTCGGCACAAAGTGCCTCGTATTCCAATTTAGCTCCTCTTCAGTAATACGAGATTTTTATGTAAATAACTATAATTTCTATATGAAATGTGATAATAGCTATTGTAACCTGCGTTTGTTTTTTTTAGTAGTAATTTTCGCGTTGCAATAAGTTTACCTGTGGGTTATGATGTTTTATTTATTCTTGTTTTGTTTTGCCATAAGGCCAAGCTATCAAATTATTTTGAGTTGTTTTGGTTGCTAATTTACTGTCCTTTGTATTCATTTAAGAATACATATTTTTTTTTATTATTATTCTTTGAAATCGGTCATATTTTACACTTTAAAGGTCAATGCATTCATTGTGTTCGTTTCTTGAAATTATGTAATAGCTATTTTAATTACGTTCTAAATCGTATTTTTTATTTCTGTCATAAGAAATTTGATACATTTTTAGTAGCTTGATTGCCTCTTTGTTTATTCAATGTTGAATTTCGGAGAATTGTTATTGTGTGTCCGTGGGAAATTGCTGAGTTGACAATCTTCGTATTTTGGTTACAGCTTAAGCACGTATTGACTTTATTTTAGTTTTATTTGATTGAAAATGTATATTCGGCGTTTTTTTTCTTATTGGCTTCGTGTAGTTGAGCTTGCTTTTGATTTGACAATTTGAATGTGAATTTTATTTGGGGGAAATTAATTATTAATTTCGGAAGTAGGGATTAGTTTCAATATGATTATTGAATTTTTTTTTAAAGGAGGAAGTAAGAGCTTTTGAGCAAGCAGGCAGTGGAGTTAGTTAGTTGAAAAAAAAATTACGAAATAGTAGCGTCCCTCAGAGTGGAAGTTGAGGGGTTTGTTCGTGTAGCGGCGACGTACAAAATTGTAGAGTGAATTTGGGAATGTACCCAAAACAAACAGTTAATTATGGATAAAAAGGCAGCCGTTTGGGCTCTTTGTACGTGCGTTAAAAATACCGTGGTGACCCGTTTTGAGTAAAGTTTGAAGTGTCGAATACGGTTAACCATACGCTATCGTAGCGGATAAATTAATTAAAAGAACAGACAATCGCATTCCTTCCTAATTCCGTAATTAAGATTTCCTGCTTTCTTTTGGGATAAGTAAATCGTGTGAAGAATTAATGTAATAGTGGGCCATAAGAAACTTTCCTGAACAATAAATTATTGCAATACTGAGAATTATCTGGATTTCTTTTGGTGGTCAAAAAAAAAGTAAATTTGTAAAAAGATTATCTCAATTTCATTCTGGAATTCCAATTTGGGAAAATACAGCTGCCGACGAAAATAATCCACACACGGGCATCCCAGCGAATTTATGTGCTTAAGGTATTGTAATTTTATTTACCTGTAAGATTTTGTATGTTTATTTCATGGTGATTATTTCTCCCATCAAGAAATTTTGTTCATTTAAGTATTTTTTTTTCTTTTTTTTTTGTAATTTAGAAGGCCGATAAGTTATTTTGAGACCCATTTTTAAAGTAAGAAATTAGACTTTGCAATTGCAATCAACGCAATTTTGTAACTTATTTTAATTAAAACTTATTTTTTTTTGTACTTAAAAATTGTTTATGCTTTTGTGTTCAATATAGATACCTTATGTGTTTCTCTTGGATTTTGTTCTTGTGTTTTCTATTTCAGGAAAAAAAATGTAAAGTTTGTGTGTGTTCCGAAGCAGTTGTTTAGTTTTATTTGTGCACTAAGAAACGAGATTATTATTGAAGCAAGATTTTGAACAGTAATAAATCCAGATTTGAATTGTTACTATTGGGTCATAGAGGGTTTAAGATTAACGTAAGAGGTTGTAATTGATGTTGGGGGTCCCGGAAGATCCCAATCTTAATTCTAGTCCTTGTAACCCAAAAACCACACTGCTTTGTCTTTCTTCCGGGTGGCGCTCATACCGACTTGGACTTTTGGACTGTTCGACACCCTCATTAAAGTAAGTAAACCCGTCCCCACCACCGCTGTAGCTAGCTAGGCACCCAGTTGTATAAGAATTTAATAGGGTTGTAACACTATTTATGCACCCAGGACGTTATTACGATGATTACGCCCGGAGAGTAACTTAATGCAGCCAGAGAGCTTCTGGCCGTAGGGATGTATGTTGCGTAATAATTCAGTGATGCATACAAGATTTTATTTTTCACTTTATATAAAATTCAAAGTAAAAATAAACATTTACTTAAGTTTCTATTACAAGTATATCTAGTAGTATAGAACAATCAATATTTTGACGTTTAATTATTTATTTGTCAAATTGATTATGAGATAGCGTTATGAATTCATAATTCCCTCAAAATTCATAACGCCTTGGTTGTTATTTGTGTGTTTACATATTTCGTATTCTAGGCATTATGAGTACATTACAACGAAGTGAAATATGTAATAGTATAAGTTACGCATTAAAAAAGTAATTTCATTAAACTTGTTGCTTACTATACTATTGTTTTGATATTTTTTAGACCTACGTTTTTGAGCTTAAACTTATAAATTTTCTTTATCGTTCTCCATGCTGCGTCAATTTATAGAACTACCAATGCATAAATAAATCTGTTATGGGGTAGATTGTGTGTTAATTGTCTCTTTAATTATTTTCTAAATTTTTTTTATTTTATCAATTTAATTTAATAAGTTAGGTTTAATTAATGCCTAATATTAAGCATGTAGCAAGTAAACCCAGTTATTGTAATAAAGAAGAAAGATAAATATGCTACTGATACAAACCCTCTATCTTGTTAAGTATCCAAACATTCCTAAACGTTTTAAGCCTGTATTTAAATAGGAAAAAACCAATTTCGTTTCTACAGTTTTACCCATTACACCGCAACAGTAACGTATTATTGGGCCAAATCTATTTGTACTTTTAGACGGTGGATCATAATTAAATTGTAAAACCGTTCTGTGTTTTGTTTTGCAAGTTTTAGATAGTTGTAACGTCAATCTCTTTGGAAAAAAAAATCTTTACGCTTTAATGTTTTAAAGTTGTAATCGGTAAAACCTAAAATGCTTAATAAGCTATAATTTTGTTTTACTTAAGTTAAATTATATTAATTTGCTTTAATTTATTTAATGTTTTATCCAACCATTTTGTTGAATTAAAGGTCTTTATTTATTTAAGACATATTTGCCACTCTTGATCGTTCATGTTATGAATTATTGTGCCGCAGTTTTTGTATAAATTTTGAATAAAAACAAATTTCTAAGGCCGTACTCTGAGCAACCCGTACAAAGTTGCCGTTACTAGAAAAGGTCCCGTAGATCGGCCGATGTCTGACTTGGCCAAGCATCGGACTATTCATATTGGCCCGATCATGGTTATCCATCAACAACCATTCGATAGTTTTGATCATAGTACACAATCAACAATCGTTTCTCGGCCGATACTGAAATTCATTAAATTGGTTTCAGTCTTGCATCGATTTTATAGGTTACATTTAATGTTATTTAATTTTGTAACTTTATTAAAAGCTAAATAATTAAACAATTTAATTTAAAATGTACAAAGCATACCATCGCGTAAAAAAATTTCGAGAATTTAAAAGAAGTGGTAATAATAGTGTAAATAATCAAAAGAAAAACAATTTATCTTTAAATATAAATAATACAAACATCAGTAACTGCAGCAGTGGTAATATAAAAACGCAAAGTGAATTTAATAGTTACAATAACATTATAAACAATGACAATATTGATGAAAACAGTGATAGAGACAGCGAAAGTGTTATTGATGAAAATACTGACTGAAATCTAAAGTTTTAAAGAAAAACTCAGGCAGTGGGCACTGAAAAACTTAAATAGCCTTCAATTAAATGTAATATTTGAATTATTAATTATGTTAAGAGATGAAGGCCATCCTACGCTACCGAAAACAGCACAGGCATTGCTAAAAACCAAACAACACCATGCACATCAATCAATTTTAAGCCTTCAACAGTCAAATGGCGTCTATAAGTATTTAGGTATCGCAAATGGACTCAACAGAATTATTTTTCCAAATATATTTATTGAAGACACAATTGAAGTATTGATCCATATCGATGGTTCATATTTAGTTGCTACTATTTGCCAATTCTGGGTTCAAACTTAGTTGCCGCGCTTAGTTGATACTTGATTGCCACGCTTGGCATGGCGTTATCATTTGCCGTATTAGCCAGACCTGGTCAGCTATGTTTACTATCTTTGACCGATGCTTAACTACTGGACGCCAGTTCTCCCCCGGTAATGGGCCACTTCTCATTCTTTGTATGGGAACTTCAATCATAATTAATACAGTCCACTGAAGATATAAATACGAGTACTACTTACTGATTTTCTATAAATTTCTACATTTATTATTATTCTAAGTTTATAATAAGTTGAAATAAACAAGTTATCTAAAAAAAATGAATAGCAAATGATATATAAAAAAATGCTTGTTGTTGTAAAAACTTGTCAAAAATGTTTATCGTTTTTTATAATACAAAATAGTTTACATTGATTGTGTACCTGTTTTCAATAAAACGTTTAACACAAAACATGGTCCTTCGAGCCGGATAAATATTGGGTTGAAAATACAAGGATCATTGTCACAGGTGCACAAGGAACATCACAACTTGTTTAAGTTGCGTCATCAATAGGAAAAATTATCAGAGAAGGGTTGTTACGGCACAATTTGAATGTGGAATTCGATAAAGGTTGCTGCAAGTGCAAGAACTGAAGCTGCTAAATACAGGTTTGAACATTCCATTATTTATCAACGTATTAAAAGTAAAGACATTTATGTTTGGATTGTAAAAGAACATTTACTTCACAATTGCTGAGTTTATGCGTGTGCATTCTCAAAATTGAGTGCTTGTTAAAGTTGTTGTTGTTACATTAAGTCGCTTTGAAAAATTAACAATTTAAGGTTGTTTAACAAAAAGCGCAAGTGCTACAACAATAGCTATTTGAAAATAGATATTGGTTTACGAAAAGGAAGTTTCATATTTGTATAAAAAGTGATTAAGGGTATTTTTACAAATTGTACATTGTTACTACACGTTTAACAAAATGGCTAATATACAAGTTATGGTACAAAAACGAGGTAGAATTAGGGCAAAAATTAGTAGGATTGAAAATTATGTAAAACTAAACGAAAACAATGTAACAATTGATGTTAACGAATTTGTAATTAGAGAATCTATGTTAGTTAAGTCTTACGAAGATTATGAATGTATTCAGGATCAATTAGAGGAACAGGCTGATGCCGATGAAAATGACCGGGTAGTAGTCGAACAGCAGTATATTTCAGTGCACAGTAAATTAAAAACAATAATTCAAAATAGGGTAATTTCTAGTGGCGTCGAGTCAGGTGCGTCAACAACGGGTTTAATAAGCGCAGTTGCACACTCAACAACCCCCTCCTCTCAGGTTAAATTACCTAATATTAACATTCCCATATATTCAGGGAAATATGAGGATTATAGATCTTTTATTGAGCTTTTTACGTCATTAATACATGTTGATGGTCATTTGAGCAAAATTCAAAAATTTTTATATTTAAAGTCTGTTTTAAAAGATGAACCCTTATTATTCGTAAAAGATTTGCAAATAACCGATGCAAACTACGACGTTGCTCTGGATTTATTAAAAAAAAGGATATAACAAACTTTTCACAATAAATTGTCACATTCGCGTATTAATGGAGGTTCAAATAACTAAGGGTAACCCAGTTGCTTTAAGAGATTTTATTGTCAAAATAAAGCAAAACTACAATGCTTTGGTTGCACTAGGTGTGCCTGCAAAGCAATGGGATCTTATTTTAGTATACATTATGTCTTCAAAATTAGATTTTAATACACTTGAAGCACTGGCAACCCTTGAGCACCAGCAGAAGTTTGTTAAGCCTAGTTATCATTCAATGTCTAGAGTTAATACAGATTATAAAGAAAAGTGATTCAGGAAGAGGATTTCGACAAGTTGTGGTATTTTAAAAAGAATTACTTGTCAACTGCCTTATGCATCGGTAAATATAAGAAATTTAGGTATCCCAAATGACATAGGTTTGGCCGATAAAAGTTTTCACATTTCTGGTGAAATAGATCTTTTGCTAGGAGCTGAAGTGTATTTTGACATAATTCAAACTGGGCTGTTAAGGTTAAGCGAGAATCTTCCTGTCTTGCAAAATAATTTATTTGGGTGGGTTGTAAGAGGAAGTGTTCCTGATTTACATAATGTTTAGTCACATTTAAGCGTTGCTTTGTTTGTTCAGGGTCTTGATTTGGATAGTTTAATATCTCAATTTTGGAGATTGGAAGAAGTATCCAATAAAAGGTACATGTCTCCAGAGGAGGAACTCTGTGAAAAAATGTATTCCTCTACAACGAAAAGACTTGAATCTGGTGTATTCGAGATTAGGTTACCTATTAAGCCTAATCATGATGCTTCTTTCTTAGACAACTCTCTTAACAAGGCTACTCAAACATTTTTATCCCTCGAGAAAAGGTTCAAAAAGGATGTTAAACTAAAAAAAGAGTATAACGCATTTATTGATGAATATTTATTACTCGGTCATGCTAAAGAAATTGAACAAGCTACCGATTCCATGACAAGTAATAGGTATTATCTTCCTCACCATTGTGTAATTCGTGAAGATAAACTTACGACAAAATATCGTGTTGTTTTTAATGCGTCTGTGAAAACCAGCTCGGGGTTAAGTTTGAACGACATCATGCTTAAAGGGAGTCTGGTTCAGTCAGACTTATTTGATATTATTGCTAGATATAAGACTTACCGGTACGTTATAACAAGCGATATACAAAAAATGTATAGGTGTATTAAAATTCTATCAGATGATCGATTTTTACAAAATATAGTTTGGAGAGATGACCCAGATGGTCCCTTACGCCATATTGAGCTTCAAACGGTAACATATGGAACTAACTGTGCTCCATTTCTTGCCACTAGAACCTTGGTCGAGTTGGCTAATAGAAATAAATTTACCTTTCCGTTAGCGGCTGAATTTTTTATTAAAACAAACGTACGTAGACGGCGTGTTAGGTGGAGCAAATACTTTGGAACAGTTATATCAACTTCAAAGAGAGTTAAAGGAACTTTTAGAGCCTGCAGGATTCAACTTGCATAAGTGGAATTAAAATGACAAAACGCTACTTTCTTCTTTACAATTCGAAAGCTCTAGGGTTTTAGGTGTATCATGGAATCCCGTTTTCGATTCGTTTCTGATATGTGTACCAGATTTAGTCAAAAAAAAGACTTTCACAAAACGTGAAATTTTAGGTATAATTGCGCAGATATTTGATCCTATGGGTTTTATAGGCCCAGTGATTATTGTAGCAAAGATAATTATGCAAAGGTTATGGGTGTTAAGAATAGAATAGGATGAATTTGTAACGGAGGATTTTTTGGTAGAATGGCTTAAATTTTACAACCATTTGCCTCGATTAAGAAACCTCAAAATCGCACGTTGGATTTTTATTACAGGAAAGATTCAAAGTATCCAGTTGATAGGGTTTTCAGACGCTTCCATGCAAGCGTACGGTGCATGCTTGTATGTGAGAACGTTGTATGAAGGCAATAAGGTTGCATGTAATCTTGTTTACTCAAAATCTAGAGTTACTCCACTCAAGACGGTGTCGTTGCCAAGATTGGAACTGTGCGGGTTTTTATTATTAGCTCGTATGTGCAACAAGTTTAAAGCTTGCATGAATTTTACTTTCAATAAGGTTGTTTTGTTTACGGATTCGCAAATAGTACTTGCTTGGTTGCAGTCACCACCGTCCCGTTGGACGACGTTTGTAGCCAACGGAGTGTCAGAAATTCAAGATCCGTTAATGTGAAGTGGAAACATGTGTCGTCTGAGTTGAATACTGCGGACTACATCTCTCGCGGTCTGGATCCTGATAGTATAATAAATTGTAAACCGTGGTGGGAAGGTCCACAGTTTTTATCAGATTTTTCATGGAATATAACTTCAGAAAGTAATAGTAAATTGGAAATTGATTCTTTGCCTGAACAAAAACAGGTATCGCATGTTCACACCAAAATAGAAGTCAATTGCTCGGTTTTACTTAGGTTTTCGTCGTTTGTCAGAATGCAAAGATCCATTGCGTTTATGTTTAGATTTGTTAATAATTCAAAAAAGAATTCTTTAAAGGTTTATGGTTTTCACTTAGTAGAGAAACTAGAACAAGCTTTGGCTCAAATATTTAAGGTCATTCAACTTGAACATTTTCATGAAGAAATCTCATGTTTACAGAATGCTAAGCCATTAGCAAAAAGGAGTTCGCTGGTATCGTTAAATCCATTTCTTGATTCAAAAGGATTATTGAGGGTTGGCGGACGTTTAACAAATGCGCCGTTGTCATTTAATAGTAAACACCCAATCGTTTTGCCTACAAATTGTCATGTAACTGAGTTGTTGATCGAACATGAACATAAGTACTTGGGTCATGCCGATTCTTGTTCTGTACTTAATAGTTTACGACAACGTGTTTGGCTTATTCATGCTTTAAGACGCATTAAAAGTGTACTAATGAGCTGTATTAAATGTCATCGATTTAAAGCAATAGTGTCCAAACAGTTAATGGGAAGTTTGCCCGTAGAACGAATCCAATTAGTTCGTCCATTTTATCATGTTGGCATTGATTTTGGTGGACCAATCATGGTAAAGGAAACAAGATTGCGGAAATCAATAATTTCCAAAGCTTATATTGGATTGTTTGTGTGTATGGCAACTAAAGCCATACACATACAGTTAGTATCGAGTCTTTCAACAGACGCATTTTTGCTTACTTTGAAAAGGTATATTGCACGTCGAGGAAATCCAGTTTCGATTAGTAGCGACAACGCGACTAATTTTAAAGGAGCTAACAATGCTCTGCAAGGAATTTATAAATTTTTTCAAAGTCATAGTAGTGAAATTCAAGATTTTTTGTCTACACGAGGAATAAGTTGGAAATTCATTCCTCCAAATAGCCCACCATTGGGGAGGCTTGTGGGAAGCTGGAATCAAGAGTACTAAGTATCATTTAAGAAGGGTTTTGGGAAATGCTGTCTTATCATTTGAAGCTTTATCTACTGTTCTAGCTCAAATCGAGGCGATACTCAATTCCAGACAAATTCAATCTATGTCTAATTCTATCTCTGACTTGACTTGTTTAACACTAGGTCATTTTCTTATAGGTCAAGCTTTAACTGCGTTTCCAGAAAGAGATGTAGTCAGTATTCCAGAAAATCGTTTAAACATGTAGCAACACTGTTCTAAATTGCGTCAAGATTTTTGGAAACGGTGGTGTTCTGATTATTTAAACCAATTACAACATCGCCCAAAATGGATGTATTCAAAACCAAATTTAAAAATAGGAGATTTAGTTTTAGTGAAAGAAGACAACTTGCCTCCGCTCGAGTGGTGTCTTGCAAGAGTAATAGATCTTAAGCCTGGACGTGATAACAAAGGCCGCGTAGTCAAACTTATCACTAATAAGGGTGAATTTACTCGCCCCATAACAAAACTATGCCCACTTCCTATATCTACTCAGAATTTTGAGGACAATGCCTCAAAGGGGGGAGAATGTTGAATTAAAAGGTGTTTATGTATTTAAGACATATTTGCCACTCTTGATCGTTCATGTTATGAATTATTGTGTCGCAGTTTTTGTATAAATTTTGAATAAAAACCAATTTCTAAGGCCGTACTCTGAGCAACTTCAATCATAATTAATACAGTCCACTGAAGATATGAATACGAGTACTACTTCGTGATTTTCTATAAAGTTCTACATTTATTATTATTCTAAGTTTATAATAAGTTGAAATAAACAAGTTATCTCAAAAGAAAATGAATAACAAATGATATATAAAAAAATGGTTATTGTTGTAAAAACTTGTCAAAAATGTTTATCGTTTTTTATAATACAAAATAGTTTACATTGATTGTGTACCTGTTTTCAATAAAACGTTTAACACAAAACACATTTTATAAAAAACTGCTTAAATTTTGCACATAAATATCAATTTTTTTAAATGTTTGACTATTAAACTGCGCTTTGTAAAAGCTAAGCCAGTCTCATACTTGACATACTATCACAATCACATCTGGAATCGTTTATACAAAAAATAAATAAGAGTAAATCAAGCATATAATAATCGTCAATATCAAATAAACTATCCTATAAATGCAATTGCATTTACATAAAACTTTTCATCTGAACATGATGCGTGCTTACAGTACATAAATTGCTCACAATGCATTAACAATTCAACGAATTGTAATAGTTTTATGAATTGAATAAGTTTTGGTAGGAGTTCGTTAAAAAGGCAACTCTATAAAAAAATTATCTTTCCATTAAATAGAGTTTAATTGTTTAGAATGCGTAAGTGGTTTGGTTTCGAGGGTTTATGAGTGATATTGGTAAGGAAATCGATAAGGACGAGGGTATATTATTTATCGAAGTTGTGCGATAAGGGTGCGTAAGAGACATAATGAGCGGCACTATAATATTATCGGCTCATCTGGCCTCTAGCGGCCGATAAGCCACAGCCGCGCGAAATTTCGCAGCAGAGCCGTCGACAATTTCATTAATTTAACTCGCTCGGCGATGAAACACCCGCAGACGAGCTATTATTACCAAGAAAAAGCAATTAAACGAATACTTTTCTTAATTAGTTTCCAGTTTTACACGCCGTTTTAAATATTAATATCGACTTTGTAAAGTTTTAACACTTGACACGATGTTAATGTAATACGTTGATTCGCGTGGGACTTTGCTGTTTGTTCGCAACGTTGGTCTTTACGTGTCACTCATTGCAAGTTTCCGACAAGCATATTCCATTACGTTGGGCCCCACTGGCCCGATCTACACTAACAGGCCGACTATAAACACTGCATTTCATTAGTTCAACATTTACTCTATTATTATATACATCCCTACTTTTAATTAACGTAGACGTAGAATATTGCCTGCGATATAACTTGGTTTTTAGCCTTATTTTCACACGTTTTTTTTTTATTGTTTTAAATAATCTGTTAAACGTCTCCTAATTGTAGTGTTTTTAATTTATCTTGAACTAGCTTTAAACGAAACAAAGTCAATGTATTTTATATTAAAACAGTTTCATTTTTTGTACATTTTCTACATAAGAACCGAATATAGCAAAAATTTCAATTGTAAGTTTCATTATAAAAAAGGTACCGTGTCATCTAAAACGTCTACGTTCACAATTTATTTCAATACATGTCTGAAATATCGCTGACTAAATGGAATAATGTTAGTCAATATAACAATTTTCTATATATTTCTTGTTGTATTGATTTTTTAATGTTTACATTAATATGAACCGCATTTCAATTTGCGCTTTTGACATAACGTATATTAAGTTTTTAACACACTGATTACCAATTTTAAATTAATTCACAAAAACGTGTTTCGATAGTTTTTTTAAATGTGTGTTATATTAATTAGAAATTTAAAACTAATCAAATTATTTATATTTATGTATTACTTATATTTGCAATACTGTTATAAAAGAGCAGAAAGCTGTTCTGGTATAGATTTTATATGCCATAATTGAAAACTCTATCTTCATAGTCTATTGTATTCACCTTTTTCTAAAAATATCGTCTTTGTAATATTATATGTTCTTTTTTTTAGTATTGGAAACAACAAACATATTTTATTTAGACATAGAAAACTTCAATTAAGCGTTTAATTAATTATTGATAACTATAGTATTCTTATAGTTTTCATTAAAACCCAATAAATCATTTTTTCCGTTTTTATAAAACATATCTATCACAATTACAAACAATACACAAAAATAATTATAGTCTTAATTCGGTTTATCCACAACTCATTTTTAAAATAACAATATAAATTGACAATAACAATGGAGTACGTGATTACTAAAGAGCGGACAGTCAGGCAAATGCCTGGGGACTGCCTATTTTGCCTTTTTGTGTAACTTTTTGTCTTTTTTGCCTTTTTAAAGAGTTTTATTTTATATTGCCTTTTTACATATAAATTTTGAAAAGTTTGTGTAAACAGTATTTAATAGGTAGATGACAATAACGCATTACAGAATTTTACTTAAATTACGTACAATAATATAATTACCATTTTTTGCTCAAAACGTCTTACCACGAACCTGTAAATAACAATAGGGATTTTTATGTTTTGTTAAACAATGGTTTCCAGAAAACTCTAATACAAAAGCCGCTTATAGAAAAGAACTATTGTAAGAATTTATAGTAGGATTATTTACAATGGCAGGCTTAACAGAACACTATTTACAAAACCGGAAGGATTTCGGAATGAATCATATTTTATAGGTCTATTCAGTACCTAAGTAAAGCCAACAAATATAGATAATTTCATTTCTGTCCGGTGGGATTCCTTTAATGACTGAAACACATGACTAAAATATACTTTGTTTCTTATAAATACCTGTGATATTGTCACACTGTGATAGTCTATTGCTGTTGTGCTGTGAGTAAGTTTAAAAAAATGCCACCTAATAAACAATCGAAATTTGAAAATAATTTCAAGTGGAGTAAATTAGATAATAATTTAACAACCGACGGGGAAACCTTTTTTGTCAAGTCTGTTCAAAATCAGTAAATTTGTATTATCTCAATTTAAATGCTTTTAATTACTAGTATGTGTATTATTTTAGATCGGTGCTACTAAAAAGTACCATGTAAAACAACACTTGATTAGTGGTTTACATTTAAAAAATACTTAAAAAACTATGAAACAACCATTGTTAAAAAACGTTATAGAAGATCAACAGAATACACCTGTCCCATCAAAAACAACTTTTGCTCTAGATTTGTGCGAAGCATTGGTGTCGGCTCAAATTCCTCTTAAAAAACTTGATACTATCAATTTTCTCGAAAAATACACCGAACAAGTTGTTCCAGATGAATCAACTTTTAGAAAAAATTATTTAGACATATGTTACCAATCGGTAAACAGTTTAATTAAAGTATTAATAGTTCTTAAAATGCTGGTTTACCTTTTATAGAAAATACAGACAATATGGAATGACATTGGAGACCATTACATTTGGACTTCGGTTGATGAAACAACCGATTGCAGAGGTCGATATATAGCAAATTTTGTAGTTGGCAAATTGTCTGAACTATAACCAAGAAAAGCTCATTTACTAGCATCCAAAGAAAATCCACAGACTAATCACAAAACAGTTGCAATTTTTTTCGATGATACTAATATCCAATCTATTAATATCAATTATATAATTTTATTGGCGTAAAAAAAGAAAAGGTTCTCTTATTCGTAACCCATGCAGCACCTTATATGATCAAATCCGCTCAGGCATAATAAATATTTTATCCGAATTTAAAAGATTTGCTTACGTGCAGATGTCGCTCGTTATATTCGGCGTTGTCGTGTGTGTGCAGCGCACAAGGTGGAACAAGTTGACCCTCCTGGTATATTCGCTCCTCGTGCTAAGCCATCACACACATGGCAAGTTCTTTGTTCATCGTGGGTCCTCTGCCTCGATCTTCGAAAGGCCATAATAATGTATTAGTGATCGCTGACTATTTTACTAAGTTTCCTTTGTTCTTTCCGTTACGCTCAGCTCTTGCTACTTCTATTTGTAAGATCATCGAAGAACACATTTTTCTTCTTATTGGTGCTCCTCAGTATCTTATTACGGACAATAGTGTTCAGTTTCGTAGTAAAGAATTTAGTAAACTTTGCGCCACTTATGGGACAACGATACTCTTTACCGCTAAATATCATCCCAGGGCTAATCCAGCCGAACGAATTAATCGTGTCTTAAAAACCATGATTTCTTCATATGTCCAAGAAAACCATCGGCATTGGGATGTGAATCTGTCAAAGATTGCCTGCGCTATTCGTACTGCGAAACAGGAGGTCATTGACTGTACTCCTTTCTTTGCACTGTTCGGACGTGAACACGTTCTTTCAGGAAATTTCTTCGGTCCATCTTCTTCTGATGTTCTTATTTCGGAACCTAAAGTTACTTGTTCAGTGTCTCATTATGAAGCAAAAAAAATAAATTTCTAAAGCGTATACAAAAACGTAAAACAGATACAATCTTCGCCGTCGATATGTACGATATAAAATTGGGGATTTGGTATGGCGACGTAACTATACGCTTTCTGACGCCACAAGCCATTTTAATGCCAAGTTAGCAACTAAGTACCTGGGACCTTTTATTATTAAAACGGTTAAATCTCCTTGGACGTATCAGTTAGTCACCACTACTGGACAATCGGTAGGTATCTGGCATGCTAGGGATCTTAAACCAGATCAAGGCTCTTCGAACTCTGATTCGAATGAGACTCCACACTAGGTAAACCGTCGGTCGGTCAACATGTCGTTATTATAAACCTCTTTCATCTACGTTTTTTCTTGGGTTGGGTGTTATTGTATTTAGGTTGGTTTTGGATTTCTATTCTTGACTTTAGCTAGTGTCCACTTCCCAGGTTTTTATGTTGCTGGGGGGGAATTTGTTATGTTAAGAATTAGTAGTTCAATTCGCGAGTATGAAAATTTCTCTTCAAGTATGAAATTTGTCAGGAGAATTCGCCTACTCTTTCGCCGGGACTGTCAAATTTTAGACAGCACTTTTACTTCATTTCCTGCAAGACCATCTACGAGTTCTGTACTTTTACAACCGGGGCAACCTTCACCTTTAGATTGTTTCACGCGTATATGCAATTACATTTGTAAGGTTGAAACGGGGTAAGTGGTGTACATTTTTCTTTCTTGGTTTAATTTGACTTTGCTAATTGTCTGTAGCGGATATTGGTACCCACCACATGTTTACCATTATCACCGAAGATAACTAGCAAATGGCCTTGTTAGAAAACTTCCATGACGTCACATTATTGATAACGTTTATTATCTTATACACCGTCAAGGGTTGGAAACCTGCAGGATTATCCCTCTTTGGAAGATTAACTACGACAAACACTGGGGAAATTTACGCTGTTAAGTCGAAGGGAAACGCTGCGCATTTTCGTTCTTAAATGATTGGATGCTAAGGAGACCTTTTACTTGTGTTAACATTATATGCTTGTTTAGATTGGGTTTAATATTACTTTTTAGGTAACTCAAATACGGAGATTAGCTAATGTCCTACTGGATAAAACCTAACTGTGAGTATTACTATTCCAATTTTTTTCTTCGATTTGTACTTCGGTGGTCATGTCGTTTATGACCGTACGTGCATGTTAAGTTAATACAAATAATAATATTTTTGTGCTTCACGTACTCATAAGCAGTACGTGTTGAGTCTCCAAGGCTTAGATTGTTTGTCTACAATTTTAAGATTTGCAAATATAAATTCAGACGTTATGTTTATGTAAAAGTTTAGACCGACAGGGTCAGCTTGTTGTACGGTGTGTTGCTCACTATTCGACGCAACTTATAATACATTCGACCCATGCATAAACATTGGCCAAAACTTACCTTTATGTGTATACTTTATTCATCTTCTGTGAAATATATATGTTCTGTGTTATTACTTCTGTGGTGTTATTTATTCTTTTCCAGCTACGGGTAGAGTTAGACGGTATCTCCTTAACTTAATCTTTCATCGTCTTGGCGCCTTTTTTTAGATTTAGGTTATAATTTTGCATAACAAAGCCTGCGATCCCCCCCCCCCCCGAAGAACCTGTGCTAGCCGTTGCTTTGTTTTGTTACAAGAAGACCAGCGTAACAATTTACTCTTGGCGGTCCAACTCGTGGAACCTGATTTTCTCGTAACAGTTTGAATTCTTATATGATTTACACAAATTAACTGTTTCTATTATATCTTCTTCTTCAGTTGTAAAAGATGTCTGGTACGTATATTTCTTTTGTTTTAATTTTTCGTCGTTTTTTTTTTACTGTGAATCCAAGTAAAATTTTCAGTTGTAGCAGATGTAATATGTGCGTTTAAAAAGTCGATTTTACTTGTTACAAGCTTCCAGCTGGTGTGGACTCTACCTGGAGTAGCTCACTTCGTCAATGAGTAGGCGTGCGCCTAGATATAAGTTATATTAATAAATTAATAAGGGGGCATATCCAAGGATATTAAAATAGTCTCGACGGATAAAGGCAAGAAAGCGAGTTAATGCTCTTAACTAAAAATGTTCCACAACGATAAGGCAAATGTAAGACAGTAAGTTAAACAGGGAGAAAAAAACTTTAACAACCACGGCAACTACACACCAATAATATCACGGTAACGTTTAATAGAGTTTAAATTGGCCGTATAGGCAATGCACTGCACTACGAGGTAACATTAAAGTAAGTATGAAAATTTCATTACGTTAAAAACAAAAAGTATAATGTCAAACTTCAACATTAGGAAAGCGTAATGTTTTTAGTACGACGCACATTAAATCAAATCGCAATAAATGATTATCTAATAATAATTACGAAAATACTTCAAAACTCACTGACAAAACATTGACAGAATCTAAATATGTTTGCCACCTAAAGTATGTCAAAGATGATCACTTAGTCTTCGAAACGTTGCCGGTGCATTTCGTAAACCAAATACACGAGAACGAAAAGTTGTAAATAGACACACAAATGTATTTTTGTTTCTATCGCACCACGCACTCTACCTGATGGAAATCCGATCGAAAATCTATTGTACTCATATAAAGCGTGCAATATATCCTCTATTCGCAGTAAAGGATATGAATCTGGTTTAATAATTGCATTTAATTTTTAGCAATCAACTCACACTCTTACTTCATTTTCTCACATTTTTTTATAACGTTATTCTCTAACATATTTTCAATTTATTTACGTAATATTTCTTTGTTGTTAATTGTCATTCGATCAGATGTTTTGTGGATATGCGAGGTTGATCCCCAGCGTCGATTACTTCCTTAACAAATTTACCTCCACTCTTGCTTATAGATCAATTCTTTTCCACTTAACATAGTACCTTCAGCAGCACGGAGCCGATTGAACGCATAAACCAAATGTAGAATGGTATCTTTCACATAGGTTTCAAAACCAAGAACAAAATTTTGTATTGGGTGAGTAGAAACATTCTGTTTTTTTTTGTAACATTAACTACTATTACCGTTTTGCATGAATTAGATCCCCAACAAAGTAGATTGAACTTGTGCGTTGCGTAAGTAATAAACTCAACTTAACGTCTTGTACGGTGTTACTTGGTCTTATCTTTTTCCTTCAGAATTTTACTTTCATTAGATTTAGATGAGTTGCATTTTGCACACTTAAAGTGAACGAAATCGGCTGTTCGCAGAACATACACGTTCGGAATATCAATATGTTTTGAGGTACTTCATTCTTATCAGTTGTTACATGTCGTTATTTATGTATTTGTTATAAATAATAATTCAAAGTTTTAGCGATAATGCTGTATTAGGATCATGATAGTCTGGCAAAATTTAAGCGATTTGGTAGTTTATATCAGCAGTATCAGGTAGAATTTGTAAAAATGTTATAAAATTTCTTTTAGCTAGTTTACTAGGGTTGGAACGGCTCTCTCTTTCTTAACAAGCTAATAATTAGAATTCTGCTTCTGGCTGTTCATGGAGGTAAAAATCGAATAACCTGCAGACTATTTTGGAGAAATTTCTATACGGCGATTAATGCCTAAAACCTGAATCAAACTAATGTACAAATATTGTATTGGGAAACCACTTGTTTATTTGTAATTTTATCTATTCAGCCTTAATCGCGTGTTGCTTGTGTTTACTGTAGTAATTACTTTTTCTAACTTGTAACATTCAACATTTTAAATGGTAGCTCATAATAAAACTTTACTTTTAGTCGTAACTTTTAAAGCATTGTAACATTTATTTAATACAGCTGTTGTGCGTACGCTGACCTAATACCCGTCGGGTTATTTTGAATAAATTTTGATTATAATCAAGCCAGATTTAGGCACACGTAAGCTTACCTACGACACATTTTGTCGACTATAACTGCATAAGGGGTAGTGACTGTTACTACTCGATTTCAAGGAACTCTAGGGGGTAAGTTTTTGCATATTTTCTTTCTTTAAACGGTGTTGTTTAAGTACAATTATCGATTAGTAATGTGTCACGACTGTAGGTAAATTAAACATTTGTTTGATCAAGTTCAAAGTTGTAGTGACTATTAATCTTTTTTTTTAATTAAAACTAAACGAACAAAACAAAGTGACAGCTCGTTGATTATCTTGTTTACTATTAAACTGTTGTAATTACTGTTACAATAACGCTTGTTCATTATCTTGCCTACTATTAACTTCGTTAAGTTTTTATAACTGTTATTAAATACATTAGTATATTAGTATAATCGACTTTGACCTTCTAACAGTTTACCGTCAGGGTTGTTTATTAATATTTCATCTAACAGTGTAAAAATTTGCCATTTGGCTTCCAAACCTTGCAAACAATCATATGGACGCCGTTGTAATTACTTGTGTTGTTATCGCGGGGTTTGCTATCAATAAAAAACAGATCGACTAGAGAAAGCAATAACTTTAAAATTTTTAACATATCGTACTATCATCTGTTATAGAAACCTCGACTTTTAGTTAACGTTGATCAAATTCTAATAACACACTTGCACCCCCAACATCCTAAAGAGCCACAAACTAAAAACGTCTTTTCACAATACAGCATAAGTATGGTAACCAAACTTGGAACCATTCTACACATTTTGAAGAGTTTAACGTTGCGGCGACGTTTTTTGCTTCCATAACATTATGTAGGCATACTTACAATTATACTGGTTGTGTTAAAATCGTTAATTAATTTTAACTAGTTTTGGAATAATTTAATTTTGATAATAATAACTTGCTTTAAAAAATACTGAAATTTAATAAAAGGACCCAGTTTTCAACGATAAGATTCTTAATTAATTTAACGTGTTATAAAAAATACTTATTTTCTAAATAATTAAGATGCATTTATTGTGTTTTATCTTTATTAATGAAATATACTTACACGTAAAAGCTCTATTAAATGAGATAACAAGTCTTGTTTTGTTTTCATTGAACAAACAACAACCTTCAAGTGCAAGGGGTGCGTAAATGCAATGAGAGGAGGAAACGCTGGCATTTAATAGAATAAGCCTAAAACCACTTCACTTTCTTTTATCTTCTGTTATAGTACTGCGTTTCTGTATTAATGATTAGTTTATTAAAGTTTTGTTATTTGGATTAAAAAAAAAAACATAAAACAAGTTTTTTAATTGCCCCAAATTAGTATGCTTCTAAATCTAAAGGTTTTTGATAAATTCAAATTTCACTATTAAATTTGCAGATTAAAAAAATTATAATATTTATTTGATTCTTATCTTACTAATTAATTAATATTTTTAGTTTGCTTGCTAATAGTTTTCATCACTTAATTGTGTGACCATTATTAAAAACAATTAAACGGCGTTTTCTATGAAATTTTTCTAAACATTTTCACAAATTGAAATTCTATTACAATTTTCCATTCTGGATAATTCCCGTCTGGTCGATTTCTTAAAAGCCGAGTTTTCATCGCACGTCGCGGTAGACATCTTCAGAGCCTGGAATAAAATAAATAACAATATAAAAAATAAAAACACAATAAAAAAATTAATATTTTATGTAAAGCTTTAATTTTATAATATAATATTGTTATTTGTCTTATTTTGTTTATTGATTCACAGTTTTAATTCAAAGTTGAAATTGAAATAATCGAATAATTATAAAGATGGTAAATATTATTTTAAACTAAAGTGAAGTACAAAAAATAAAACGCTTGTCGCTTATTAGATTGTTTTTAGACTTGAAGCACAATTTTTTTTGTTATTTCAATAAGACACTGTCCTGTTCCCTATAAGAATTACATGTTTCTTTCCAAACCAACAATTGTACATATAGGCAACGGCCATGAATGTGCTTCTTGTCTCGTTACATCAGCGGAAACAAAATATTAACAATAAATAATATTATCATATAATATTTGACGAAATGGCATTAATTAAATATAAAAAAAAACTGGTGTGGTCACCACACGATTTTCCTATAAGGAATGATGAAGGAATGTCTACATATTTTTTTAAGGTTATGTTGTCATAAAACCATTTTGAAGTGATATGTACACGTTTGTATTGACTTCCTAGAATGCTATAATTTTTTTGAAATTATTCTCCTCGATTTCATTAAGATATAACCGAAATATGGCAAATTGAGCTTATGTTGTCATATCAAATAACCCCTATATTTATGCGCCTCAATATTGCTTTCCATTCAGTAAAAATTATTATTTTAACGTATCTTGCTTTCCCTTCAAGATATAGAATTGTTTTCTAAAAAAAATCGCCGCAGACAGCATTTGAACCTATATTATATTTATGAATTCATTTTAAATTACAAATTAAATATCTAATACTGTTAATGTTAGAAAATTTTGTATTTAAATAAATTGTTAGAAAGAATTATCTTTATAAGAATTCGAATTATTTGCATACGTACACATTTATATAAGAAAAACTGTTAAAAATGGTGGATACACCTACTTTCGGTTTTTTTATCATACCCATCTTTTGATAAAACCGAGATAATAAGAAAAACCAACTCCATACCAAATTTCAAGTTACCGGGATTTATGGTTCGAGAGTTATCGTGGGTACATCCAAAAATAATGCAAGAAAGATGCAGCACTCCGTGGATAAACAAGTCAAAAGAATATAGAGAAAATTTTATATTTTGAACGTAACTTGCTTCCCCTTCAAGATTATGTAATTTTTTTCTAAAAAACATCGCCGCAGGCAGGAATCGAATCTGTACCTCAGAGCCAGACTATGTTAAGTCCAAAACAGTAATTGTTCAGAAAAGAAGATTTCCTTTCAAAATTGATATAAATATAATTTTAACTGTATTTTAACTTGGTACAAAACAAAATTCGTATTTTGCTTAAAGCTTTTTCTGTGGGTGACTTAATATAGTCTGGCTTGCAAAAAAGTTTAATTTTGGGACTTAATGTGCGTGTTAAGTCCAAAGTCGTGGACTTAATATATTTGCAAAGAACTTAACCCCCTAGTAGTAGTAGAATAAATAGAGATCCTAACTTACAAAATATGAAACTTAAAGCGGATTACAAAAAATATTAAGCAAAAAAAACTTAAAATAAAAAATATTATTACGTTACAAATCATCTTCGCGATTTTCATATTTTAAATTTTTATAATATTGGTGAAACCTCTTTGGTATTCATGTTAAAAGTTTTTGTAGATGTTTATACTTTTTAATAGAAATTGGTTTGGGATCTTCTCTAATGAATGGAATAGTCGATGGAGTGCTATTTATACGACGTGTTTTTCTGTTGAAATCCACTTCTAAGAAGTCGTTATTAAAGTCAGTTTTATAAAAAAGAACACCCGGATTGTCTTGTCGTACCTGGATGTGTTTTACTTGAGATATGAGAAAATCACTTCCTTCATTATTCTTCTTCTTGTTGATATAGGGTGCTGTTGGCCCATCAAAAAGATCTTTAAATTGTTTAAAATCGGTTGGCTCCATGTTTACTACAAAAAGACTTTTTTTTGTACCAGCTAATCTAACCATCTGTTGCCAATCCCAGGGCGTCATAATTTGGAATTGTGGATTTTTTTTTCTTTCACGCTCTATGATGGAATGAACGGCATCGGCTTCTTGATGTGTATGACCCCGGGCTAAAAATTTGTAGTTAATTACTCTAACTGTAGGTTTTACTTGCAAAATCAAAAAGCAACACATTATCATTAAAATGTTACGCTTCTGGCTAGGACAGTTATCTGACCAAATGGTTAGTACTTTTATATCATCCGACACGTTGTTCTCTAGCCACTTTAATAAGCATGACGCAACTTCATTGCCTCCTCTACCAGCCACACTGTCATCTCACATAACGCAGTAACTTTTTTCTAAAGTTGCATCGCGAATGGTTAGATTGTATGTCCATAACTTAAGTGAGTACAAGCTCTGCGAGTTATGTAAATCTGGGGTATGTAAACACTTTTGTAAGTCTAACTACTTTTTTTTAAGTAAATATTCTCTTGAAGTTTTTTTATCCTCAGATTTCATTTTGTATCTATTATTTGCATCCAGGGATGGTCATCATATTCTTTTTGTAAACCTTTTCGTATCTCCAAGTTGTCTGCTTCCTGAAGTTGAAGTTTATAATTGTCACATAAGCCGCAGGTGTCGTTATCTGGACTTTTAAAAGAACAGTTATACTCATAGTTAAAAATTTCTGAATAAAACCAATCTTTTGCAATATCTGCAGTGGGAAGACCCCTCTTAGAGCATTCTTCTAAAGACAGACTGCATTTTGCTTATATTTAAATTCTTTCCAAGATATATTTATTTTTGTTGTTCTCTGGAGAATAATGCGACTCATAAGTTGGAAATCTAGAAATATGACTTCGAACGCTATTGCGAATCTCTTCTGAAATTTTGTTAATGGGTGCGTGTCGTCCTCTTTTGTCAGGAAATACAAGGCACCCATCCTTCTTTTTCTTTATCTACAGTTTGTTGTGAGATGCTAAATGTGTTTAGAAAAAAATTCTTACACACTGTTTCTTTCACATTTCTAACTTCAAAAATATAATTATTGGCAAAATTTCTTTTGCCATTCCTTTCACCCGTGCGCTCTTAATTTCTCTTTATAAGTATCTGTAGAACTCTTGATGCAATAAACTGTCTTCTCATGTCCACTGATTTCATAGGACTCCAAAAATTTGTATGTATACTTCGACGAGTTTTTTCCAATATTCTGGTTTTATGAGAGTTTGCAAGTATTAAGATTTTTCACAGCCTTTTTTCCCATTAAACGACTACCACTGTCGGTTATGTACTCCAACTCTGAATGTTTTTTCTTTTTTGTTATATATTTTTTCCAGTTTTTGGTATTCTGTTTTCTTTTTCTTCCCTTTTTCTGGTTACTTTCGTTGTCTTGGCCTATTTCGTCATTCTCCAGGCTTTTTTCGTAGCTTACATCATAATCTAGATCAGCGACATCGTCATCACTATCAAAATTTAAAATATCTACATCTGTGTCGGGAGTTTTATGCGCTGATTCATTATATTTTCCAGTTACGTGAGCATCTCTTTTTTTCAGTTCTTCCGGCATTTCTAAATTCTGAGTTTCCATTGCAAAGACATTTTGTTCTACTGAATATATAGACTGGTTAAGTATCTGATTGCACAGATAACTTAGTGATGGAACGACATTGTTGTTGGATTTTTGTCGATTCAACATCTTATTTTCGCAAGTACCTTAAAAAAGCAAAATTAATTAAAACAAAACAAGTGTGTTAAGTCCAACCAATTGTTCAACAAAGTACAGATAAACTCTCTAAGTCCTGTATAATAAAAATTGCACTATTTTTAGTTAATTGTTCGTTTACTGAATTAGTATTTAACAACGCAATGAAAAATACAAAATGTAAATTAATTGTACTTACCTATCCTTTTTGATTCATTATAATCTTTATGTTCTTCGCCCTTAATGACATCTTAACACAATCTTTAAGATCACTTTCCTCATTAATATTTTTACTAAACAGTGTAATTATACAATACAAAACTTTAGAGAACACCACAAACATAGCACAGCATGGACTCAATCTAGAAAACTAAACATAAATTGTGAGGTAAACTATAACATTGTGATTTAACTTTGTTTGGCTCTAGCAGACCTATGGACCTGACATAGTTTAAAAGTGGCTATTTTCTACAATATGCTAGCTAGGGAAAAACTACAAAAAAGCAATGAAAGCAAAAAAAAAGTTACGTGACTTAACATATTTAAGCAAAAATACCAAATTTTGGAACATAGTCTGGCTCTGAGGTACAGATATGGAATTTACTTTAAATTATAAATCAAATATCTAATAAACTGTTAATTTAAAAAAAAAATTATTTGGATACATTGTTAGGAAGAATTATTTCTATAAGAAACTTAAACTAATTCGAATTATTTACATACAATACAAAATTATATAAGAAAAACTGTTAAAAATGGCGGATACACCCACTTTCGGTTTTTTATCAGACCCATCTTTTTATAGAACTAAAAGAATATAAAAAGCCACCTCCATACCAAATTTCAAGTTATTAAGACTTTTGGTTCGAGAGTTATCGTGGGTATATCATTACACACACACAGAGACCCCTAAAATTTGTTTGAAACGTAAACTTATGCAAAAAAAAAATTTTATAAAAAATTGCGATTTCTATACTTGCCTTATAAAAAAGTAAAAACCCTGTCATTTTGTTATGTTTAGTGCCCCCGCAGTAAAGATTGTTTTTTTTGGTTTGTAGGTTATTAAAAAAAAGAATTTAGTTCTGATTACATTTGAAAATATTTTTTTAAAGGGAATGTTAACGCTATAAAACTTTAAAATTTAATAAACGTGATTTTCTTTTCATTTTACATAAATTATGTTAATGTCGTATGTTCTATATGTGTTGAAAATGATGATGACGGCAATACGTTAGTTTAGGTGTGGCATGAAATTTTGATTTAAATATACCAATAATATTTCGTGTTGAAGTCATTGTTTTTGTCGAGTTTTAAATCGAAAGATAAGGTAACTAAGTATTAAAATTTTTTCAACCTAATAACTGATCATTTTTTTGTCTTAATATTTTGATATTGATTTAATGGATTTTAGAATTTGAAATGTTTTATTCGTTTACTGTTTATCAGCTAATAATTTTAAAATAACGAAATTCTATTTCGGTTTAAAGTAATATACAACGGCGTATTCATCTTTGAATTAACAATTGTTATAGTTATTTAAATGCAAAAAAAAAAATATCTACTGGTATTTTAATAACAAACTTCAAAAAAAACAGTATGCATTTTACGGTTTAAAAACATTTAATAATGTTCGAAAACTAAATTATTGTTGTATCAAACAAGACAAACATGAATTTTGTTTTCTTTATGTTTCAAAGACTAACACACTTGATTTATACAAATTTATACGGTTTTATTTGATATAAAACTTTTTTTTATATTTACTTATTTTTCAGACGTTTAAACAAAACATAATGTCATTTTCTTCTAAAATATGTAGTTATAAATGTGACGCGTTTAATTTTAAAATGCACCAGCACTTTAATATAATTTATAATATTATAAAAACGTAACTTACTTAATTAATTGGTTCATTACTTATTACCAAAGTATATTACAATAATAAATAATATACCATGAAATATTATAATTTGCAAAAAAAACGTTTATAAGTAATTGAGGTACCCTACTAAAATAACAATTTTAATATAGGTACTAGTTTTCCCATCAATTATTTTTGTTGTTTGCATTTATTTTTTACTTTCCTATAAGGAAAGTATAGCATCGCAATTTTTTTTCGAAAATTTTTTTTGCATAATTTTACCTGTGTGCGTGCGTGCGTGCATGCGTGCGCGCGCGTGTATGTGTGTGTGTCTGTGTGTAACGATGTACCCACGATAAATATCGAACCGAAATTCCTAGTAATTTGAAATTTGGTATAGAGCTGGTTTTTCGTGTTCTCTCGGTTCTATCAAAAAATGGGTCTGATCAAGAAACCGGATTCCGTAATTTTTAACAGTTTTTCTTATCTAATTTTGTACGTATGTAGATTATTTTAATTATTTTTACAGTTGCTTATAGATATAATTCTTCATAACAATTGATTCAAATAAAACAAATTTCTAACATTAACAGTTTGTTAGATATTTGATTTATAATTTTTAAGTGAATTCTATATATAATCTAGGTTGGAATTATGCCTGCGACGATTTTTCTTTAGTAAAAATAAATAACCGGTTGCACAAAAGTTTGGTTAATTGGCGATTTATTAATCGTGGATTAAAGATGATGGTTGATTAACATTCAATTGCGTTGCACAAAACAATTTAAATTTATGATTAACCATTAGTTAATCGACCTGCTAGTCAATTTGACAACCGCGCGTTTTAATGTCAGTTTATGAAACAAAAATGGCTACCAAAAAGGAGGTTATTCAAATCAAAAAAGAAACGTTAATAAATATTTTATTAAAGTGAGTATTACCCTTGTTTATATACATTATAATTAGACAATGAGAGCTTTATATGGAAACAGATTTTTTATTCATGTTAGATGGCGATAGTAAAAACAAGGTAATAATTAAATGCAAAGGCTCAAACCGTGTTTAGTTATTGAAAGATTGCAAACGATGGCGGCACAAGTAAGCATACGCTATTAGTTCCGACATACGTGCAAAGCAATGTTTTACCAGTTAACTTGCTTCATTCCTACAACTCTGAGTTTGCAAAAATAATTTGTACTCTTTAATTTTTGTTTATAAACAAAATATAGAATGAATAAATCCTGAAAACAATAAAATTATAATCGGTTGAGTGGTTTGTTTCATTTAGTTTGTTTAATTTTCTTTTCAAGCCGGAAACCAACGAAGATGTGCTAATTTAATTTTTTTAAAATTTTTATACTACTCAAAAGGCACATAAAATATAAATATACAAGCTTATTAGCACTTCAAAAATTCGGACTTCAGAACCAATTTAATGATTTAAATTTTGGTATGAATTACTATTATAGTGCTCGCCGCTTATTGGAATCACGGTTAATGTTTTCAATCGGGTAATGTTATCGCTTTGCTAAAGTAACAATCCGGACGCATGCTACTATTTCCATTTATGTTATCAATTTATTCTTAGGTTTGTTTCTATACATGATCAATAACGCTTGTTTAGAGTGAAATTTTTTTAAAAAATAGTTGTTTTGCATATTTATCTTATTGTTGCAGTGTTATTTATTTATTTAAATAATTTGACTGATTTACGGAACGGTACATTATTTCAACATCTGTACATACGTTATCTTCGAGAATTAACTTAGCAAGCATGTGCCTTTTTAGAATAACAAATCAAATTAATTACGTCTTATGTGATAACATTATTTTGTATTTATTTTTAGTGTCAGCATATTTCTGAGAAGAATTGTGTAGTTCTTAGAACAGTGAATGAAGTATCATGACGTTGTTTTTAATTTCTTGCTATTAACGTGTCAACAAACTGTTTCATGCTACATATCCGTTGGCTCAAAATGCTGCTTTTTTTAAACGTTTTCTAAAATTAATTTGTATTTATTTTTTATAGTATTTGAGCGATCAACACAATAAAATAAACTACCAAATTTAGAAAATTTCTATTTGTTATAAATTAGATTAAAGTAAAAATTGTAAAAATTATAAAAGATACATTAATAACGAAATAACTAAAAAGGTTTATAAATTTAAGGAGACAGGCATGTTTAGCTAAGGGTGGTCTTTTTATGTCAATAAACAGAAATATTCTACATGTTTCTGTTTATTGACATAATAAAAACTGGGTTTAGGATGTTGTAGGCAATGCTGGTATCATTTCTGGCCGAATGTATACGTTTCTAATTATGCAGTGCCCGCTGCTTAATTACGTTGGGAGTTGAAGTTTTTGATAACAATAACCGAATGATAACAATATCCGAAATTCAAAAAACAATGCTTATTTGTTAGAAAGCAGTAGATACATACAGCGTGTATGTGATTAACAGGTTGTTAATTTAGAAGGTGAAATCAAAGCTTCAATACAAGCAAATAAATTTTGTACGTTCAATTATAAAATTGTCTTCTATTAGGGGATTGATTATGTTTCTCAGAATACCAGTTGTTTACGTAGACCGAATTTCATAACATAAATGTTATCGTGCATAGATATAATTTTCTTTCAAGGTTATTTTACATATAATAAAAAGATCGTATGTCTTTTCCAAATCTCTGAAACTGTATCTTTATAGATTACTGTAAGACAATATACTGATCTCTAACTTATAAATCTGTAATTTTAATAAAAGCAGCGCCAGATATGTCAATTTTGCGTTTTCATCCAAAACTACTAACGTTTTGCATCCAAGTTAATGTTTCCAATTTTAGCGCAGTCATTGTCTAACTATAATGTATATAAACAAGGATATTACTATATTATTTACGTTTTCTTATAGTTATATTATCATTATGGAAAATATTGCTTCTATATAGATAGTTAGGTTTTGTTTTATGTTTACCGATACAAAATTTCTAATTCTATAATGTTCTTGCTTAACTCCTTTTATCCTTTATTTTAGATAATATTATAAAGGAGTATAAACCCACTAAAGGATTTATAGTTGAAAAAAAAATGTTCGGTGTGGACAAAAATCACCAACGAATGTAATACATCTGCTCAAACAGGCCTCCGAACAGCAAAATACCTGAAACTTTGAAACTTTGTTTGTATATATGAAACTGAAGATAAAACAGATAAAACTGAGCCACCTGGAAATTGCTTCGAAGTACGGCTTACTATTTTGGTAAATTGGAAGAGAAATACAATGAAACCTAATATTAATTTGTATCCTTAGTAAAAATGGGCAAATGGGAATGATTTCATGTGATTGAACCTGGACTATCTCGTATTTTTGTCCTTCGCACACTCCTATTTCCTGCAAAACATGCGGCAACTCTTCCCGAGTTAAAAAAAGAAAAATTTCAAAAGCAAAAAATTATAAACTGTCAATTACTGAAAGAAGTAATATTATTTAATCAAGTTTAACCATTAACTTGCGATGTCGGTCTCCCTGACCGGCATCAGAATTTTCACTTTGAATATAATTTTTTCCTGTAGGGATAACTTTATGATTTCTGGACTACCTGTTCCTCATTTTATTATCTACCAATTGGTACTATTTTCCACTCCTCTCCAGTAGACATTATTTTCTTTGAATATTTTTCTAATGTTCAGTACGTCTCCGAGACAGGTAGTCGCGTGTAATGTTAATTATCGCATCAGTTCTCGAGAACATTACAGTTTATATCTTTGTGTTTAGTTACTTTTGAATCTAATAATTAGATATTATATTATTACGTATTGTTTTCAAAGACTATTTTATTATAAAAATTATATTTTTAATTGACCGTAAGTTATAGAATTATTGCTAATATTTTGTTATTTAGAATGTTATACAGGGTGTTTTATAAGCGTAACTATAAAAGTAATCATCAATTGATAATATTTTCAAAATACGAATAATTTCTACAATGAAGAGTTGTTTGTAATGCAATATTATACATCAAATGGGCAGGATACCTAGTATAATTCATAAATTAGAACATTTTTTTGCACTATTTCCTGTTACATTCATAAAACTATATTGTTCGTACTAAGATAAGAACGTCTTCCGGGTTTGGACCGTGTCAATGTTGTAACCGAAGTTACCAACGTTTCGCCCACTTTCGTAAGGGGCTTCATCAGGGCGTGAGAGAAATCGAAGAACTCAAGCAAGCAATCGAAATCTAACTAAACATTTCTCAAAAGTTAGGTAATCAACTTGTGAACCAAGCCAGATTCTAAACTCAGAAAAGGTAAGAAATAAACGATAAACTCGAAAAAGCAAACGATAATCTAACAAAGAACCACTACAGAGTTGGGTAATCAACTTGTGAACCAAGCCAGATTCTAAACTCTATAGAAGTGACTTAAAAAGAAATAGTCTCCGTATATAAAGAAGAAGCATCGTCACGGGTAGTTAAGCTCGACTCTGATTGGGTTACGGTTGAACGGGACCGGGAACCAAAGAGTGGATAGCTCGAAACTAAGATCACGATTGAAGTTATTGGGATGTTTGATGATTTCTATGCTCTCTCGAAATTTCCTGTTAAAAAAGAATAGAGATTTGGCAATCACCGAAACGTTATCGAAATCTATCTTGTGACCTGTAGTGAAATAATGTTCAGCAACCGCATACTTAGAAATATGCCTTTTCCTTATACAACGATCATGTTCTGAAATGCGAGTAATGACGGAACGACCGGTCTCACCAATGTAGACTAAACCACATGAACAAGGAATTTGGTATACACCTTGAGATGAAAGTGTTGGAAATTTGTCCTTGGGAGAAGGAAGAATCTGAGAGATTTTACCTGTCGAGTTGAAAATAGGTTTGATACCATTCTTACGAAGAAGTTTCCCTATCTGATCTGTAACCTTGTAAATGTAGGGTAAAAAGGCCAATTTCGGATTGGATTCGAGAGTTGAAATGTCCTTAGGTAATCGAGTACGTGGATGTAGACGACGATTAATAACTCTATGAATATCTAGCTTCATATAACCATTGTTCACTAAAGTTCTAGTAAGATGACAGAGTTCCGAGTCTAGATTCTCAGGTTGACAAATAGAAAAGGCGCGATGAACCAAAGATTCAATAACAGAACGTTTCTGTGCAGGATGATGATGAGACGAAGCATGCAGGTATCTATCAGTATGGGTGGGTTATCAAAATGTATATGCCAAACAAGCCTGCTAAATATGGCATAAAATAACTTTGCATGACTGATGCAAAAACATCATACTCTTACGACAGCTTCTCAAAAAGCGGAACAAAATGATAATGAATTGCCAGAAATAATATCATTCTATAACTTTACAAAAGGAGGTGTTGATACTCTTGACATGAAATGTGCGAACTACTCATCAAATCGCAGAACTCGTAGATGGCCAATGGCAACTTTTTATAGAATTATAGATATAAATTCATTTACACTATACCTACATTATAAAAACGTAACCCCATGTACTAGATTTAAATTTGCGAAAAATTTAGCAATGAAACTGATCGTGCCACAATTGGAAAATAGAGTGAACAATACCAGAGTTTCCAAAGAATTAAAAGATTTGATTTCGTCTATCTTGGGAACGTCTAGTGAACAACATAGAACAGACGATATGTCAGACGGTCTTGAAAAAAGGAAAACATGTCATTTGTGTCCTTATTATAAGAAAAGAAAGACTGCTTATAAATGTGTGTTATGCCAAAAACCAATTTGCTTAGAGTGCTCAAAAAAACTGTGTAGAAAGTGTTTAGTTGAATGAAGAGGAAAAAAGGTATAATATTAATTATTAATGTTTAAAAATCAATAAAACACCGTTTGTTTATACAAAATTTGTCTATTTTGTCTCATCCCTATAACAAATATTTGATATGCACACGATTTTAATTACGGTCTCACAGACCGCTAGTCGCGCATAAGGTTAGTATTTCGTACATTGCAAGTTAAGGGTTAAGAAAATATAAAGCACAGTATCAGTCATATAAATTAAAAATTACAATAAATTATGTTGTTTTTATACATTTTGCATATTAAAAACTGTTGCAATTAATGTTGTGCTAATTTTGAGTCGGCAGCCACATTGCAAGCAAGGAAATCCGCTCTGCAAAACTCCAAAGAAAATTTCTACGGTATTATTGTCATAATATGTGCTCTGCTTTATGCTACTTCACTGGCATTTGCTGGATGTAAGCAGATGAGGTTTACATGGATATCCACTATCACCTAATAAGTAACCATTGCTATATCTTCCGATGCGAAATTGAACTCGAAGAAGATATTTATTGAAAATAATATTGTCGTGTACTGATCCTGGCCAATAAACAATAAAATGCATGAATCTTAAGTTGGCATCACAAATTGTTTGAAGATTAATGTTAAAATATCCTTTTCTGTTGTAATACGATTCAGCATTTAGACCATCAACTGATTGTATATACACATATGTGCAATCGACAGCTCCCACTACACGTGGAAAACCAGAAATGCAAATGAACCGTTGTATTGTTTTCATTAATTGTTTGGTAGATCTAGGCATCTATATATATTGATGGGAGAGCCCAGCAATTTCATTTGTGACACGCTGGATAGAGCAATTAATATTTGTACTCTTGTATCAAAAGATTTGTTTCGATAGCTTGTTGATTCGATTCTATCTCTAATTGCATGTACCAAGTTTATAATGGTGGCCTTGTTTAAGCAAAACCTCTTCCTGAAATCAATGTCATTTAACAATTCAAAATGATTTTCTTTATCTCGTATAAACCTTACGCTGCGAAGCTGTCTTCAAAGCTACTCGAGGAAGAATGCAAGTTGAACTACATAATTATTTTTGTTTAATAATTTTTTTTTAACTTATAGAACAAAATTATAGAAAACTTGTAAAGTTAAAAACTTATGTACGACATTACAATTTTTCCGCACATTGTTACAATTGTTTAAGCACTGAAAAATCAATTAAAAGCATAATAATTAAGGATGATACGTTTTATTTATAAACTTAATGTTTTTTAAGAATTAAGTTTAAAGACATTCTAATAAGTAATTGTATTAGAAGTCAATACAAACGTGTAGATATGACTTTTATGACAACATAACCTTTAAAAAATATGTAGACGTTCCTTCATCATTTCTTATATATAAGTTTAACTTTATTTGTTGCCTTTGCCTTACAAATTCGTTTGTGCTATACTACATACAACCTACATTCCATTCTATATTTACATTTACATTTACATTCTATTTATTTATTTATTTTTTTAAATACATTTTCTTATCTCTTCTCTCCCTTTCCCTCCTGCTCCATACTTCTTCCATCCATTCCGCTCCTTTTCCGTTTTCATCTAAGATTTCTTCTATTTTCATCACCTCTTCTCTTAGTTCCCTGCATTTCTGTCTCATGTGGTTAAGGTCTTCCGTTTCTTCTCCACATAGCCTGGACATCTTTTCTGGTTCTTCTTTCCCTAACTCCTCGTTGCCACATCTGAACCTTGCTACCATTTTTTTCTTTTTGTTGCTTTTAATCTCTCTATCTTTTAAATATTCCGACACTCCTTCACTCTTGATATCTTTATAATTCCTATTATATCTGCCTTCTTTTATCTTTGTCCATCTTTCTTGTTTTTCGATGTCTCTATCTCTCCTTATTATTTCTTCCCTTATCCCTACTCCCTCCCTCAGTTTTCATCATCTCTTTCATTTCCTTTTCCTCCTTAGCCACCAACACTATGTCATCCGCATACGCCAACGACCATACCTTAGCTCTCCCTACCACTATCCCTCCTGTCTGTTGTCCTCTCATTGTCTCTTCCAGATCCCCCGTATATACTGAGAACAGGCTTGGGCTCAGTGGACATCCCTGTCTCAACCCTCTCTTTGTGATGAATTTCTCGCTCTCTTCCCCATTCACTTTAACCCTGCTCCTCGTTTCTTCGTAGATTTCCTCTATTCTTTGTATTAATCTTTCATTGATTTTTTTTCTTTTCATATATTCCCACAGCTTTTCCCTATTCACTTTGTCAAAAGCAGCTTTTAGATCTACGAATAGTGCCACCATTTTCCCTCTTTTTTTTCTAGTTCTTTATTTGCTAAGTGTTTCAGTATATATATGTTGTCTATCGCCCTTCTTCCTTTTCTGAATCCCGCTTGTCCGTCTGGTACCAAACTTCTTTCCTCTATTTCCTTCTGTAGTTTTTCTTGCAGTATTGTCGCATATAATTTGTATGCCGTTTCAATAATGTTACCCCTCTATAATTCTTGACTTTATTTTTTTCGCCTTTTTTATGGATTGGGCAAATTAGTCCCTCTCTCCATCTCTCTGGAAATCCTTCCCCTTTCCATATTTTGTTTAGTATTTCCGTCATCCTTTTTGTTACACTTTCTCCCCCGTGTATCCACTCTTCTCCTTGTATCCCATCTTCTCCTGCCGCCTTTCCTTTTTTTATATTCTTTATCGCCTCTATTACTTTTTCTTCACTTATTCTATCCCTATCTCCTTCTTCCTGTCTTACTACAGCGTCTTTTCTTTTTTCTGCTTTTGTTCTTCCCCTCCCAACAGGTTCCGAAAATATATCTCCCATTCTTTAATTTGTATTCCCTTTGTCATCATGTTTTTTTTCCTCTGTTTCTTTAGGTACTTCCATACATCTTCTTCCGTTTTTATTCCTTTGATCTGCTCCTCTTGTTTCTTTTTGTTTTTTCCTTCTTTCTGTGGCATGTTTTTGTATATTTTTACTGCTTCTTTGTATTCTTCTTTTCTTCTCTCCTTTTTTTCGACTGTCTTAATGCTCTTCTTGCATTTTTCTTTGCTTCCTTGCATTCCTTATCCCACCATTTCTTCCATCCTGTTTTCTCCCCCTTCCACTTTCTAAATCTGACTCTCTCTGTTGCTTTCTCCATCATCTCTCTCATTTCCTCTACACTTTCTTGTAATTCCTTCCCTATCCATACCGTTTTCCCTATTCTCTCTTTATATCTTTTTATACCCTCATCTGTCCACTTTTTTTTAGTTATGTACTTCTCCTCTTCCTCTCTCTCTTCTCTTTCTCTTCCTTCCATTGTCATTTCCAGTGGTTGATGGTCTGACTACCCTTTCTCCCACTTTAAATGTCTTTACCTTTTCTGCCGCCTCTTCATTTGTCATTATAAAATCTATTATTGACTCTCCCCTTCCTCCTATGTACGTAAATTCCCCCTTTCCATCTTCTTCCCTGTTCCCGTGCATTACTTCATACTCTTTTTCGTTGCACAATTCCAGCGGTCCTTCTCCCTCTTTATTTATCACCTTGTCCTTTGTTTGTCTCTTTCCCGTCCCTTTTCTTTCTTGTATTCCCCCCTCTTCCCCTATTCTTGCGTTGAAGTCCCCTCCTACTATTATCAATCCCTCTTCCTTCTCTTCTATCATCTCTTCTATGTTTTTCCTTGTCTCTTTCATTCTACTGCTATAAACCGTCACTACTTTTATTTTTGTTTTCATTTCTTATAGAAAAGTCGTATGGTGACCACACCAGTTTTTTTTAATACGTTGTTTTAATTTTTGTAGTTTAATTAGTTTATGATGTTTAATTTAATCATAAAAATTAGTTTTCACTAATAATATATTATTAATAACTTTTTAAAGTTTGGTCAAATTAATGACGCCTTCTTTTAGGAGGTTGGATGAAAGCAACTACTTCAGTAATTTTGCGACGTTTCGTGCTCAGGATAAACACTTCATCAGGTTCGTTCACTTTGTTGTAAGAAACAAACATTTTATATATTTTATAACATAAAATCAAAAATGTATAAAAACATAATTAACAAACATGGCAGCACTTTAGAAGTTTGAGTGTTTTGAAATAACTAACATTATTGATTGTAAAAATTATTAATAAATATATTTAGGTAAACTACATAATTCATAAATTAAAAAAACAAAGATATAAAATACAATCAAATGTTTAGCATATTAGTTTTTTTAATCTTTGTAACAAACAAGTATTGTGAACGACTCTGTGACGTAAAAAAAGTGTAGATACAGGGAACGCTTGCTAAAAGAAATAAAGATTAAAAAGGTTGAGTAACGTATCTCAAAACTAATTTACACTTTAATTAAACTTAAAAATTATTATAAACAAACCATGTTCTGTAATTATTTATTTGTATTAATATTTTGATAGTTGATAACAATATTTTGCAGTTTGTTTTATGTACAGTAACTACATGCTCTACATGTTTCTGTTTTATTAAAAATCATTTATTTAAGTTTAAATAGTTTATTGAAAAATAAATACTATATGATAACGGTTGCTATATTTTATTAGCAACAAACTATTTCAATATCTAAGAAATACCTGCATAACATTTCATTAAGCTTGTTCTTGAACAGCATACTGCAGAGTTTATATTAAATTAAGTTTATTGCAGCGTTATATATTAAAACTACACACTTGTAATTAATCAAAAGTTTCTAGTTGTTATTACAAGCAAATTAAAATTTAGAAACGTTTAGGTGGATGGAGGTTATTTTTCTAGTAACAAAATTAGTTTTTGTTATGGCCTTGCACACTGGTGTTTGCAAAACGTAAATTACATTACTGAATGTGTTTGGCTAATTAAATTATAAAATTTTAGTTGAAATTATTTTTAATATAATTTATACGACGAGAATTTATTCAAACTACTCCTAAGGCGGGTTGCACAAAGCAAATCAAAAATGTAGCAAGTGATTATTTCTGAAATCAATTGTTACATCACGAATAAACGTTGTTTCATTGGCTATGTAGCAATTGTTTTGAGAAATAATCAGTTGTTACATTTTTGATTTACTTTGTGCAACCCGCCTCTAGTGTAATATATTAAGACTAAGCGATTTCAAACATTTTCAAAACAATTACACGTTTACTACAACGAAGAGTTTATGAAATATTATTTGAAAATCTATTGCGTTACAAAAATAAATGTAATTATAAAATGGATATCATACATAATAATAAAAAAATTATAGAACCGCAAAGTAATAAAACAAAATCTACGTAAAACTATGTTTTCTAAGTTAAATATTTAAATCTGGTCAAGTAGCATAAAAAATGGTTAAACTTTGGATTTTTTTCTCATATATTTATTTAAATAGGATTTTTACCACTTCATTATACATACATTCGACTACAAAAAAACATTGCAGTTGAAGCCCTTCTCAAAGTGTTGCCTCTTTGTTTCTTGTACAGACTCGTGATGATTTCAAAAATCCAAAAGCATTAAAAATTCTTAAGTTAGAATAAATTTGAGGGGCCACTACGATGGAGTTTTGCAAAATATTTCGAAATAAAAAATGAAAGCTGTTTGGAAAAAAAGTTAAATTTTTAAGGCATTTTATTTAACTTCAAAAGCTAAAAAAAATTATTATTGAAATAAATTTAATTATCCTTCATTAAAAAAAAATCAAATGAATCGGTTGAATTGTTGAGGTTCTCGAGTGCTGCGCGCATTAGAAAATGTGGTTTCGAGAAAAACGCGTTTGAAGTAACAAAAAAATTGTAAAAAACGCATACAATTTTAATGGTTTCAAAACTGACGGGTAATCTTTAATGGATCATAGATGTACTTTTCTTTTTTTTTCAAACATGCTTTGGTTTTGCATTTTGAGTTGTATTTTTTCAATCCGGGATTTTTTTGCAAACTTCTAGATTGGTTGCTCTGTGGTGTCTACGCGTTTCCTGTCAGATATCTGGGCAAAGTTTTTACTGTTCGTCCCTACGACAATTTCAAACACGCTAATGGTCTTTAAAATCGACGAATAACTTTTATTGAATATACCTGCAACTATATATACTGTTATTTTAATAGATGTTGCCCCACAATGAAAATGCTTCGGCGCCAGTCTCCAAATGCCCGCATTAAAGTTCTCATTTCTATTTTAAGTATTGGCAACGGTCATTTTTCAAATAAATCATCATTAGACAGAAATTCACATACTGGTTAAATCTTTTCTAGAACAAATTCATCAAGAGCAGGTTCGTGGCCGAAATAATCTAATTCCTTCTTAGTTTCTGCGCGACGCGCCAGCTGTTTTCTCCTTCATGACGACGCATTTCATTTGTGGAACATTAGTGGTAGAATGTTGCCCACACAGTTTTTTTCATATCTTCAGCTGAATCCGAGTTTCTTTTAATACTCTATCCATAATATGTGAGGTTTTTGATTAATTTATCGGTCAACTTGCCTGAGCCTTTGCCTCCAAATCCTTTGCTTTTTTTTACATCACGCAACCTAGTAAGTGTTCTCTTTTGTACACGGCCTATAGATTCTTTTTTTGTATAGTAAGTTCCGTCTCCAGATACACGAAAAAGCATTTCTTCATGTTCTGCTTTCACGTTTCCTTGTTTCTCTTCAGGCCAGGTATAAATGTTGTAAAAAAGCATAATAAGTAGAATTATTAAATCAATCAGACAATTTCGTGAATGAACAGAAACTACTTATCTAATGTAGTCCCAGTCCAAAATTACGCATCATAAACATGAGTCCACGGTTGATTTTGTAGGCCGTATTTACTAACAAACTGGAAGACACGCGACGTTACTCTTTACACTGACATGTAAGAACTAAATTAAATCCAAGTCCACGTTCACAAATGCGGCTAAATTTGACATCCCCGTCACATACTTTTATTTATTTTAAATGAATAATAAAGTTTAAAATAGCGTTATTGTAACTAACGTCGATGTCAACATCGTCCTTCAACTTTGCGGCCGAGGTGCTAGGAAAACAGGTTTCTTGTTCTAATTTGGTTGCATTATAAGTAAACTTTTCTTCCGTCGACGTCCTGAATACGTATTTTCGATCTTATTCCGTATATTTGGTATTTTCAAATATTTTGTTTTTAAACACGATCTTTACACAACGAGACACATAAATATTTAAGGAAGGTTAACTAAAAAAATTGATTTTAGTCCCTATTATATCGACAAAAGTTATTATCTTTGAGCGCGCGCCGAGCCCCTGTTTCTGCCTAAACTACGGTCGTCGCACGGTTCCATTCAACCCGTTGTCACTTCTTAAATATTTTCACTACCAAGAAATCCTTCTGCAGGCATAATCTACATACTTTGGGGATGTTTTTGATGTTTTCATCGGTCTTAACCAGAATTTGCCCTTAATAGAAGTGAGTGTGTGGTGGAAACTACATTTAAAAATTTTGTATAAGTTAGTAGTACTTGTTAGTAATAAATGTAGTACTAATATTCGATTTGTGATGTTTTTATTATCATTCATTTATAATAAATAATAATGTATGTAACTCTTGTTGAAAATATCCACAACATAACTTATCGTTATTTTATGCTCACTTTCCACGCTAGTTACAAATTAATATAGTGCGATCTATGAGTTTTCGCTGAGAAAATTGTATTGCAACAAAGTTTGCTTTATATTGCTGAATTTTTTTAGTAATATTTTTAACTTTACTAATGGTGACGTTACAATTTGCCGTTACCAATACTAGCCACGGGTAGCTGTTTATTGTCTGCAATTTTTACATAAGCAATACTGCTATCTATGCTTAGGTTAAAAAATAGTCTCTTTATCCTGTCAATACAGAAAAGTGACACATCAAAAATATATGTCGACTCTGATTATTTCTTCTTTTTCATATCTAACTTTTTCCTGTACTTTTTCTATATGACAATACTTGCATTTTGTTTTCTTTTTCAGGTTTTCAATATTTTTTCCCATCCCTTACCGGATGTTTCTTGCCATTTTTACTTTTGCAAGAAAAAAAATATATTCTTGTTTGGAACAATTTTAGCCTTTGTCTTTTTCTGTGGAGAGACTATATTCTCAAGGTATTGTAAACGGAGAAAACCGTGGTGTAAACTACTTAGTAACTTGAATATAATTCGTAAGTTTTTATTTGTAACATAACAATTTTTAATTCGTTTGGTCACACTTTTATTTTTTATTTAATATTATTAAATATTCTGCCAAGTAGGTTGCTTTACAATTTTTCTTGTGAGACTACAATAGAGATCTTATTTATTCCACATCTTCTCTGGCGTATAACAATTTATCAAGGTTACATGTAGTTCTTTGTCAATAAAAGTCATTAATATGATTGCTTGTCGGCAACTACTGTTTGTTAATTTTTTGGTCAAAAAAATTTATTAAGTGTCATTGTTGTACTCTCTACAAACTTGTGATTTCAATCAACACTTTCTGAGTAAATTTTTAATGTTAACCTTTGTATGACTTTAGTTTAGTGGTTCTTAATATTTTAGTACCATTTGACAAAATTTTTGTTTTGCCACTAATCTCCAAGTGTTTAGAGGTAATATACAAACAACACATGCATATATTTGTTCAAAACCAAGAGTATTTTAATATTTTTTAGAAAAATTTTACATTACAGAGGTAGGGGAGACTGGGGCACAGTGGACCATTTTTTACATTTAAATTTTTACTTTAAAAACTATACAAGATTAACCTGATTTCTCAGTACCTGATGAATATTTACAGTTTTTGCTACGATGTAACTATAACACAACTCTCGTTAATTAAAATAGTTTGAGTAAAAAAAATATTACAGTCGACCATATGTCGGGGCACAGTGGCCCTTGCGTTAAGTAATGTAAACAGAACTTGATTTGTTTTTTTATTAGAACCTATTAGAACACTTGTGATCATTATCCCATATTGTAATGGGAAAGATCTATGTCAAAATGAAAAATATTTTGAGTTCTTGCCGTGCCATCTGATTGAAGCGGATTGGGTAGATGATAGATCATATTTTTTTCTTCCACGATTGACTCATCTGGAACGGAGGGAAATACAAAACTGTCTTGAGCTCTTCTTAGAAAGCTGACTTGAAACTCATTATTGAGCAATGTAGCGAAAACCTTTACAACAAAATATTTGACACTTTTCTTGTTTTCAAACTTCACCAGGGCGAAACTGTTTACTTGAAGATCAGACAAGTCGAGGTAGTTGCGATGCAAGTCAATTTGTTCCTCTTCCTCGGGATCATCGTCGATATCATCCTCCGAATCTACCAAGCTAAGACTTCCTTCACTTTCATCACTGCTGCTCTCAATTTTGTTCTTCTTCTGCTCTGCCGGAAATTTATCAGAATCTTTCATCAACTTTCTTTTAACGTTGGCCACTTCAGCCTCATTTCTCTGATTAAATTCTTCCTCTATTGTCTTCAACACAGGCTTGTCTGTTGAAATAGCACTTTTCTTTTCTTTTTCTTGGCTTTCTTGCCGACTTTGAAGTCCCGGAAGATTTTGGACTGGGTCGAAGCATGGCAGGTGTAAGAACGATGTGTGGTTCCACCTGTGTTGGCTCAGGTTCAGAGGTGACTTTTCTTAAAGATTTCTGACTGGTGTTTGAGGGAGGCGTGACTTCTCGGAAATTTGCTTGATCGACGTCTGCTACCGCAGTACGTACTCAGGAGTTTTCATGGCTACAACCGGCTACAACTCCAAGATGAAAATTCATGTTCACATCAGTGACACTCGCAGCCATGAATTCATCCTCTGAAAATATGTCACGGTTGAATGGGTAAATTCCGGTAATCCTGAATCCGGAAATGATGTTCTTTGGAGTAGCTGCTTGTGGATAATATTTTCCCAACATCTCTGCAATATCATATATGGTGATTGGACCTCCGGGTTTACCCACTAATTCTGCTCGGCAGGCATTATTGTAATAGGTTTTTAAAGGACTATAGAAAGATCGGTCTAAAGGCTGCAGACGGTAACTAGTATGTGGGGGCAATGTTAATAAAATAACGTTATTTTCCTTTGCTAACTTTACAGCGCTATATGAGACATGACTCTCGTGATTGTCTATGATGAGAAGCACTGGTGTTTGCTCAGTCGGTTTAGCAAATCTTATAAAATGCTTCAGCCAGTCGACAAGTATTACATTTGTTATCCATCCCGATGAATTAGCACAGCCCATAGTACCAGGTGGAGCTACCTTGATCATGTGTAGCTGAAATTTCACGCGGGGGAAAACCATCATCGGTGGAATCGAATTTCCAAGAGCATTAATAGCACAACAAACTGTTACCTCGTTCTGCGGATGTGATTTAGCCAACTTGTTTGGTACCTTTTGGAGCTACAATTTTGACAGGTTTTTGGACAGTTGTGAGCCCAGTTTCGTCAACGTTGTAAATGTGTTTAAGGCCCAAATTATATTTGTCATAAACTTTCTCAAGGTTGTCAAAAAAAGCGATCACCACAATTTTGTTAAAGCCTATGGCCCTGGCCAAAGAGGTTGCTTCGGGCATCCTCAAAGATATACCTTGATTCGGACCAGCTATTGGGAATTTTCTTATGATTAGCTTTAGTAAATTTGTAAGCAATTTTTCTAGCCTCGATCGGTGGTAATCCATGATGCAAATGAGCGCAGGATTGTAAATAATCAGCGAGCATTTGTTCTTCTTCGCGCGTGAAAATCTATCGCGCATTATATTTGGGAGACATTTTTGGTACGTTTGGTACGTAAGTTTTAAAATAAAGCCGCTAACACTTTTTCTGTCATTAACGTTATAAGCAAAATCAGAGTGAACAAAAGCATGAATGTTCAAATCCAACTTACAAGTTTTCGTAAATTTTAACACATAATTTTGAGTTTTCTTTAAATATCTCAGTACATTTTTCAGATGTTTCCAATGATTTACACTAAAACAATTTTGTAACTGACTGAAATAAATGATCGTAAAACACAAATCAGGTCTACTTCCTAACATTATGTACATTAATGAGCCTACAAGTTGTTTATAAGGTACATCAAGAATATAATCTTTTTCAATCAATAAATTTATAACTTAGGTTGTATTAGGATATCTAACAGTTTACAACTATTCATATTAAATTGCTTTAGAACCTTTCTAATTAAATTTTTTTAAGAAACTAACATAGTGTTCCCTACTTTTTCTATTCCAATACCTAAAAATACAATTTTATTTATAGGATTAGTAAGATCTTTCATTTTAAATTCTGAGGAAAGTTGTTTCTTAATTTCAATAACATGATTTATACAGTTAGAAATTATAATTAAATCATCAACCCAAATTAGTAAATAGATATTTGACTTAGTATATAAACATGGATCTACAGGAGACCCTTTAAAGTTTTTATTAACTAATGAAATATGTAAACGATCATACCAGCTTTTGGACTTTGTCTTAGACCATAAAGAGCCTTCTAAAGTTTACAGACGTTTCCTGGTTGATCTATTTTCAATCCATAAGGAGGAACGCTGACTTGACATCCATTTGATGGATTTCTGAATTCATTTCGAGAGCTAAAACTAGTAAAACTCTTAGAATACTCATCCTGGCGACTGGAGTATAAATGTCCTCTTCTAGTGATATTTCTTGTTTATAGCCTCTTGCCAATAATCTTGTTTTTTTCACAATCTTCCCTTGTACTTCTTTTTGAGTAAACACGCATTTCAAATCTATGAAGTTCGTTTCGGCGGGGGTTTCAACTAATTCCCAAGTATTACTTTCTTTTAAAGAATTCAATTCATATTTAATTGCATTTTGCCAATTTTCGTCATTTTCAGCTTCTTTATAATTTTGTGGTACTTCAGAGATCACATTTTCCATTTGAAACAGTCGCCATTAAATTTTCTTCAAATTCATTGCTAGTATCATACTCTTGTAAGTATTTTGGTGTTTTCTTTAATCTTGAACTTTTCCTTGTCTCTTCTTTATTTTCTTTGGCGTTTTCTTTCGTTTCTGTTTCTCTTTTTACTTCTTGCACAATTTCTTCTTTTTCAAATTCTTTATTTTTATTGTCGCTTATACCAATTGTTACGTCTTCTTTAGTTCCTTTCTCATCAAATACTATGTTTTTTCCGTGAACAATTTTCTTGTTTTTGGGATTCCATAATCGGTAACCGTTTTCTGAGTAGCCCACCATTATTAGTTTTTCACTTTTAGGATCTAATTTTGAAAATCTATCTTCCTTAGGTATCAAGTTATATGCTGAACATCCAGATAGTTTAATTTTGTTAAAATCAGGCTTTCGATCATTGCATATTTCCGCAGGGGTTGTTCCTTTTTGTAATACACTTGTTTCTGTTCTTTTAATCATCAGATATGCAACCACTCGAACTGGCTCTCCCCATAGTGTTTCATTTAAGTTAGAATCAAAGATAAGACATCTCGCAGTCTATACCCAGTCAACACAAAATTGATAATGTTTAGTAACAGTTTCAAAACAAAAAATTTATGATTCACTCTTGTTTCAAACATAAAAGAAACCTAACTGCAATAAAATAGCTATAAGTCCATCGCTGTTTCACTTATTTGAATCAGTATAGTTTCGGTATTTTAAATTCAAATCTGTTGCAAACTAAATGTTGCATTCGGTTTACGTTTTAAAAGCTTCGTTCTTGAACTGATACTAAATGATCGATACATGTATGATTTTTTTGTTTCAATAATGAACTAAAACAATTCTTTCAATAATATAATTATACATTTTCGAATGCACTTTTCAAATTTTATTGCACAATAAATATTTTTAAATACAATATCACATTGAGTTTTTTACATATTGCAACTTTCCTAGATGTGGTCTTTTCACGGAAGCCTCGAAAACTGCATCAGGATAGCAACTTTTAACCGCATCTGTAACATAGAAATAAATATTTCATTTATATACATACATAATCATATAGTTACACAAAATTAATTACATTTTTTTAATCAAAAACAACACAAACTTAATATAAATATCACTTTAGCAATCATTAGAAAGTTATAAAAACACTATGAATACCTTTAGCTGTACATAATCGTATAGAAAACTTGAAGAATTGAACTGTAATTATAAATCATCAGATTTACGCAATAATCTACCTTAACGCAACCATGTGTGTTAATTTACATTTTTTTATACAAATTAAAACATGATACATAAAGAACAGAAATGATAATAATATCGATTACATTTATGGATTATAATAAGATGTTTCGACTTACCGTTTATTGTTCCATTTCGTAATTGTACACACAGCATCACTTATCAAACTGCAACCGAACAAGTGAAAAGATATCAATTTGCAGCGCAAGCGTTGACGACAGTAATCAAAAGTATAGCAACGACTAATGCTGACTAATGACAAAGTATTCGATTTTCCTAGAACGATTCCACTGTTTTGAAAATAATTCAATCTTATTTAATCGATCTTTAACCAATTCTAGTTATTCAAAAAATATTCGGTTTTAATAAATCAGTTTTTAGACGGTTGCTGATTATGGGAAAAGAATTGCAAGTACTGAAACGGTTTAAAACTGATTGTGAAAAATCGAAACTCTTTCAATTTATTCACTGTCAGTTACATGTAAATGATATAAAAATGGAACTAACACGAAACAACGTAATGAAACAATTGTTTTAATTTTGTGACTGTAACAGTTTCAATCCGTGTTTACTGGGTCCATTGTCACGCCGTATTCTCTCAATTTTTGTTCCAACTTTTGCAGTAACCAGAATTAAATGTTCTTAAAACCTTTCAAATACTTAACTTTCTCTTTTTATTAAATATTACATGCAAAAATAAGAAAAATGAACAATAAAACTCATGAAATAGCTATAACCATCATGCGTTGTGGGATTTATTAGTCCACATACAACAGTAGATATTGCTTCTAAAATTCTTTTTGGCTTTTTATCCTTGGGTAGTCGTACAAAGGGCTGTCTAGTTTGTTTGGCTTTTAAACATACTTCACAAATTCTATTTATGGGATATTTTGATAAGTGACCCATTTTACGACGTAGTGATGTAGTTTCTTCTTGCACCATACATGCCAATTCAGTTTGTCGAAGTTTCATTGTAATCGTATAAAGATTTTCAGTTAGTTTTTCTCTCACTATTTCTTGATTACCTTTCCTAATTATTACTTTATTTTGTCTAAATGAAATTTCACAACTAGCTTCTTCTAATTTTCTTACAGACATTAAATTACAGAATAAGACTTCATATACCCAAATATTTTTAATAATAATTTTTTTTCCATTTCCTGTTTGCACTTCTATTTGTCCTTGTTTATAAGCTTTGATAGTAGAAGCCATTTTTGTACGTTCACTAAATTTGGTTGGAAAACGTGCCGCTGAGGTAGTCAAGAAGCAGTCATTCTTTTTGGGTTTGTTGAAAGTCTATATACTTTTTTTTCTGTTTCTACTTATCGATCGGGACTCCTTTCTATTGCATTATGTGCTGGCGACACTCATAATAAGTCCCATTGGCCTTTTGTGAAAAAACTGTTAGATACCAAATGGTCTGCTAGAGCAGATGCAACCAAAGCACTTTTACACAGCTTTTCTGCAATAAAAAAAGTTTTATGTGATACCTCAGATAACACTAACCAGAAAGCAGAATGTCGTCAACAGACTCATTGTCTACTTTCAACTATGATGCAATTGGAAACAGGAATTATGATAATTTTCTGGGATAAAGTATTATTGCGTTTTAAATGACCAGTGCCTCTTTACAATCTTCTGGTCACGATTTAATTGCCGCTTGTGTACTCTATGAATCCCTGAGGGGGTATATTCAGGCTATATGGTCAATTTTTTTTGACATAGAAGTTAAGAAATTTACCGAATGTAAAAATTATCAAGAACAGACTTGAAAGAAACGCAAAAGAAATAGCGAATACTTTAGTGGTTCTAACGCGCTTGATCCACTTGTTGAATCTTAATCGCATTTGCAACACTTTCAAATTCGAATATTTCTTATTATTATTGATAGTTTATTTTCTGCGTTGTCAAAATGTCAAAAAGCTTATCAAAATTTGAATGATGTATTCGGATTTCTTTGTCAGTTGTGTCATTGACAACTGAAGAAGTTCCAACAAGATCATTAAGTCTTATTAAATCATATCCGGAAGATCTGAAAGAAAACCTTGGTGAAGAATTAATTCAGTTTAGAGCACTGTTAAAATCTCGCATCTCATATAAGCACTACCTTGTAGAACTACAGTTTTATCGATTGATAATTAACAATTATTTGGAACCTTGTTTTCCAAACGTAAAAATTGGCTTGCGCATCTATTTGTCTTTATAGTAATTACTTTATCAAAAATGAACTAAGAAGTACTATGGGACAATGAAGACACAATCTTTTTCATAACTCGAATCGGATCGCGACCGAGTATAGTTGCGATTTTCGAAGACGCGCGCAGAGACGAGCCCGCCGACGAACCGGGACGACGACAACGACCACTACGACATGACCGCACACGACGCCGTGCCGCCAAGCGCGAGCCGAAGCCGCTCCCTGAACGCGACGACTCCATCTGCGCGATCGGCTACTAATCGCGCGGGGTGCGCTTGATGCGAGAACGTCGTGACTACCGCGCGCCGCGTGGTTAGCGGACGGCGTCGCACGCGCTCCGCGTGATCGAGTAAGTAAGGAAACTACGAGAGTATAGGTATCTCATTGGCGACTTGGGGGGGCGGGGCGAACGCCCGAGGCGTCCAGCCGCACGGTCCCGTCTCCCACCTATGCTGCACCTCTCGTGTCTCCTTACAGTGCCAAACTAGAGTCAAGTTCAACAGGGTCTTCTTTCTGCGGTAATTTTTCCAAGCTCGTTCCCTTGACTGTGGTTTCGCTAGATAGTAGGTAGGGACAGGTTGAGAATCTCGTTAATCCATTCATGCGCGTCACTAATTAGATGACGAGGCATTTGGCTATTCAAATACTTTATTCGTTCAAATAAGTACATTGCGGCTTGAGGTGGTACCCGGCCGTCGGGTATGATCATACTAGCATGTATGAATGAATGTAAACTTAAGTACAAGTTGCTAAATAGACAAGATATCTAAGCTAAACGATAATACATGCAAGATGAAATAAATATACAAACTTGAAAACTAACTACATATCAAGAAAAAGCACAAGTTAGCTACACTAATACAGTTAAGCGTTAGTACAGTAAATGTACACTAAAATATGCGGTACATGGTACATGTGGTAAACTACAGAAAGGGTAAAATGCACATGCCAGGTTCGGAGCTAAGGGGTTAATAATAGACAAGGACACTGACTCCTAGTAGAAAGTTAGAGGAAAATGGTAAGATACTTGGAAATGCGCCAGCAGGGTAGTGAAGATGGGATTGTGTATAGAGTGGGAGGAAATGGGCGTAGTAGCCTGGGTAGCGTATGGATGTTAGCAAAATACTAAAACTACTAAAGCGACAAGCGGTTTACTAATGGCTTAACACACGCACGCTTTCAAACCCCGGCTATGAATCGACGGTGGAGCGTTGAACCCCAGCGGAGGACGGCGGAAACCGCGTTGCTAGCTAGGTGTCGTGGTAGGTCCAGGGCCTGGACGGTTGGGAGATTGGAGCGTGGCCACACACCTCGGGCACCCACGATCAGAGGCAGGAAGGTTATTTTATGGTTGGGCCAACGGCGAGATATCGACTCCACCTTCTGGCAACCGCCTCGGCAGAGACGGGCTTCCTTCGGATTAGAAGGTAAGGCGGCAGTCGGCAGGTTTGCGGTTCTCAGCTGCACAGCACGGACGAAATCGGAGGGCGTCCAAAATCTTGGCGGATGGAGGAGACAATGGCGGCTGGCTGGATGTTCACAAGCTTGCTCGAGGCCTGCGCTAAAGGGCCGCAGAGAGAGTTGCTCGCGCCAGTAAGCAGAGGGGGGGCCTCCGTCGGTTAGTTTAAATATTCGAGTCAAGAGTTTAGTATTTGGTCCCATGCTGTTGAATAAGTCGCGAGAAAGTGAATCCAGGGCTTGTAGGTTATTTAAGCGGCGAAGAAAGATATACGGTATAACTCGTCGAAGTTGAGGGAGGTTGAGCTGGCATATAGGAATTGATCGCCGGTGTGGATGTTTAGCCCGAGGATCTTCTTCACCGTTTTCTTAATCAATCTGTCAGCTTCGTAAAGGATAGCGCCGGTGATGGAGGGAGTTTGAAAACCGTACAGAAGCACCAGATAGCTGCGCAAGATGGTGTAGCGCTGGAATGGCTTAAGTGGTGATTTCGAAAGAGCTGACGACCATTGGTTAAGGCTGAGTAGGGTTGGCTTGACGACTCCACTCGAAGCGACCTAAAACCCGAGATTTCGGAAGATTTATAGTTCCGATAGCCGGGATTCAGGTTCTCCCGATTTTAAAAACAGGCTTCGTTCGGGCGACTGACTTCCCCTGGATGGTTGATGCACAGATGGACGCGCATTTGGTGGTGTTGATCTGCATGCCCCATTGCTGCAGGTAGCGCTGGACCAAATCCAGGGTTCCGGGTAAGGTAGACTCCCGGTCGTCGAGGAGGATTAAGTCGTCCGCGAAGGCTAGTGCGGACACGCGCGTAGTGTTGGTGATGTAGCCTCCTGATGTTTTGGCGTTCAGAACGGTTAACAACTCATCCATAACGAAGTCAAACAGGAAGGGACTGAGTGGGTCTCCCTGTCGAACCCCGTTACGGATGGAAACGGGATCGGAGATTTCCCGACCGACTTGGATTGTCGTGGTAGCTGAAGTCAGGGATTCCATGATGTATTGAACTAGGGAATCGTGCAGCTGATGGCGCTGGAGAGCGAGTTCTATGGCTCGGTGGGAAACGGTCATAACTACTCCCGCCGTTTACCCGCGCTTGCTTGAATCTCTTCACGTTGACATTCAGAGCACTGGGCAGAAATCAGTTTTCTTTCCACACTTTTATAGTTTCTTAGCAATATGCATTGGTCGTAAAGGATAACCTATCTTTGTAGATTTTAACTAATCATTGAGTCATAATAAAGTTATAAACAAACAAAAACCATACCCGTTTCTATTTACAAAAATAGGGTAACCTGTTACTGAATGTTTGCAATTTAAAATGTATTTTTAAATAATTAACAATCATTAAAATGTCAATTTACAAGAATTGTTTTAAAGACCATGTTTTTATATTTTTTAATGTATTTCATAATTATTAAAACGTTCCAAAAATTATTCACAAGTTCCAGAGATTTCACGAAGTTGTTATCTATTTTTCAGAACGTTTACCGAAAGAAATGAAACATTCGCGAATGATTTCCAAAATGTGTATAAAGGCGGTTCAAACAAATCAGAGGTCAGTTATTTCCCATAATTTGAAGACGGCAGTGTTAAGAAGATTAATCAAGTCTAAATAAATAAGTGATTAACGCGTGTGCGATAAATCTACGGTGTATAACCTTGTACGTGACTTTAATGTAAACAAGCGTTAGTGTTTAAATACATAAAAGTTATCCGCGGACATTATCTTTCGAGTGATGGTACTATATAAATTAGTGTAACTGTTTTTATTAAATATCCTTAGATTTAATTAGTTCGGTTAGTTATAAACGTGTACATATTTTTAGTATAAATAAATTAGTTTTAATAATAAACGTAACATTATTTGAGTTTACTTAAAATATTATTAAATCGGTAGAAAAGACAAATTGCAGTAGATTAATTCAGATAAAAACAAAGATAGAATTGAATTGTGCGCGTAATAAGAATCTGAATTTCATTAATAATTTACCGTAGATATTCAGGTATATAATGATTTTATTAACGGTGTGTTCAAAGAACTCTATTGCAAGTTATGAAGAAGCTCATATTTTTATTATTTATGGTCTTAATTAGAAAATTCCAATTACTTTGGCCGATGCAGCATGTTTTACCGTCAATATAATAAATATTTGTTATGCCATCATTCATTATTAACTACTCAAATAAATGTTAATTATTACAAAGTCCGATTTGACTCTTCTATGAAAGATGACTTTGATGAATACATTATGTTTTTTTATCTTAATTGCATATCTGTTACTTTGCAATTTGTAACGTATAGTTTAAGTGGAGACGTCTTTCTTGGGTGCACTTTAAAATTTAAATTCGTGGAGTATAAATTACTGATGTTACATAATTACATTTTTAAAAAGGATCTCCATCTCTTTAACTGTTATTTAATAAACATAACTTAAGCTGACAGAAAGAATAAAAAATAGATAATCTGCGCGTTGTCCACAATTCCCATTGGGCAAAGTGCGCTTTCTCCGCCAATCCTGGCGCGGGCCGGTCTCGAGAGAGCGTCGCGGCGCACACCGAAGGAGCGACTATACATTTCGACGACAGCGCGTCCATACACTTGGAATTACAGCAGTTTGCGTGCGGACGCGTTCGTTGGAGGACACTTAAAAATTGACGCTGCAAAACTAATACGCGATCTTTTTATGATGATTTCGGCTTAGTCAAAATTACCACGGGGCTATACTGTTAGTAATAGATGAATAATAAAAAAGTAACATAACCACAAAAAAAGTTTAGCGGATATTGTTGAAGACTATTTAATGATTAAGTTTTAGCACGTGGATGGGGATGCAGGCGACATGTGCTGACTAACCACGAAGATGCGTGCTACAACATGCTGCGTGCTCCTCGCCACGTTGTTCTACAACGGTACGTGATTTTTATTATTTTTTTTAAACAGAAAAACTCATCTGTACTTGCCGATGCTTTAAATCTAACTTTAATCTTGGAAACTGGAAATTTATCGTGTTGAGCAGATTAAGTCCGGTGTTTTGGTAAATTTCCCGGATTTGAACAAATTTTCATATTTGCGTTCATTCAATCGTTTACATTATTTCTTTTCTATTTTGTAGTTCGGTCGCTTCAATATAAGCATTTAAAGTGATGTAATAGCGATTTTACATGTTTAAAAGTACTTTATGTGGAAAAAAATCACTTCCCTCGTTTTTCATTTTATAAGATTACCTTTAATTACTTTAAAAGCATTTAGAAAAAAATATGTAATTAAGCACCTGACAAAAAAAATTGTCGTTACTATTAGTATTAATTTAGTTTGTTAATTAAATTGAAGTAAAAATGAATCTGTGTACTTAACACAAGAAAGCAAACATTGGTAATTGGATTAGTTGTTAATAAACATTTTGGTATATTTTTTTCAAGTTAAAAATCAATTACGCAAGTACAACGAAAATTACTTTAATATCTAAGTTTCGTTTTTATTTCGTAGAAGAAGTAGACTATTTATGAAAGTAATAGAGATAATATTACAAAAGCTTTCAATTGGAATCTGAAAACTTATATTCTTGCGAGCTTTATTAGAGTAGAATTTTCAGTATTTGGTTTCATGAGATATTTTTAATGATTAAGCGACCGTACGTTAGCTTACTTTGAAAAGCAAATAAGTGTGTAATTTCAATACGCATTTAAAGCGATTTTGTTTGACAAACCAATTACTTTGATTGATGTTTAATGTGGACAAATTTAGGTTGTGTTATTCAAATATAAAAATTAAAATTAATACAATTTTAGAACGATTTTTTCAGATAAATAGTAATTTATGATTAAAATACAATAAATTAACAAACTAACTACAATGTTTATACATCAAGTAAATTACATTGAATAATAATGTATGTGTAAACGCTTTATAAATACAGAAAATACAGTTTCCACTATTAGTATATAAATTATAAAATTTTGCAACAGTTTCTATTATACATTGGTACAAAATAAATTACGTGTAGTACTTCAAATTAGAACTAGATTAAATTTGACATTAAATAAATAAAAACCAAAGAGAAGTAATATAGATTTTATAGTAACTATTTTACAAATCTTAATAATCAAATAATTATTAAAGTGCAATATTTTTAATTTTTTTTAAACAACTCAGTAATTCTGTACATATAGTTCTTTAAACAAAATTTATTATGTATTAGAATTTTTTCTCTTGAAAAAGTTTTAAAATATTCATATTAATTTGTGAGATAATTGAATAAGTTTTTAACACGTTTTGATAACTTGTCTGAATAAAAACGCAAATTGAATTTATTATTAAATTTAAACGCTCTATTTAAGCGGGTAATGTGTGCAATAATTTCAATAATGTATGTGAAAACTCTAAAATTCAAGAAGTAAGTACCGTAATTACTGTCCTTTAAATATAAAATACATTATGGAACTTTAGTTATTGTGTTTTGTTTTAGATTACTTGTTTTTTAAAAGTATTACATTACCATATGCTTAAAATTAAAAAAAAGAGTTCAGAAACATTCAACCAGTTTTAAATTATGTAAATTTGTTTATTTTTAAATAATTTTTAGTTGTAAATTTGTTAAATCTGACATTTATAAGAATGGAATTTATTTAGTTTGAATATTCTCGTTCTTGCGTTTTTACATTATACTATTCTTCTAAGGTGTTTAATTATTAAACTAAAACGTATTGTCAGAAAAAAAGTTTTTTTAGATGTTTTAACGCTATGGTAAAATCAAGTTTAAAACCATAATTTTGTTGTAAATTTCCTTTAAATTTAATCAACGTCAGTTTTGTAAATTGCTTATGTGAAGATCGTTCTTTTTTATTAACAATATTAATTGTCAAATTCTTATCGTTAAATAGTTTTTTAGATTTAACATTTTTAATAACTGCAATCAAAGTTCTTCGTTTGTTTTTACTAAGAAAGGTTTGACAAATTTGTTTATGTTTGTAAAATTTTTTTCCTGTACGGTTTATTATAGGTTTATAATTTTTTATATTATACGTTTATAATATTTTATTTGGTAAAATTCTTAATCCTCCTCTATATCTATTCTAACTAGTTCGAACTCTTCGTTTAAGAAGGGCAGAACAAACCACTTAGTACTATTTATATGGCAACGTTTCGTGCTGCAAGTGAGCACTTCATCAGGCAACTAAAAGTTGTTAAAAAACTTTTGAGACTAAAACAATATAGTTAAGTATTAAAAACGACTAACTCATAAAGTAACTTTCTAGTATACAACTAACTTACACAAATAAGTTACAGTGGAATAATTCAACAGACCACGAACATGGGTAACTTACGTTACTGCGCTTTTTAATAAAAAATCCAAAAACAAATGTCAATAATTAAAATACTTAAAAATAACAAAAGACATGAAACGTTCGACAAACACTTGACAAGTAATGCACAATCAAAAATTATTGAATGTCAAAGCAAAAAGAAGATAAGAATTCAAAAGATAAAAACGAAAAATGTAACTGCAATTGAATTTACCTATATAGTTATCTCTCAATTTTTGAAATTAAATTATTATGTACACTACTTAAATTATTAGTGTCATTATTAAAGTTGATGTTATTTTTATGAATGTTGATGTGTATCATTTCAGAAACTAAACGATTTTTTAAAGTATTTGTGATTGTAATTACGATTTTAACGTTCTGTTTAGTTTATTCAATATAACACACATTACAACCCGCACAGTCCAGCTTGTACACTACGTCATGTTTTTCTGTTCTATTCATGCTATCTTTAGTGTTACTGTACAGCATGTTGTAGATAGTCTTGGTATTGTACTTGGTTGTTTTAATGTTATTTGATTTTAAAATCGGAATAAATCTTTGTGTTATATTTGAAACGTTTCTGATTTTGGTGTGTATGATATTAGTATTAAGGTTAGTGTTAAGAGTAGTGTTAAGATTAGTAATAGATGGGTTAGCTGGTGGTGAGCTAGTATAAGTTGTGTTAGTATGTATTTTAGTAGCATAGCTTTTATTCCTTAATATTTTCTTCAGAATCTTAAAGTTATTTTCATAGAATTGATGATTGCTCAAACGTATAATTTTATTTTTCATGACTTCAATTACATTGATTTTTTGGTAGCGTGGAAGCTTGGATAAGTAATTAATTGTTCTGTTTGAGGCTATAGGTTTAGTGTACCAATCAGTAACAATCATACTAGTATTAACATCTCTAATAAGTTTAACATCTAAAAATGATAGTGATCCATTTTTCCATTTCAAAAGTAAATTTTAGATGTGGATTGTAACTGTTAAAAAAGTTTAATTAATTACTGTTTTTGGAATACATGTAACGATATCATCAACATGGCATAATAAAAACGTGGGTGTGTAAGTCAATTTGTTTTTAAGGTATTTCAGTAGGTGACGCCGGATTGCTTAATTTTTGAATATTCAAATTCAATAATTTGGACCACATCGACTAACTCTAATGTGATCTCAATATTTTTTTAGTAATTTTACTACAAGTTCTTTAGTAATATTCGTGAATAAAGATGTAACATCGAATGATATCTAACAATTAGATGTTATCAATGTACTCCTTGTTCTATCAATTAATTCATATGAGTTTTTTATATTGTGAATAAATATGTATGACATATTCTGTATGGTACATGTCTATTTGTGTATAGATGTAGATAGAAATAGGCCTTACGACTAAATTTCAAAATAAAAACAACAATCTGAGCAAGCAACTTTAGGATAACGGACTTTACTACGTATAAAAAATTTATAACCCATACAAGCACACCACCTAAGTTTTACGGTTTAATTAAAACTGATAAAGATGAACACTCTCTAAGACCAATTGTGTCATGTATAGGTACTCCATCATATGACTTAATTTTACATCTTTATGTAAAACTATTAAAAGAATATTGGATAAAGCTAAAAAGTCATACCACATTAGCTGGTCATACACACGGGGGTTGATCTGCCAGTCCGTGGCAGTTTTAACCGCCACATGTAAATGGGGCGGTTTTATCTGCCACGCATTAAAACCGTTTTTATCCACTACCGCAGAACAAAAGTCTACGGATCAACTTGCTCAAATTGATCTGTCACATGCAAGCTGCGTGTTTGTGTGCAAAAAACTGCAGATCTATCCGCCGATTTAACCGTAACTGTGAAATTTCGACTTGGCTAAAGTTTTGTAAATGCAAGAGAGCGGTTTTACTGTTCATAAGTGACAAGTAGGTAACGAATTTAAGTGTACAAAAATGTTCGGCAATAATAAGAAGAAACGGGCTCTCTGTTATGCAATGATATATACGTATACAACAGCAAATAATAGTGTAAGAAAGCGACGCTCTAAATAGGTTAAAAGTTATTTGCTTAAGAAAAGACAATTAAGCCATATTCCTCGGCTAAAAGAACTACGAGAAAATGATCCTGACGATTTCAAGAACTAACTGAGAATAGATATAAAGACATATGACCTCTTGTTAAGTTTAGTAAGAGGGACCCTCACAAAACAAGATACTCCAATGAGAGAAGCAATTGGTCTTAATGGGCACTCTCCTTTTTCTGGCCACAGGAAGATCGTATGAAGATTTAAAATTTTTGGTAGGAATTTCTGCACAAGTGCTGGCATATATTATTCCAGAATCATATGCCGTAATATTTAACACATTAAAAACAGATTATATGAAGGTAAGAAAAATATTTATTTTGCTTACAAATTATTTAAGTAGAACTACATATTTTTACAATGGCAAATTTTCCAAACTTTGCCCAATGTGTGTATAATACTGCGTCACATCTGGTGTCGGTGAAGTCAGTGGAGAAGAGGTTACAGTTGAACAATGGGACGATTGGTCGCATAAGGAAGAATAATTTGAGTTAACAAAGCCATTAGAAATCTCGGTTGCCTTTGTTAGCTCGTTAAAAATTCCTTTCATTTACACTTTATTAATAAGTCCCTCTGCCAAAACTTGTTGAGTGGGAACCATTTTTCGCAATTTAGCTGCTACGTAATTACTGATTGCGTCAAATTCATCAACTGTTTCCTTTTGCTGTAAAACCTCAGTGCAGGTTTTCATAAATTCTTGTTGTTGTTGTTGTAGTTGTGGATTTTTTCTCTTTCGGTTGTTGTTGTCTGTCGAGCGGAATTGAACTTTTTGAACTGGCTTTTTAAAAGGTTTCTGAAAAAAAATGGTTACATTAATTTTCTTGGTTTCAGCTTCCAAAATCAAAAAAAGAATGGGTCGAGGTAGCTACACAGTTTGAAAATCGTTGGCAATTTATAAACTGCGGAGGTGCACTAGACGGGAAGTACATTCGAATAGTACCACCTCCTAGGTCGGGAGCTCTGTATTATAACTATAAAAAATTCTATAGTGTCGTGTTAATAGCCTTAGTAAATAGCAATTATGAGTTTATAAACGTAGATATCGGAAAACAAGGAAGAATGTCTGATGGAGGCCTTCTCGAATGGACTTCATTATATAAAAAATTAGTAGAAAATAAATTAAATTTTCCTAATCCGCCGAAACTAAAGAAAACCTCAACTTTGTTTTCATAGGTGATGCAGCTTTTGGATTACATGATCATATATTAACACCATATCCCAAAAAAGTATTAGATTATCATAAACAAATATTTAACTATAGAATGTCCAGGGTCAGAAACGTAGTGGAAAATGCGTTTGGTTTAATAGCCGCACGTTTTAGAATGTTTCATACGGATTTGTCTGTGGTCCTCAAAAAAATCAATGTCCTTGTACTCGCAGCCTGTGTTTTGCATAATTGTTTAAGAAAAAATTGTAAAACATATGCAAAAAAAATACGTTTGATCACGACAATTCTACGACGCATCGTATGGAAAATGGAGATTGGCGACTGGAAGGAACTGAACTTACTGGCTTGACGAGAGGATCAAAAAGAAACATCATTAGCAGCAAAAACAAAGAAACTAAAGTATTGTCAGTATTTTAATGGCAATGAAAAAGTGGAATGGCCAGATGAAATGATAAAAGCTGGGAGAGCCTAGATCTGTACTAAAAAATATACTTTGTAATGTTTACTTGAGCTTGTGACTATGTGGTTACAGTTTATAAGTATAGTTTTATTGTGGTATAATGCAATTTTTTTTATTAACCTACCTTTGAGGTGCTTGGAACATCTTGTGTCTCTTCATCAATAGTGTCTGTTTCGTCTACCTAATAACAGAAACACATTATTAGACAGGTAACACGAACACAAAAATTAACACATAGTATGATGATTAATTGAAACACCTTTTTTTGACCTACCTGCGAATTGCTCCCTAAGAAGTGTTCAGTTCCTTCGGTCAGGTTTTCTCCTTCTTCCACCTTGATATCCCTATCTGTCGTCAATTCGGTACACTGCGTTTCGCCCTCGTAACTTTTACTGTCTACACTTTCAACTAGAATTTTTTGATCTGTCGTAAACAGTAACAAGTCGAAATACCACAAATGCGGTTTATATACGTCATCAGTACCTGTGCACTCATTTGAGACGCTTCAGCCTTCTTTAACTCTTTTTGAAAACATCCTCTGATGTTTTGTATTTTCTTACTGACAAAATTTCGGTCGGCATCTGGATAAAATAATTTACAATACCCAATAAGTGCATTGTAAGCTTTGGTCTTTAAACTTTTGTTTGTATACTCTTTACTTTTTATTTTCCACAAAGCCGGATGTTCTTTATAAATATCTATTAACATTGTTAAATTTTTTTTTGATAAAACAACACCTTCAGAAGACTTGTTTTATAGACTGTCCCGGTTGAAACTTTCAATACAAACTGGGAATTCAAACCGTCCGTTAGTTACCGACAGCAGTTTCCCCTGGCGGTGTAAAATGGCAGATTCTGCACTACTTAAATCTGTGGCGCGCATTTACACACAAACTGCAAGATAAATACGCACGTTTAAACCTTGCCGTTCCAAACTGGCAGATCAACCCTCGTGTATGGCCAGCTATTAGAGTTAGTCGATACTGTCTAAATTCTTTTTCGGTTCTAGTTATTTTACATTCAATGAGAAGATGTAAGTATATTTAAAAATTTGGTACTGCCATGGGTGTCACCTATATTAACTAATTTAGCAATGCACTATCTACTGAAATACGTTGTACCACCTGCGGAGAAAAAATTGTGCGAAGCAGTGCACAGCCCAGACTAGCTCAGAACCTCGGCGATTTTTGGCGCCTATATAAAAAGTAATATTAATTTAATAAAAATCTTGAAAAACTATTTGCACTTAAACGAAATAAAAAACAATGGATGCCAGCTGTCCGGAGGACAGCACTCTAAACGTTATTTTTTGTACACCGGCGGTAGCTTAATTCTGATATTGAGATTTGCACAACAAAAAAAAACTTTACTACTTCTTCTAGGTGGTAAATAAATTAAGAATTTATTAGAATGTGAACGGGCATATATCGCCAAATGAAGAATGTGTTGTGATAACCAAAACTAGCATTGACCTAATTAAACGGACTCACTGATATTACCGCTGGTAACTCCTTGATTAAATCATCAAACGAGTTGTTAACAACGTAATTCTGTTTTTGATTATAAGCGATACAGTTAAACACCCAGACTTTTTAGGCTTGGTTCTAGTCTCTTCTTGAGAGCTAAAACAAGCAGTGGAACTCAGCCTTTGCCGTATTCTCGTTCGTGAACCCAAACAAACTGACGTCTGACATTAGCCACTCTGAAGATGCCAGATGTAATGTCTTGCAAAACGTCAGGTTGATTGGGTTCACGAATAACAATACGGCAAAAGCTAAGTTCTACTTCTTGATTTGGTTCTCAGGGAGAGACTAGGACCAAGCCTAAAAAGTCTGGGTGTTTAACTACGACGCGGTCTAAGCCAAAAGTCGCTTATAATCATAAACAAAATAACCTTGAAAGCTTAAGATTCAATAACGTAATTCTAGATGATGGTAGTAGATACTGGAAATCGAGTAGTCGATTGCAATCTATGCCGTTTCCCAAAAATCGCCTAGTGAAATATATCAAAATTAATGTGGGTATTGTTAAAGAAGATAATCTTACCGTCCCTAAGAACGACGATGTACAATGAAATATAAGTTATAATTTAATTCAAATTCAAAAATGTGAAATTTACACATTCTTTAAATTAACCGCCAAAAATGCAAATTTTGCAATCATTAAATTGTACATATGTTCCACTTAACAAAATGATGATAGCAAGTGCCCGATATTTCAAATTTATAGAAAAAAACCTCGAGCTGCAGAAATACTAAATAGAAACGAAAATACTATATGCAACCAACATCACAAGGTTTCATAAATTTTTAAATAAAGTTTAACTGAAAAAAATTAATGTTACAGACACTGGATTGTTAAATTATCCCTGTCATCAACAAAAAAATTCTAAACCATCTACCATAAGAACGAAAATCTTACTTTACCGCAAATGACTAGAAACTTAAACAAAAGTTTATAAATGTCAACCTATATATACCTAAATAGGACGCTTACCGAGCTTAACTACCCAATAGAATTATTAATACAAATCCTATCATTTTCTATTCTAACGAAACGTTCCTACAAATAGTATTTAAAACCAGAACCAACCTGAAACGCATAGTTTATCAAAAGTCTGAATGACTTGCTATCATCCTTGGCAAAAATCTAAAGATGATTCTATATCTTCAGAATTAACACTAAAGATGACATTTTATTGTCAATAACAAAACAAAGAAAAACAATTTGTTGTTACTAATTGATTGCATCACATAAGACACAACCCTAAAGAAGTTCATTTCCTAGTTTACGTATCTACAAATTTGGCAACCTAGTAACATCATAAAACAATTCAACCTACTAAAAATTCTCAATTCTAATTGCATTTTTAAGCTTTTTTCTTCCTACAAAAATAGGTTTGTATCACTATCGCTGATGACACTTGTTTTAAGTACCAAAGTACAGTATTCCTCTGCCCTAACAAAAAGAATATTTATTTTTTTGTCCCTTCTTTGTATTTGTTATCACAAAATGCAGATTCTATGAAATTTGTGTATTTGTTGAAAAAGAAAAACGGCATTATTAACGGTTTCTAGTGATATCGTAATAGTATACAGTGTGTCAATTTATAAACTTTGGATTGAGAATAATTACAACAAAAATAGTATAAAAAATTACAAAAACCCAAAATTGACATTGTCAGTGGTCACACCCCCAACCTACCCTTTCACCTCAAATTCAAAAATTTAATTTGCAACCCCGCACTTATAATACATTGTGACATTCTACTTGACAGTTTTGAAAGAATTAGCAAATAATGAAATTTAGAGAGATGCAGTTAACCCTTAAAATTACACTTGTTACGTGAAGGTAGGCAAAGAAAAAAAATATACCCGCTAGAAGTCGAAGAGCGGGGGGGGGGGTTAAATTGGAGAAAATATTTAAAAGCGCCAAGTTACTGCTATTAGCGATAACTAATCGGAACTAACAGCCAGCAGCAGGTACCTCCCACGAACCTGATAAAATTATAAGAAAGAAGGATAGTTTAGGAAGAGAATACCTAAATACACAAAACGCAAAGAAATAACAATATAACCATTTTATTATCGCAGAAAATAGTTTTAATAGGTATCTAGATAATTAGGTAATTTTATAGACTACAAACAGTACGCCACTGTACCGTTATACATTTAAGTAGGTGAGTATCGACAGTACGTCACTGATTTTAAAGAAATATAACAAAGTGAAGTGAGGTTATATTAAATTATAGTAGGGGCCCCTAAATTAAATTGCTTGTAGTTATAGCAATACAAAAACTAACTTGACGCGTGTTAACAGGTAAACGTTGATAGTACAAGCTTGTAATAATCAATTTGAATTTCAGGTTTGATTTTCCTGTACTACGAAGTTAATCATCGGAATGCAAAGCCTCACCTAAATTCTTACATACAAGTTTAATCAGTGTAATTATTAATTTATGATAGATAATAGAAAAAATTAAATTAGGATGCTATTAATCGAAGGTGGTGCTTACACAGGCCACGGTACAGCGTAATTTTATAGTCGTTAGTAAATAACAAAAAGATCTGACCTGTTCTGTAGATGTAAAGTAAGTGGTGCTGTTGGTATCCAGATGTGTATAACCAATTACGTTGGTGTTAATAAATTAGACCCAATATGTTGTTACTTCGAGTAATAGTCGGAACAGTAATTCACAGATGAGTTCGAAAGCAATACTCATCTGGATCAGAAAAAAATTATAAAAGTACAAGACAGAGGACATCAAGCAAATAAAACCCAAAAGGAAAAAAAACAAAAAAAAAGACTAAAAGAAAACGGATTAGAATCGTTAAATCGCTATTCTTTAGAACCTACCAAAAGGTGTTCAATGTATCAGCCCAAAAGAAAATTTGGGTGTGACTAGCCGTAATATAAAAGACGAATTTTAATAAACGTTAAATTTACAGAATATATTCTTACCCAACGACTAGTTTCAAATACATGTGCTTGATAAGAAGCATAATTATAATCTTTGGGGTTTACATTAGAGCTTTCAAAATGGAAAAGAACGTCCTAAGCGAGAACGAACTTCTTTTAACGCTTAATCTCTCGCATCAATTTACGTTATTCGTGGTGGTAAATCAGTAGGGTCAATTTTACAAACGAAATACCGGGGACATTAGGATATATAGGGTTAAACAAGTAAGTTGTCTATACGACAGGTCTCAAAATGTAATTAAAATTGGAAATTCCTTGTTGCAAATTACTAAACAAAATAAATGCAACTTTTACATTACACTGTTTGTGGTGAGATTTTTGGCATATTCATCACATTTTGTATCTTCCAGAAAATCCAGCGTAATTATTTTTGTTTTAACTCGTACAATACGACGAGTTCCATTATCCTAATAACGAAAATCAATAAAAGCAGATAAAATTTGTAAAAATGGTATACTCATATTGTTGAACGCGTTGAAATCATTTATATTTACGCAAATAAAAATCAATGTGCTTTACGGGCGACTACTGCGTTTAATGCAAGGCATCTAGATAAAAATGTCAGCGACGTTTACGTGAGATTTCTTGTGCAGAAATTTGAAACCACTGGTTCTGTAGCGAACATCAAGGTAAAGCAGCCAAGAGTTCTAGATGAAGCGGTGCAAATTGAAGTTTTGGATCAAATCGCCATGTGCCAACAACGTTGCTTCGCAAAGTTAGTTAGCAGAATTAGCGGGAGTGTCTTATAAATCGGTTTGGCAAGTCTTAAAAACACATAAATTTTTTAACTTACAAAATGCACATTCTTCAAGAACTAGGGGACGACGATCCTGATAGACGAATTTAGTTTTGCGAAACTGTGACTGAAAAACTTAAACACAATCTTAACATTTTAAATTTTTTTCGATTAATGCACATTCTTTTTTTTAATGGGCAGGTCAATAAACAAAATTGTACTTATTGGGATAACAAACATACGCGTATTGTACGAGAGGATCACACTTAATATCCTCAGAAACCAAATGTTTGGGCTGGCATTCAAACTTTCGAAAAGCAAATAGATGGTGAACCGCGATTAGATGCAAATCTGCTTCACTTTCAACTGGATGGGGCTCCACCGCATTACGTCGTGCAAACTAGACGGTGGCTAGATGAACAGTATCTAGGAAAATAGATTGACTGCAGAAAAGCAATCGATTGGCTATCGCAATTGCCTAAATTGACACAGTTAGATTTTTTTATTGGGCCACATGAAAACAATCGTTTCGTTTATAAGACGAACCGAGCCGAGCAAAGAATTATTGACGTTTGTCGTTCCATCACTCGTGAGACATTCCAAAAAGTGAAGCAAGAAGTTGAATTTTGACTGTTTTCTGTTAAAAAAAAAATAGTAAAAATTTTGAACAGTTTTTGTAACTACTTTTTTTGTCAAGTTGAATATCACCTTTTTTTGGTATTTTTGAATATAATTTTTAAAAACTTTTTCAACGGGGGGTTGCAATTTAAATTTTTGAAGTTGGAAAGGCCGGGGGTGAAATTGTAGATAGGGTGTACCACTGACTATGTCAATTTGGTTCTCCCTCCGTTTCGTTGAAACGGGTTTTTGTAATTTATTCAAAAAGCAGGCATTTATTACTTCGTTTGGGCATCTTTCGTTTTATGTACCTATGTATTATCGTAATCAATCAGGATAAAATAAACAATTTAATATAGGTGTAAATTGATTTATATCAGTTACTGTAAATAAAATGTCAACCTATTCTTTAGTTTTAAAAAATGAAATTTGTACGTATTAAATATTTTTTTTGGAAATTCAACGATTTCCTAGTATGGGCTCTTAGTATCTTTCCGTCTCTTTTATTTGCGGTCTTGGTGTGCATCCCTTGCGCGGTTTTACTTTGACTATTTTAGTATTATTTTACAAAACATTGGATTTTCTACTTTGACGTGTTAATTTCTGTTTAAAGTTTAGTGTTTTATTGTTGTTTAGTTAAAATCAATTATTTCGAGTTTTATGAAATAGTCTCTCTAAAAGAAGAACTAGGCGGTTTGAGGACGCATTAGTACTACAATAACAAATGAAAAAACACATGTATGTAAAATAAAAAATAATAAATGCGATTCGCTTCATTATAACACAATTGACACTCGGTATTATTATTCATAAGTTTGTTTCACTTATGCATATCATCAAATAATTTAAACGCAATAAAAACATTTAATTGTAGATAACATCGGCACAATACACTGCAGAATTTAAATCGTATGATTCAATAAATTTCCATTTTACGTTTATCAACGGATTAATCTAAAACGCGACTTTTTTCTAATCCAATCAAAAAATGCAAATTTTAAACTAAGTTTAAAAAAAAACAATAATTTTGAATTTAGTGAGAATTAGATTATATATTAATCTAATGTGTTAAGTTGATTGAAGAAAAACTATTTAGATTTTATCGTAACTTTAAACAACTATTTACCAATGTATATTAGACGTAAACACTAAACAATTTTACGAAGCCATAGATCGATATATTTATGTATATCGTCAGTACGTAACAAGGGTCAAAAGTAAAGCTAGCATAACGAACGTTAATTCAATACTTTCGACAAAACCAACGTACATTATTTTTTGTGCTGCCTTTTGTAAAATTAAATTGCGATGGCCCGAAAGGGTGTTGACGCAATGTGATTTCTGCCCAGTGCTCTGAATGACACCAACCCTTCATCAGCATATTCATCTCGTATCCACTTTAGTCTCACTTAGCTGTAAACCGTACCTTCGTTATAACATGGTTACTCCGCTCTGTTCGCAATTTCGGCGTTCAGAGTCCAAAGGGCCAGCTTGCTCGCCCAGGGCATTGTCGTCAAGGGCGCTTACACAGCCTGGTACTGCCAAGACCGTACTTCTGCCTTCTCGTGGCGGCGCTGATCTTGCAAGAGAACCGGACTTACCAACTTAAATCTAGTTTTGCACGCCACGTGCGCGAGTGTGTAAGCAACCAGCGAAGATCGACTGCGACGCTTCTTTCGGTTCGTTTCCCGCCGTGCGACAGCACGAGCACCGGGCTCGCCCGATTGAGTACCGACAAGAGCTTGAATCCAAATTACCCACCTCCGAAGCAATACTTATGGCCCAGATTGCCAAACTTGAAGCGGCCTGCCGGGGAGATGTAATTTCACATAAAGCCATGACCGCAGCGACCGGCTTGACCCAGATGCAAGTCCAAGGGCGTCGTGAACGGCAAGATTATAAACAGTATTTAGAACGGGCAAAAGAAGAGCAAAAAATCGCCAGCAAAACCCTCTTCTCGCGGCCTTCGCCTGCTCCCCCTTCTGAACGTTCTACTGACCAACCGCCGACCACTACGGCTCCTACCGTCGCACTCCATCCTGCGACCTCCTGTCCGCTTACGATGCCACCACCGCTGCGCCCATCCGTCTCTCGAAACACCAACTCGCTCGACGCTACAGATTTTTACGCCACCAATTTGGCCCCACCATCTCTACCGCTAGTTAGTCCGGCACTAGGACCCAGAGGAGAGAAACGTCTGGCCTCTCCCCTCTCTCCACCGCTACCATCACGAACCGGACTCGCTGACTCCTTTAAAGCTTCAGATAGCTCTGTAACAACACTCAAAGTTATTACCACTCCTTTGCCAGCCTTTCCCAACAAACGAAAACGAACCCTTCTATCTCACCTCACCTGGACCTCGCCCGCGCCTCGCTTCACCCTCTTTCACGATTTCTAAAGCTTTCCCGCCCACTCCCACGCTGCTATTACCGCCACCTCCGACACCCGACTTCGGTGACGCCGACGCCTTCTTACGGCACATCATCAACCTCCGACCTTGATGATACTACACGCTCACTCATTAACACTGCGCTCACCAATTCAGTTGACAATTTGCAGTTCAAACTCGCTAGTTGGCTCCAACATCTCTTTCCCATCAGCCGCCGCCCCAGAGGAAGAAAACTCACTTCCACCATGCAGCCACGGGTTCTTATACCTCGCCCGCCACCACCAGCTAACGCTCACCAACGACGGGCCGCCTCCTATTAGAAGGCCCAAGAGCTTTATATTAAGAACCGCCGCTCTCTGGCCGACGCTATCTTTTCGGGCGCCCCGCAAGATGGTCATAACTCATACCCTCCATTATGTGAAGTCGAAGGTCTCTTCCGTCCTCTCTTCGAAGCTCCCCCTCAAGCTGACCATCATGGTCTCTCTCGCCTTACTGGGTATACCACCCGCCCAAAGCCAGCCTCCAACGTTTATAGGCCCATCCAAGACGACGACATCAAGAATGCTCTGACCGGCTGGAGCAATTCCGCGCCAGGCCTTGACGGAATCACCATCGTTCAAGTCAAACGCTGTCCGCGGATAGCCGTCTTCTTCAACATCGTGCTCTTTCGAGCCATGGTTTCGAAATCTTGGTCCGCCGCCCGAACTGTTATGGTACCTAAAGATGGCGACCGGCTCAATACCAGTAACTGGCGTCCGATCACCATTGGGTCTGCTCTACAGCGGCTTCTCCACCGGATCTTAGCTCGCCGCTTAGTTCAAGCTGCAGACTTAAATCCTCACCAACGCGGCTTCCTCCACCCTGAAGGACTCCTATCTAACGTCCTGGTGCTCGACCATTATTTAAAAAACCGTACATTGGCCCGTAAGAGCTTCAACGTCGTATATCTTGATCTCAGAAAAGCTTTCGACATCGTTTCCCACCGAGCCATAGAGCTCGCTCTCCAGCGCCATCAGCTGCACGATTCCCTAATCCAATACATCATGGGATCCTTCACTTCAGCTACCACGACAATCCAAGTCGGTCGGGAAATCTCCGATCCCGTTTCCATCCGTTACGGGGTTCGACAGGGAGACCCACTCAGCCCTTTCCTGTTCGACCTCGTTATGGATGAGCTGTTAACCGTTCTGAACGCCAAACCACCAGAAGGCTCCATCACCACCACTACGCGCCTCTCCGCACTTGCATTCGCGGACGACTTAATCCTCCTCGACGACCGGGAGTCCACCTTACCCGGAACCCTGGATTTGGTCCAGCGCTACCTGCAGCAATCTGGATCCCGGCTATCGGAACTATAAATCCTTTCCGATATCTCGGGTTACAGGTCGCTTCGAGTGGAGTCGTCAAGCCAACCCTACGCAGCCTTAGCCAATGGTTGTCAGCTCTTTCCAAAGCACCACTTAAGCCATTCCAGCGCTACACCATCTTGCGCAGCTATCTGGTGCCCAGACTTCTTTACGGTTTTCAAACTCCCTCCATCACCGGCGCTCTCCTTTACGAAGCTGACAGATTGATTAAGCGAACGGTGAAGAAGACCCTCCGGCTAAACATCCACACCGGCGATCAATTCCTATATGCCAGCAACCGAGACGGTGGCCTAGGGATCCCTCAACTTCGACGAGTTATACCGTATATCTTTCTTCGCCGCTTAAATAACCTACAAGCCCTTGACTCACTTTCGCGCGTTTTATTCAACACTATGGGACCAACTACTGAACTCTTGAGTCGAATATCTAAACTAACCGACGGAGGCTCCTCCTCTACTTACTGGCGCGAGCAACTCTCTCTGCGGCCCTTTAGCGCAGGCCTCGAGCAAGCCTGTGAACATCCAGCTAGCCGCCATTGGCTACTCCATCCGCCAAGATTTTGGACGCCTTCCGATTTCGTCCGTGCTGTGCAGCTGAGAACCGCAAACCTGCCGACTGCCGCCTTACCTTCTAATCAGAGGGAAGCCCGTCTCAGCCGGCGGTTGCTAGAAGGTGGAGTCGATATCTCACATCTTGCAGGCCTCTCCAGTAGTGCATCACGAGCGGATATCACGTCACAACAACGTGGTGAAGATGATACTTTCCCACACCCGAAAAAAAGGTTGGTTAACCGAAGCTGAACCTCACGTCCGGCACGCCAATGGGACGCTCTACAAACCAGACCTCGCTATACATCGAGGCCCCAGAGACCTAATTACTTGACTCTAACAAAAACTTACCGAAAACCAAATGCTATATTAAACAATGTTTTAAAGCTTCTTTATTGTTTGCTGCATTTCTTTTTTTTTTCTGAATTGTTTTGTCATTTGTTAAATAAATTTTAGAAAAATTTTAACACTCTTTTAGAGAAATTTATTGTTAATTTGAAAATAAATTACTTTAATATTAACTTTGCAATATTTAACAAGTAGTAAAAACAGTACCGATTTTTACAGATTGATTTAGATCTTTATATTAATGAGTGTAGCAAAAAATAGCATTGTTTTCTCAGCTTTATCGAATTTTTACTTAGTATATAATCTTTGAAATTAGTATCTATCATAGCACGTCTTATTGCCCGTTCAGTTGTTTTCAATTTGTTTATTATATCCGAAAATCGCTTTCTCTATTTTGCGTATACAATGGATACTTTATATGCAACTGTTTTATTAAAAAACAGTGTTACCAAGCGCAACTAATTTTTGTGTGTGTAATATATAAGACTGATCATAACTACTTGCTGTCCCACTATAAGATTAACGTATTGACTTCAGCCAACTTTGAAATCTTCATAGTAATAATACAAATGTCAAGTATTTTGACATTTAAAATTAGGAAGTAGACAGATGCTGAAAAATATCCTAATATAAAACCTAGTTTAACAAATAGTGATAAATTATATCCAAAAACATTTCTATTATTTTTTTTATATTTTGTAAAAGAAAAATTTGTGTAATTATATAAACTGTTAAAATATATACAAAAAAGTAATGCGCTTAGTCATGCAACTATAAAAACAAAAATAAAGTAATTTCCACAAATAATAATATTGAATCCTAATATGATACCTAAAAGCCTTTTTAGAGTTAGTTTCTTATCCTGTGTTTGTATCTATTTTTTAACACGATGAACAAACGAAATTTATTTCTTTAGCACTACAGTCTTCATGAGCCCACCGATAGCACTTTATACACTTAACTCATTGTTTTCCTCGGATGTCTAAAAAATATTCTGTATCATAATTTTCATCATCGACATTTTTATCGTCAAGAACAATGTTTTCATCATAAATTGACGTTTCAACGATTCTTTTAGTGACTGTGTTTTTTTAGTTAGAGTTACCTTTTTCTTTTATTTTCTTGTACCTCATTTTTATAGGACAAAGAGCCTATATTGACTGATTTTCCACAATGCTTATTGTTATTTCCGTCAGGAATGTTTGGCAGTGGTGTTATTTGTAGGGAACTTATTATTTTAGGCGATGAACATCTCAACCAACATGAAACCGATTGATGTTTTCAAACTAAGTTCAGCTGAATTTCAAGAATACGGGGTTCATTTACATATTTTGAAGTCTCTCGTCCAGGTCTTTCAATACCATCAAAGTTATCATGTAACGTTGTTTTTGTTTGTTTGGATGTTTTTATGAAATGCTCGATTATAATTATGAAGCAAAAAATATTTGATCAAGATGATTCTAATAGCCAGGATTCAATTTCTTTTGCATAATACGTTTTAAATGAGCCCATTAAGCCCACATCTAGCAGCTACATGCGATGTGTACTGTGTGGCGATAGACAAGCAATAGATATGTTTTCTTCTCCGATTTTCTTGATCACTTCAATATTTCGCGTATGTAAATTGTGTCCATCAGACACTAATAATAAAGGCTCAATTAACGTTGGTTTAGTAAATTTAATAAAATGAACAAACCATTGAGTAAATATTCTATTTTGTATCTACCCAGAAGGATAGCAGGCAAACAGAATAGAACCGGCTGGGTCACTATCCATTAATTCCATCTTTAAATTTTAAAATTAAATGTAGCACAAAAGCATTTGCAGCATTCATGAAGCTTATTACGGTCATAAGACTACATCTTTCTGCTGAAGTGAGTAAAGACCACCTGTGCGGTTCACAGATACGGACGGTTACACTAAATTTGTAACGGTTAAATTTTAACCTGTAATTCTTTTCGAATGACGGATTGGCTACTTTGCCACCGCCGACGTATGAATATCTGATCTCGAGGTGTTTGGTTGAGTTTGATGCTGTTAGACGGCGCACGTTGTAGTTCATTTTCCAAAGACATTTCCGGTCACTTTTGATTTTTGTCACGTTTGGTACGGTGTGTGTGTCGGCGTTAAAACGCAAAAGGATTGGTAAAAGAATCTGATTTCGTCATCAATCGACATCTGGTTTATAGATGATTTTCTTTTAGTAAAATCTAAAACCAATCTTGTGGATGTGTGAGTCAGGGAACGACGCACAGATGTATTATTGATCAGCACATATTGTAGGTTAGGGTGAACGTCGTATCGAGGTACAAAGTATGTCTTGTTACTTAAGATTCTATGACGTATTTCTGTAATTAAGCTTCTATAGCGTACTCCTGTAATTAAGTTTCCCCGTCATACTCATGTAACTAAGCTTCTATGGGATGTTTCTATAATTCAGTTTTGATGGCATATCCCTTTACGTAAGTGGATGTGGTCGAATTGCGGCGGAGTTCTCCAAAGGCATTTCTTTTCAAATTATTTCAACGGTGAATAAACCGGGGAAGGAACGCTGTATCGACCGTAACTTGATCGGTGCTGTTGAGGTCTTTCGGATCGCTTCTTGCTTATAACAATTTAACTGTGTTCGTCGATTGTCAGAATGTTTAACGTTAATGGTTATTTTTGATTTTTTTACAAGATTATCACTTAACGTTCATAAATTTTAATATTATTACTTAAACTTCATAAATTTTAATATTATAATAAATGTAAAAAGATTGGTATGCGTCTAAGATTGATGTGATGTTACTGGGTGATAACATCCTATGTAAATATCTGACCCGGGAACTTGACGTCAAGGCCACGGGCGGGTTATAATCAAATCAAACTATTGCTACCATTGAATTGCGGCGGTGCATTAAACTATCTTCCAGGGTCTACTTTAGACTTGTTTTGTATTTTCCGCATTTGTGTCATAAGTATAATGATACCAGTGGCATAGCCGCAGGAGCAGTAAAAATTTTGTAAACAACGACGATTTGACTCCTATCTTTATTTTCCTTTGTGAGGGTTGGTTCTCGTAGATAAACGATAAAAAAAAATCAGAAATTAATAAACAAAACTGTCATTTTCTTATTCGGAATCAGTGTTTTATTTCGTGAGGTACTTTAGAGATTGTGGGTCTGGGATTTCCTTTTCTCTAACCTAGACGTTCAATACATTACTCATCCGTAAGAAAAGGTGGCGCAAAAGGCATTGGCTTATCGGAATTTTTTTTTAATCATCCAATCCACGACCATCTGCGGCGAAGCTAGCCAAAGGGTAAGCCAAACATTTACGATTGTAATTATTTCTCACTTCTCCAATTTGTACGTTACAAATTGACTTGCCGCCGTTTTATAGCCTATAGTTTGTTGCTTAACAGTTTTAACAGCGAACTTAGAAGGGGCTCAAATAAGGAACCAGTAAACAAAAATATTTCATAGGTGAATACTCTATTTGAAATAAAAAAACATTTTAAGCTTTATGATATTTTTAATTATTTAATTTAGCTTTATTTTTATTTATACAGGGTGGGCCAATAGTGCGTCAAAGTAAAATATCTCCTTTATTATACAAAACATAAGATCAAAGATGCAGAACTTTAACGAGTCAAAACTCGACTTTTTTAAAATGGAACGACCTAGTTTGGAATTTAACATGTTGCAGAGAATTAAATTCTCTATGGAATTTATATAGCATGTAACAAACCCAAAGACAACGGTTTTAAAGAGAATCAGGACGTTACGGCGCGGCCATTTCGGCGACGAACTACTTCGGCGACAAGACCTTACGGTGCAAAATACTTGAGAAACAAACGTACCTTTTATTTGTTTGTTGCATAAATATTTTTGTTCAACAGTGTAGTCTTATTAATCTTGATTTGTCAGAAACATATTTTTGAAAACTTTAAATTGTTGTTATAGTTTTAAAAGATAAATATATTTTTTTGTTCCAAACTTTTAAATGTCAACTATAAATTTCAAAACAAAGAAAGAAATGTTTATTTCTTATTTTTCTATTATAACAAATAAATTGTATTGGTCATTCAATTTATTCCATTTGTAAATTGTGAGCAATTCCTTTTAGGTATTTTATTAATGTTCGGTCCTGTGGATACCCGCAAACAATGTTTAAAAGTCTAGCATCACTTTCTATGTATTTTTTTCGTTTTTTAGGAAGAGCATTTCCTACAATAAATTTTTCATACTCAAAACCCGCACCGTTCTTAGGCCATCAATAAATTTCCATCCAGTAAGAATCTATTGAGAATTAAGACTCGAGGCGCCGGTAGACTGCTTCTGCAATATTATTGGTTCTTAGGCTGACCATATTTGCGGTGTAACATCAACAAACTATCCGGCGCTATTGGGCCGCCAGGGCCGGATTTAGGAGGGCAAGCGGGGCTACAGCCCCAGGGCCTCCACAAAAGAGGGGCCCCCACAATAGCGACTTCGGAAAAAAAAATTTCAAATTCAAACTAGTAAACACCAGTAAACAACTTTTCCTTTTATATTTTATTTCGCGTTTTACCTTTACCTACGGTACTTTGTTGTACAAACTTGATTACATGAAATATTAACAAAAATCGTCGATCTATATTTGTTTACTCAAATCAGGCAATCAGTAAAATTCATTTTATTTGGAAAATAATTTGGGGCTAAGGGGCCTCCACTCCTTTGTTGCCCCGAGGCCTCCAGACCTTTAAATCCGGCCCTGGGCGCCAAATCGGTCGGCGCCGTAACAGCCGCGCCAGAACGTAGCCGGTGCCGATACGGCAGCGCCGTAATATGTCACAAAAACAGTGTTAACTCCCATAACTCCCACTTTTATTCTAATCAAAAACCACTTTTTATACAAACCAAAAGTCAAGTTAGGTGGTCTTTAAATGTATTAGGTGGTATTATCGGAAATTATGTAAAAGGGTCCAAGTTTTATTATGGCACTGACACACATTTCTGCAAATTTGCTTGCCTCGATTACTTGAAATTATTTCACGGAATATTCTATAAAGGATGTTGTATTTGCATGATGGACTCTGGTCCCATCTATCATCAACTTAATTCTACATTTCCACAAAAGTGGATTGGAAGAAGCGGTTCAATTGAATGACCTCCACGATCATGTGACTTATCCCAAATTGCCTTTTTTCTATGAGGTTACGTTCAAGATGTAGTTTATCGAACACCACTTACTACAAGGAAGGATACAAAAAATAGAATTACATACATTTTACAAAATATTCAACCCAACACATTGAGAAACCTTAATACTTCCCAAACAACACATTGGTACAAAAAACGTCTAAATGTCCGGCTAATAGACGTTTATTTGACATAAAAACGTTTTTAAACGCGTTATTAACGTTTATTAGACGGACATTTAGACGTTTTTTGTACCAATGTGTTGTTTGGGTTCTTTTAAAGATCGATTACAGAGATGTATCAATTCTGGTGGGGCCATTTTGAATTTGGTTATTAATTATTCAATTTTGTTTTTAAGTTTCTTCGTTCTTATTAAAATTATTGTTTTCTTCTGTTAATTTTTGTACCATGTAATTTTCCTTCTTTATTATTTTTTGTTATTTGTACTAAATGTGCATTTATTTTTTTTTAGAAAGATCGTAGTAGTAGTACACAATTACGTGTTCGAAACTTTTATAGATACCTTAAATGGTGCTAAACTTCATACCTAAAAATCATTTTGATACAAGATTTTGTCTCTCAAAAGCATGTTATTCTTTGAAGTCATAGATTTATAAACGAAATTTTAAAATTGCTTATAATTTTGTAAAAACTAACTTAAAGTGCCTACATCCTTATATCATTGTAAAGTAGACCTCAAGAGAATTCCAAAAACGTATTAATATACAAGGTGTTTAATTTAAAAAAGTTAAGTTCTTTGTTGTCCTGATATTATGGAATACCCTGTAAAATAGACAATAATTTTAAATTGTAAAACTTTACGGACACTACAACTTTTATAAATATTTTTTTCTTTATTTTGTATAATAAGAAACATATTTTACTTTGACACACTATTGGGCCACCCTGTATACAAGAACTTGTATAAAACTTGTTTTTTGGTTATGATTTATTGAATAATATTTAGAATTATTATGATTTATCAAAAAAGCAACTAGTTTTACATAGTTTATAAGTATTTAATTTAATGTAAATGTTTTTAAATAAAGTATAAAACATAATTTCTTTTAATTTTCAACATTATTATCAAGGATCTATAAGGAAAACTAAACACGAGTAAAGATGTTATTTAGTTGAGTTGAATCTATGTATTGTTTTAATATTATAATAATTTATTCTACGTAAATACATTTTAAAATGTATTTTTATTAGTATATACATACGTTTGATGACACAACTGAATTTAAACTGTCATTCTTTCATGAAATATAAAAACTTTAATTTGTATTTTAATTGTATTTTATAGTAAGCTGTACTTATATATAAATTGACTGAAGTTTTATAAAATTATAATAATACGAATGAGTTTATGTAACAATAGTTTACATCAAATTTAAATTTTTGTTCTGCATAACAAAGGAATATCAAAACAACAAGGTTGTTATTAACTTTACATCACGTATTCTATTGCTATAACAAGATTATGTACGGTTAATTAATCCCGTACCCAATACATAATATTGAAACTTTTCTAATTTTTTGATTATTTAATTAAATAAAAGCATAAAATCGATTACCTTTAACCTGTCAATAATGCAACTGCAACAAGTAAACTAAGTGTGAAGTGCATATTTATGTACTGTAATTTACAAACGTAAAATTAAAATTCTGTAGAAATAATTTTTTAATGTTATTTGTTTTTCTGTTATTGTATTTAATAAGAGTATTAACTATTTATGAATACATTAATTATAATGTGACCGGTGATGAAGTAAGATATTAAATCATTAAATATGTTGATTCAATAAGTTTCTTTTATAAGTATTTATGTAAAACATGCATAATATATACAATAGCTATATTAAGTTTTTAGTAAAGAACTAATAATAGTAAAGTGAAAATGGAAATTATTACAAATATACAAATATGATACGTTAAAACGGTTAACATCAAATATATTATGCGGTCTTCTAATTATTAATGGAAATTAAAAGGTTCAAATAAACCAACACAAATTAATTTATAATTTATAGCAAATAAGTATTAAGTTATAGCAGTTATACATAACTATAAAAAAATTACGAATATAAATGATAGCAAAATGTGTTCTAATATTCTTTGTTTTTTATAAAAATTTTAAGTTGCTTGTTTGTATAATATTTTACAAGCAAATTTTAATAAACCACCTGTCTGATTTTTATTGTTTAATTTAATAATAAGAAAAAGTTCACACAAAAATGTTTAGATGTAATAAATTTAAAAAAATTAATTTTCACACTTTATGAATTTAAGAAACTGCAAATATAATGCATTTGTGAGAATTGGTTATTGATGCCAAAACATTTCTAAAAAAATATTAGTTCATGTTTTCACACGCTTTAAAATTAATCTATAGTACGTTATCATCTAAATACAAATTTCTTACATATGGCAGCTCAAAGATAACAAAATTACTTTTTTCAAGAGATCTGCATGTTTCTTTAAAAACGAAAGCTACACCTTGTTCAGTAAAAAATGATGTTAAGGTACTTGAAACAAATAAGGTCCATTTAAAATAAAAATATATTTTTTGTTATGAACACGGAAAATATAAGCAACCAATATGCGAGATTGTATAATTAGAAACATTCCAAAGAAAATGACAGCAACTATTGTGGGTTAAAAATTGAAGTAAGTATTGTAACAAAATTTCCAGTAAAAACTGCAAATCGGTCTTAATAACCTAACATTCATTTAATACAGATCATAAAACATTAAATTAAAATAAGCAATTTAAATTCAGTTTCTAGGATAAAACATTTCAAAGGTAAATTCTATAAGCTACAATTAATCGTAAATCAATCTTTGGTAAAATGTATATAAAAAATAAACGATTTAAGAACAACCAAGTCAACCATTTTTCTCTTCAATCTCGGGTTGTGGCTGGATCGTTTCATTAGTTTTGATTGGTGTTGGGAAAGAATTTTCAATTTTATCAGCCACCCTTTACGCGATTTTCATGAACCAACTGTTCCGTGTCCTTATTAATAAATTTTTACATTTCATGCTTTAAAGAAAGTTTCTAGTACCACACTGTAAGCAGGTGCACCTCTGTGGGTTTGATATCGTTAAACGGATTGGACGCCTAGTTGCATTCCATTTTGTTTCCAACATTTGCTGCAAGCAGGTTAATTTTGTAAGAACTTTGGTCGTATAATTCGATTCGAATGAGTATCAAATGAAGATTCTGGTAACCGAAGTATGTAGATCGTGTTTTATCGCTGCAGAAACGCTCGCAGCAAGTAGACGGATGCTCGAAGTCTTTCCAGTACACACCGCTAAGGGAAGTGAAATCACTGTCCCACTATAATGGCAAAACTTATTGGACTAATTAAACCTCGGTGATAATGACCTCGGGGCTACGTTCAAAGGTGAATTTTGACTTCCATCAGCTGGGGATAACCTTTATAGTTTTTTATGTTATTTATTTATCTTACGCCTTCAGCTTTGTTGAATTGTATTAATCCTGCAACTGTGTTACCTACTTATCTACATTTTTGTATAAAGTCTTTTGATTCGTTAATTATATTAAGCCTTCAGCTTTATTAAATGTATCAAGGTTTCATCTAATTTTAGTGTATTTACAATTATTAGTAATTATTTGTACTCTAAGTTGGTGATCGGTTTGGAGAATCATACAGATGTAGTAAATAGAATTATATGCTACACTAAGTAACTCCAATTCAAGATGTAGTCTTACATTACTTTTGTAAGATTTTTGAAAGTTCAAGTCTTGAATCAAATTATTGCGATTGTGCGTATTTGTTATTGCTTGATTGATTTTGTTTTTAACTGACTGAATTTTTTTTGTTGGTCGATTTTATCTGATTTCCCGAGTTTTTTTCTATTAGAAAATATACAACCAATTTTGTACGTTCTCTTGTTGTCGAATTGTTTGCTCTTTGTCTCTACCTAATTTCTTTGACAGTGGGTTCATATGTACCCTTAGCGTCTCTAAAGAGTTGGACCCGTTTTTTTGTAATAGCATTCTCTACTATTCCCACTTACCGACATTTCAGCTAGCCGTGGTGTCGTAGTTTTTACCAATAGGACTCGATGGAAGAAAGATTGACAACATTACTAAAAAAAAATTCGTTTTCGGTTATGTCCGAATCAGCAGGGTTGTCTAATAAATCATTGAGTATTTTGAACTTGGAATCAATCTGAACGTCCGAAACGCTATTGTTAATGTTTTTGCCATTAACTTGATCTAGTGGGTATAAACCTGTCGTTCAAAATCCTCTAATGATGTTTTCTTGTGATATATATTTTGGCCAAGCCTTGCTGGAAATTTTTTCAAAACGATGCGTGTTTAAGCAACGACTAAGATAAAATGTGTATTCCAGATGTGAGTCATATTTGGTCTTAGGCCGGTATTATACATCATAGTTCTATGTCATAGATCTATTAGCAACTATTTGATGATATAACTGTGATAGAAAAGTATTATGTTAAATATTTTTAAAATTTGTAGACGTTTACACTGTAATATTAATTTGATCACATTGTTGTGTCAAAATGGATCAACGACAGTTTTTTGCTTTTGGTGCTTGTTTAAGTTCGTTAATTACTATTTATTTACTGCTTAAAAAGGAACGCAAAAATAAAAAAAAAAACTAATGGTAAAACAGTATAAAAACTATTAAGAATGGATGAGAAGAGTTTTTGTTTTGTGGCGTCAAAGGGTCCAAATTGGGTTAAAAAATTACTCATTTGAAAAACAGAATAAACGTAGAAGAACGGCTAATGGTAACACTTAAGTCCGGATGCATAAAACAAAGTTAACTATGTTGTTATGTTGTTAGCTGACGCCTTGGTTAACTAAATTTTAGCTATTGGTTTAAGAATGTTGTCAGCGAAACAATTTATTTTGGACCAAACACAACGCTTAACGACATGAATACGTATTTAACTAAATCGTCAAAGTCAACAATGCTTTACGCAACCGCGGCTTAAATCAAACTAATGAATCTTATTTTAGTTTACAGTATTACAGTACTTTGTCGCAGCTACTGTCCACTGAAACTTTTTAGACTCCATTTTGATTGAACTATTATAATATATCCTAACAACTTGTGGAACGTTTCCTAAAATACCAAATTGCGGTAAATTTGAAGTTTAAAGAATCCCCCCATTTTTCGGTCTAAATAAAGTAGTTTTGGAAACGTAACTTCCGTTTGGGGAAAGGATTTTTTGAAAAATGGTAGTAGAGGAAGGAAGGTAAATTTTATTAGTTGGATTCCTGCTTAATGCAGGATCAACCAGAGGATTTCGCCACGCATATTAATTGTGGATTTGTTGTGTTGATGAATTTTTGTCAACCCATCGCAACTCATGTCTGTTCTTGTGACAGAACATATACTAATGCAAGAACAATTTGGGGGTCAAATTCCACCAGCACAACAACACTAACAGCCGCTGGCAGAGTTGTGGGCGTGCCACTTTGAATTCCTCCAGGTGGTTCACCAAAAAATCCTACTCCGAAGTCTCCGCCGTTGGCAAGACCTAACAATCTTCATCGATCACTACTCGAGACCTTGATAAGACAAGTAAAATAAATAAGTGGTCCAAACGCATTTGTGCTGATTCTGTTGCGTCGAGGTGGTAGGCAACTTGGACATAGACTTGCTGGCGCCAAGCATAATATCTAAAAAAATCCATGCCATTCTCCACTCGAGTCGGCCAGAGCCATACTTTTGCTGTAACAAAAGGTTTAAATGTTCTTTCTAAGAGAACATAGAATCATAGACATATGATCATATTTCAACTATTATAATATTTGGTGTAAGGGGTGACGGCAACAGGCGATGTCAACCCAAATGACAACCTCACCTGCACGTGGTGCACCCTGCTAGATAACCAACGAGGCTCTGTCGACCGAGTGATTACCGGTATAAGTAATCCCCTCTTGTCAACCAACAGCTACGGGTGGAGGAGTTGACAAGAGTATGGGGCACTCTATTGTCCTGGGGGTGAGAAACCGCCCCCGAAGGCGGAGGAACTACGAAAAGTAGTCAACGGCATTGGAATCAGGAAGGCAACGGGAAACCACCTGATTATCATTCCCTAGTAAAATCATCATGACGAAAGTAAAGAATGAAAAGGCCCTTAGTCCCCGGCAGGTCTTAGATGACCAAAGGGTGCGAAGAATACCCGGGAGGAAACTCAAAATAGCGACTTGGAACGCTAACAGCCTTTTCCAAGCAGGAAAACTACATAATGTAATCGCAGAGATGAACAGAATGGAGGTAAACATTCTAGGACTCAGCGAAGTTAGATGGCCAGGAAACGGAACATGTCCAGTCAACAACGGAATGATGTACTTCTCGGGATCAGACGAAAGTGACCCATATCATCGCCATGGAACAGCCATAACAGTTGACAACACGATCAAAAACTGTGTAATATCGTTTACACCTCTGTCTAACCGTGTTATTCTCCTACAACTGAAAACTCAGATTGGAAAAGCAAACATCATACAATTATATGCACCCACTGCGGACAAAGATGATAACGAATTAGAATCCTTTTATAGGAGGTAGACACCCTACTGAAACAAGTGAAAAACACGAGCTATGCATCGTTATGGGAGACATGAACGCCAAGATTGGGAAAGGAAGATTCGAAGATGTGGTGGGAGAGTACGGATTGGGGAGAGGAACGATAGAGGAGACAGATTGCTCCAATTTGCACAAGAAAACGAACTGGTAATAACAAACACTCTTTTTAAATTACCTGAAAGAAGACTCTATACCTGGAAATCCCCACAAGATTCAGGAGATCATGTAATAAGAAACCAGATCGACTACATAATGATAAAGAAACGATACCGAAATAGTATACTAGCCGCAAAAACATATCCAGGTGCTGATATCGGGTCTGATCATAACCCTGTGGTGGCGACGTTTTGTTTAAGACTAAAGAGAACAAAAAAGAAGACCGAGAATGAGGACAAAATCGATATCAAAAGATTAAAGGATGACGACATAAGAGAGAAGGTGAAACATGACCTGAACAAGAATATGAAAGAAGCAGCAGGCGATATTGACATGCAAGAAAACACTGGAAACAAGTGGGAAATTATTAAACAGACAACACTAGACACCTACAGAAGAGCAACACCAAAATGCACAATGGAAGGGAGGAAAGAATGGATGACCGAGGAAATACTTAAGATGATGGAGGAAAGAAGACTTACCAAACAAATCGACCGAACAAATCGACCGAACAAAATACGGAAATATCCAGAAAACAATTAGGAAGAAAATCACCGAAGCAAAGGAGAGATGGCTCGAGGAGAAATGTGACGAAATAGAGAGATTGGATAAAAAATATGATACTTTTAATATACACAAGAGAATAAAAGAACTAACAGGGACAGCTGGCAAGAGATCGTTCAGTCCACTAGAAGACAAAAACGGAAACATAATTATTGATGAGCATGAGAAGATTGAAAGATGGACAGAATACATCAAACAACTCTTCGCGGACGAAGAAGATCAAAATGAAGATCAAGAAACAATGAACGTAGAAGAAGAGCTGGAAATAACGGCTGAAGAGGTTAAATATACCCTGAAGAACACTAAAAATGGTAAAACGCCAGGCCCAGACCTCCTGCCGGCTGAACTGCTGAAACTGCTCGAAGAAGAACAGATACAAACACTAACAAAGTTCTTCAACTCGATATACAGTACAGGTGCTATACCAACGGAATGGCTAAATTCGATATTCATACCAATTCCCAAAAAACCAAACACGAGAAAATGTGAAGAGCACCGAACTATATCTCTCATGAGCCACACTCTCAAGGTCTTCTTAAGGGTAATTCACAATAGGATCTACAAACGATTGGAAGAAAATATGTCTGATACACAATTTGGATTTCGGAACGGACTCGGCACCAGAGATGCTTTTTGCCTTCAACGTACTGACACAAAGAAGCCTGGATGTCAGCAAAGAGGTATATGCTTGCTTCGTGGACTACGAGAAGGCCTTCGATAAAGTACGTCATAATAAACTTGTCGAACTATTAACAGAAAAACAGATAGATAAACGAGACCTACGAATAATCAAAACTTTATATAACAAACAAACAGCCAAGGTCAGACTAGAAGGAGAGTTTACAGAGGAAATCAACATCAAGAGAGGAGTAAGGCAAGGATGTGTCTTGTCACCAATACTTTTTAATGTCTACTCCGAAGCAATCATCCAGGAATCCCTCACAGCAGAAACAGCTGGTATTGCAGTGAATGGAATACCCATTAACAACATCCGATACGCTGACGATACAGTGATAATCACAGACAACATCGAAGATCTTGAGAGGGTGGTCGAGAAGATTAAGGAAAAAAGTGAACAATACGGTCTAAAGATGAACTTAAAGAAGACAAAATTCATGATCATCACCAAATTCCCGACAAGTAACAACGTACAGCTTAAAATACATAATGAAAACATCGAGAGGGTGTACCAATATAAATACTTAGGGACTTGGATAAATTCTAAGACACACACAAGAAGTAAAAACAAGAATCGAAAAAGCAAGAAGCGTATTTTATAGAATGAAGAATTTATTTTGTTCTAAACAACTCAACAAAGAACTAAAAATACGCATGATGAAATGTTACATATATCCGGTACTTCTCTATGGTATTGAAGCCAGTACATTGAACAAAAACACAACAAAACGCATAGAAGCCTTCGAAATGTGGGTGTTTAGAAGAATGTTAAAAATAGCTTGGACGGAGCGAGTCACTAACGTAGAGGTACTGAGAAGGATGTCAACAAAAAACGAAGTGATAGACATCATCAAGACACGCAAGCTTGAATACTTTGCACATGTGATGAGAGGACAAAAATACGAATTTCTGAGGCTAACAATGCAAGGCAAGATTCAAGGTAGAAGGGGTCCAGGAAGACGCAGGATCTCATGGCTGCGTAACCTACGAGAATGGTTCAGCTGCACAACAAACCAGCTATTTAGAGCAGCCGTAAATAAAATACAAATCGTCATGATGGTCGCCAACCTTCGGCAGAAGACGGCACGATAAGAAGAGATAATATTTGGTACATTACACTGTAATATTTTTCCTCAAAAATATTTGATAATAAATCTATGACATAAAACTATGATAATTGCCTTAGTAATGTTCAAAGGAACGATAAACGGCTTTGTCCAGCGGCTGAAGTTTATGTGTCGTGTTGGAAGGTAACTAACTAACATGTAGGAAACTATAAAGTTGTTAGTTAGATAGTAAATACTAAACCGCATATTTAAAAAAAAGTATTTGAATTATACGCGACATAATATTCTTAGCTGTACTACGCAAGTGCAAAACTTTGTTTATATAATTACAGAAACCATCATTAAAGACTAGTGGACAGCTGTTTTGTCCTATTTGGATTCTTCAGCACTGGAATTTTTTAGTCTCAGATTTATACATGTCACTAACTAATTAACTCATCTGCAGCTTCACTTATAGAGATATCTAAATGACAACAAACTTTATCAAAACGAGCAAAATGGTGTCTTTACCCTTGTAACGGTGCTTCTTCTAGCTGCCATTATCAAGTAGATTGGGCGACAAGAAACTGTATAGCCAATCTTTCCCAGCAACTCCTTTAACAGTTTCAAATTGATGACGAATGTTATTTTCAACACAAAATCTGTAAGCAGAGTGTCGAACTGATAACGGCGTTAAAGGTATTTCAATATTACAAAGTCGAACAATTATATTGGAAAGTAGTTTGTTCTTGCTCAGTAGGTCAATTCTACACCATTTTAAATAATTTTTAATAGTTCTCCTATGTATGTTTCAACGATGCACAGTTTCTCGTTGTGACAATGTGCCTTCCTTTACAGCTTCAAATGCAGGTTGTAGCTGTTCTTTAGTCTATTTGACTTGTTTTTTTTATCTCTGGTAGTATGGTCAAAGAATAAAAAAAAATGAGGGGTCGTTTAGTAAGGCCTACTGTTTTATGGCTCTTATTACCCAAAAACCAGGTGAACTTGGTTAACCAAAACTGACAGAATATAAAGAAAACTAAACGTGAAATGTCACTGATATTTGTCATTTGTAAAAACTGTTAAATATTTTACGTCCATTAATGCGAAAATTTTTTCTTTTTTAAAAAATCAGATTTAACATTTTGTCTTGAGATAGTTTTTGCAACGTAATGTATCCGATTAAGAGTAATTTCTAATTTAGTTGAATTTCGTAACATGTTTCCATTTTTCAAAATTTAAAAACAATTATTTTTTATCTCAAAACACTTATTCGTACTGCCCTCATCACAAACGTCAATATTTGTTCATTATTATGTAATGACAAAAAAACTTTAGAGTCGCAAAGTCTTAAATTTAAGTAAAAAGTATGTCTCTGGTAGAAAATAAGTTTCAAATTTTGGTAAAATGCAAAATATCAACGTATAATTAAGTGGACAAATTTACCAACCAACATTACATTTTTTTCAGTTTTTTTAAAACAGCACAAAAAATAATATATGTAACGCTCGTCAAAAGTTTCATTATTGTTGGGGGACGTAGAATATATTTTCCTTTGTCTCTAAATTATTGTGATGTGTCATTTTTAATGGCGCTCGTTGCAGAAAGTATATCTTTTGAATATGTTTATATTAAATATTGCAATTTTACAAGTAAACAAACAAATTTTATTTTTTACATAGAACGTTTAAAATGCCATAACAAACGTATCGGAAATACTCTAATAAAAATAAAATAATAACTAAAAATTTTGTTTCAAACTTTACAATTATCATTGCAAACAATTTAATGAAACATTCAAATATAACTTATTTTTATTTAATTATTGTTATGTATAACAAAAATTAAGCCATTGGTGAATTTAGAGAGCGTTATTTTATTAAAATAAAGTTTCAGAGCAATTACTGCTTTAAACTTGATAGTCGTGTAAATTTAAAATACCAACAGTGTAACAATAACAAGTTAATTTAAAATTGTCATATTTAAATTTAGTTTTATACGTATTTATTTTTGTAAAAATAAAATCCTAGTTGATAAAACTAGTTATAATACTTCTGCAACAAATTGATTTTATAACTTTTATCTATGTTTTAAATATAAACGGAACAATATTTATTTTTTGATTTATAAAAATGTTGACGTTTAATATTTATGTATTTATATAAATTGTTTTTTAATTATGATATTTTTAACAATATTGAAAGTTACTTGTTTCGCATTTTTTAGTGTAGTGTCAAAACGAAACTGTAGAGGTTGCCGTCATTGTTTTTAAAATTGAACTCTACTAGCGCTATTCTCCCTCACTCAACTAGCATTTAAGTGTGATCAAAACGCGTAGAATCGCAGACGCCTATCCTTAGAAGATACTCTTTCGTCCGAAACCCGTTTCCGGTAAAAACCTTACTTCCGAGACCAGTTCCTGATAAAAACATTTTTTCGGAGACCGTTTACAGTAACAACCTTTTTCTTCAACGACCTGCTCCTGGTAGAACATTTTCGAGATCTTTCTCAACGTAGCTGCAACCGTAAATTACATTTGACAAGTACTGCTATACAACCGCCTAACTTTCTGTAACTCTTATTTCAAACCCAAACGACAGCTATTAGTATACTGATAAACTGCTTGAGCCAGAGTGGTTTAGAATTTGTTTACGTTTTGAATTTTGTTTCGAACGTGTTTTCTGTAAATAATAACTCCGTCGAGTAATCCATTTTTAGCATTACTCACCTTAATTCAATCCAGTGAAAACTTGATTGGTCCTTAGAATTTGCAACACCCCGTATATTGCCACCACCGTAATGAAAATTACACCGTAATTTTTTTGTAAACGTAGTCACTGTAAATAAACACCAGAAGCCAACACTTGCCGTAAATTTGTAATAAAAACTAATTTAAAATAGCACGTGCTTAGTAAGCTATAAACTTTAACTGCTTTTAACAAAGCCATCGACTTTTGTGACTCAACACTTACCTGACTGACTTGGATACATGTCCTAATTAATGATCTTCTTGTTCGTCTCATGGGTACGTTAATTAACATACATTTAAACAACAACATTAAAACAAAATTCTTGAACGCCATTTTACCGTTGCCGAAGTGCTTTTAGGGAAATAACCCATTAAAGTAGAGCATTCAAAAGTAGTCCGGATTTAACCTGGATTCAAATAAAACTACACAAATTGTATCGTTAATTATAGTGATTTTTTTTTATAATATACTTTAAATCGACATCTGCCGACCTGAGCTACCGGTGTCGTTACAGTACAAGTCATTGTTCTATTTTTAGTTTGTAAGCATCAAATGCTACGGGAAAACTCATAGGTTACCAAAAAAAAGTATTTGATTTTTTTGACTCTACAAACTAGGAACTTTTGTTTAGAAGTTGTCGATGACTATTTTACAAACTTTATTTTGGAAGTTTGCAATGGTTTTACTTTACCCAATATGACAATGCAAAACTTCACATGTACTATGACAAAAATTTTCCCTCAATTAGTCATGAAAAACTTCTACTACATTTTAAATTTTATTCACCTGACCTAAGTTTAGCTTAAATTAATCATCGCGTTTTGAATAAACACTTATGTATATAATTGTAGAAAAATTAATTAAAGAAATAATTATGAACTACTAAGTAATAATAAAACAATAACATAAGCTTTCTATTGTTTCTTTGAAATGATACCAAAAAAACATTTTTTCAAAAGAATCACCTAGAAAAAAATAAACTTTTAATCTTTGATTTAGTGAAGTTAACTAGAAAATGTTTGGAGTAGTATTTGGATTTCTCTACTGAAACATTTGTATCTCAAATATGACCCTATTTTAGAATCAACACTAAATTTACTAGAACAAGTTGACTGTTAGAGAAAAGATGATTTGTTCCTAATAGAAACTTTTTTTTCCTCCTAGTGTCCACTTAGAGTATGTTTCTTAATACGCAGGAGAGACAATAACCACCACTTCGTGTGTTTTCGTACGGCAACGTTTTGTGGATTACAAGTGTACTTCATCAGCCCAAGGAAACCCAAAAACCAGAGGAGTAATCCGCAAATACCGTCAATAAATAAAATACTAATAAATAACTTAAAAAAGTCCTATCATATAAAGTACTAAACAAGACAAAAGTATTAATTATAGACATTTGTGAATTTGAAAATGGTGGCAATCAATCAAATATAATTTATACTGGCTTCTCTTAAATAAATAAATTTTACTGAAACGTAAATTTAAATTTCTTTTATTTCTTGTAAAATATGTTATCACTCAACCTAGCAAGCTAAAGCTACGGTAACGTTAACTCACGGATTTATGAATTTTATTCGAAACCGTTTTACAATTAATAGCAACTATATTACTTTAAATACCTGGTTATTATCTCAACAGACGTGTTATCTGTTTGACCGCAGTCCCCAAATGTATTAAGCGGAAATGATTTTAAGAGCTGCTGGGTAAATTAGAGGCTATCTGCCACAGAGCGAAGATGAATGACGGATAAGAAAATCTAACTTTTTCTATTAATAACTTTACCGGAAAATAGTTGTGTTTGATGAAGAATAGAATCCATTACCCAAAACGAAATTAAAACATTAAAATTTCCACTTAACTATTTCACCACGTTTTAAACCCACAACCTGCTACCTTGATTCTAGAAGCACTGCGGCACTAGCACATCGTATTGTATTCCGAGAGAATTTGTATCCAATCTTTTTCTTCTTCTTTCTTCTTTTTCTTTTATAAACGATACGCGCACTGTCAACAGATATTTCAAAATATATCCCCTATCATAAGAGTGCAAATAACAGAGATGAAATTTAATTGTAAGCAACTATAATAATAAATAAACAAAACTCTTATTATGAGAATTGTAATGGTAAATATAAATATATATAATATAATGTACTTGAAACGTATGACAATGAAATCGACCTAAATGATTTAAGTGCATACACACTAAATATGTACATAATAAATTACAATTTACAACTAAGATGAACTTAAAAACGTAAAATAACTTCAATAACTTAAGGCGAAATTATTCAAATGATTTTAACGAAAACGAAATGAATAAAGCAAATTCAACCGAGTCTTTCACGAAAGATTACGGACAAAATCAAACGACGGTTACAAACATGAAACATGCTTTAATATAATATATTTAATATAACTGAAACCTCGCGCACATTCTGAACTACAAGGTATGAATTTAGAGCAATTCATCACTGGGTTAAAATTTTGTGAAGTAGTCGTGTTGTTTTCAAGATAATCTCTAAAACTATTTTATTTAACCTGAAGTTTGCACATAGCTTTTTGGCTTCAGGCTCACCGTATCCTAAGCGTTTGTTGTGAGGTCAGCTAGTGCTTTCGAGTACATGATTCATTACCGTTTCTTGTAGTCAACATTGTTAATTTAAGGTTGTTAATTACACTTGATAGCAGTTGCTAATCGTTAATAGCAGGAAATTTACTATTACTTATTAAAGGTACACCGCAAAACCTGCCTTCGATTACGGCTCCAAGGCCTCAAAGCTCTTAGTAGTTTGTCTTTGAGAGATTCAAAAATTACTATGATTTTGTCTGCATAGACTATGGTTGTTTGTCTGCTTGCATTGCCTCAGCTAGTAATTCATTTAAGATAATAATTGAGATGATGTGAGGCGTTTAATCAACTCATTGTACATGGCTCGCTCAGTTTCAGTACTATTCTTATCATCTCAGCCTTTTTAAAATTAGAATACAACTCCTCATATGCACACCATATCAAAATGCGACCAATTTTGTTCAGATGCATATCTAACTCACTAGCATATTTGGCTAGTTTTTATTTAATTTTAGGTGATTTGCTATAAAAAGTATAAATCTATGAAAATAAAAAAATGATTAACAGTCTCTACGTCATTGATTGAAATTACAGCTAGCTCTATTCTATGGTTCAAACAGTGCCGTAGAACAATATTTGAGAACTGTTTCTTTTTGCTTTTCTGCGACGCCAGATTTTTTCTCCTAACATGGCACTGGCTCTATCACTGGCAAGTTCTACTAAAAATAATATCAGCAGTTTGGTTTAGCAGTTCAATCAGGTCTAAGAATAAAACATTTGGTAGCAAATCTTTGCTAATTCCACATTTTAAATAAAAAATTAAAGTAGATTTATTAATCAGGCCTGTCAATTTGTCAATTTTACCTGAAATGCTTTTAATTTGTTAATTGATTAGTTTTTTCATCTCATCAGAAAATGATTTATATATGATTAATTCATTTCAATTGCACTAAATCCAGATTGTATTGCTACACCAATGTCCACACCGTTTAATTTTGGAAGTTTTAATAGTAAATGGTAAAAAAAAATTTTGCCAAGTAGTAAGATGACCTAAATATTGTTATAGTAGATTCAAGATGGGGCATGTTCATTTTATCACACGCTGAAAGTGATTGTGAACGTACACCACTCTTTTGAAATTGCCGTAATTTTTTTTTAAAAGCACTAAGGTGTGAAACTTGGTTGCATAATGTACAGCCTAATTTACCGTTTGTTACAAGCTTTTTCGGTTTTACGAACCTTGCACGGCCAACTTACAATAGTCGGGATGAGGGGAGGTTCAAAGAAACAGTAAATATGCTTAAGGGCGCCAGAGCTGATCCAAAGTAACTTTTCTATCTTGCTCAGGACAGAACGGTTCACACTTGTAACACGATGTTAGGTTCGTAACCCTATACTCGGCTGTTCGAGTAGTCAACGTTGGTTATTAACTAAAAACGAGTCAAAGAGGAAGGTATGTTGTCATAAAAGAGCAAATAACCACAATAACAACTTTAATTTAGAATCGTAGGATTATCACAGGTATATCGAATTCTCATTACAGAGATGCCAGTCGTATTGGCAACACACAATACATCAGTAAAGTACAGTGAAATAAATAGCGAAGAAAAGTTCGTAGTAAATATGGTTTGTGTACAATATGCGAAATACACAAAATAATTAGTAATATGGCATTACAGACAATCACACAGTGATAATAAATTACTACAGTAATAATAACCTATCGTAACAAGTCGTGGTGATACATCGTAGGCGAAGCATACAAAGAAAGTACTAATATGATCTTATTGATAATAAAACATCGAGACTAATTACGAAATTAATATAGCATTAACGTTAATTACTCGTTGGTAGTACACAGCATGCGTAACTCAAAATAAGTAAAAAAATTACTACCTAACTGGTAAAACAACAATATTAATAATTCCCGCACAAATATTAGCAAGAGTTTCGTGAGTGACCTTTCTGACAACGAATAAAATACATCAAACAACTTACCACTAAACAGGAACTTTCACTCGTACGAAGAAAGCGCTTTCCTCGGCCGGCAATCCTGTAAACACTCTTAAATAGCAAGTCGTGTCAAACTAATTCCTCACGAAAGTGAAATCTACAAAATGATTATTTATATTTAACGAAAGTACATAAAGCCTAACCCGGTCGTCGTATGCTGTTATACCCTGACGAAGACAGGTGGTTACGCAGATATCTGCCGCCTGAGTAGAATCTCGACAATTGTAGTTAGCTTCGGTACATTAAATTTTAGCCATATGTCGTATGCCTCGGATTATATTTGTCCGACGAAATTATTATTCGAAATTGATTCTTCATCAATAGTTATCGACTAAGAACAGCCAGCACGTGGCGGAACGGCCGGTGACGACTCAAATGTATTATAAGCGTAATACCCTTATAAATTGGTCCCCATTACGGTGGATGGTTTTTGGAATTTATTTGCAAGTACCACCGGCCATTTTATGCAGTTGTCAAGTTAAAGAATTCGTCGTAAAATGACAGTCACGCGTAAAGATCGGTAGGGGGCGTCCAAACCGGAATCTAATTTCAAGTCAAAATACATAGGCGTACGTAATGAAAATTTCGTCCGTAACACGTTGTTGCAATCCAACTAAGAGAGCATTTCTTTCTTGTTTTCCCACATATTCGTAGTCCCTATAGAAGGTCATCTTGATAAATTTTCAACGTCAGGTGGTACAGAAGAAGAAATGGTAAACCACTGGTTTCATCTGAAACTGAAGGCACAGGCGAAGGAGTAGAGTTCGCTCTGAGGTGGATGGTGATAATTCTTTATCCACGCTTAAATGTTTGTTTAGATATTTACTTTTACGTTGAGGGAAGAACGACATCATTAACTAAATACACAATAGCACACTGATACTTCACTTTCAGTCGTATAATAATCGCATCGCATATACAAAACAAACAAATAGAGCAGCTCGTCTAATGATTGACGATTGACAAACTAAACTACGGACTACAGTCTGACTAATATGCTAAGTCATAAGTTGAGTGACCGAACGATTGAGAGAGAGTGAGTGGAAAGGGGTTGAGCCAGTGCCCGTCTCCATTCCCTTGTCTTACCGTCCGTACCGTACCAAAAAGGATACCCAACAACAACGTAGCGTTTATTTATTATTAAATCCTATAAAACCAGTGTAGGAACATAGTTTTCACGCGATGGTATGAAAAAGTCATGCATCACCCACGTCTGCAATGGTTTTTGGACTCTTAACATAAATCTTTCGCATTCTTTCGTTAATTACCTGGAATTATTTGATTGTACTTTGTATATTATTAATATTATTGCTAACTACATCATTTTCATTAATTATTGTAGGTTAAATAAACATATTTTAGAGAACTCCAAAAAATAGGTAATTATCAGATCGTAAAGGGTCGTCGTTAAAATCTATTTAAAGTTTATTTGACAAAAAAAAATCAATTAAAATGTGAGTATATAAAGGTTGCAGTTACTTTAAGTCATTATTGGCTTTATACATTTCGTGTAGAAAGTTAAAATGTGTTCTAAACCAAAAAAAAAAATTTTTTTATCACTGTCAAGGTGTTTCTAGTCGCGAAATCGCGTCATTAGTAAAATATAACCAATCTACAGTAGTTCGGATCATAAAAAAGTATGCTAAGTTTGGAATAATCGACGACATACCGCGGAGTGAGTGACTAAAGAAAACCTCCGTTCGAGATGATGCTGTCTTAAGGCGAACAAGCCTTGCAGATAGACGTCTCAATTCCACCCAGTTAACAAAAACATGAAGTGAAGCTACATGTATCAGTGTGTGTGGTTCTACTGTGAAAAGACTGATTAACTTTGGATTGAGAGGGTGTAAAGCATGCTAGAAATTATTGTTCAGCAAAGGCTGAACCATTTAAAATGGGCAAAGGAACATCTAAAGTAGACAACAGATCAGTGGCAAAAAGTATTATTTAGGGAGTTTTAACATCAATAATCATGCTGGAAATACGTATACCAGAAGGTTTTCTTGGGGAAAAAAATGCAAAAATGTATCATTCCAACAATTAAGCAACTAACCTTAGTTATAGTGTGGGTTTGCATCTCCTCCCGTGGATGATACAACATACATCAAAGTACTACAAAATAAAATACTGCAGAGTGAAAAAGATTTGTTTGACGAAGAAAGCTTTCAGTTTCAAGATAACAACGCACCTTGCCATAGGAGGAAAGCTCGTTAAACTATAGATAGAGATGAATGGAATTAACAGATTGGACTGGCCAGCATATCAAAAAAAAAAACCAACGACAAACGTCACTGTCATCGAATCTCTGGCATCACTGTATCACTAGGCACGAACTGGAATTACTGGTGAATTCGATGCCCAAAAGATGTCAGCTAGTCAAAAACAAGAGTTGACCGATTAAACACTACATGTAGTATACCTTTTTGTCAAATTTTTGATATTCTGAATAAAACTTTTTTTTCACTAAATTACTTGAACATTTTTTATTTTATCATTTTCATTAAGTCCTTAGTTAAGGTAGAGCTGATCGGTTTTTCATGAATTTTATGAGGTGATGCAGGACTTTTTCAGAACACTGTAGTTGTTCACCGCTTTTTCTACAATTATTTTCACGGAAATAAGATGATTTAAACTTTTTTAATTTAACAAAAACGCTCATGTTGGAAATGTTGCTTTTTAACGTTTTGGTTTTAACTTGATATTATTGAACTAATTAAAAAAAAACATCAGTTTACTTGACCTTAATTTTAATGTAATAATAGCAATGACATTTTTTGTTAATTTTTGCATTATTGACATGCTAATTTTTTTTAGAAATCAAAAACTATATTAATTAGGAAAAGTAATTTATTACAGTAACAATTAAATCTATTTAAAAAAAAAGTTGTTAATAAAAAAACTATGGTAAGACGTTATTTTAATAACCAAAACTGAACACAGTGGTTTTTTAAGTAGTGCTTTCAAGTAGTACACGTAAAACTAAAAATAATGTACATAGAAACACGAGTACCAGTAAGCATTTACGTACGTACATACATAGAATGTAGTACATATAAACTCGAATCTTGATAAATGGCCCCTAATGTATTCGTATAGATGCTCATTAATCTTAAAGTTCTCTAACGATTGTTGTGTAATCAAAACAAAGTTACACTACTAATTTATCCGTATACGAGGAAATAAAGTACACTAGTTTGCACAATTCTGGAAATTATTGTGTTATGTACGCTTATTTTAACTCGTGTACACATTACAAATCCATTAGTAAAAAATTTTAGTTTTCTTCCCTTATTCAGTATTACGAATAATTAGTAATTATATATTTTAAACTTTCAATTATTATTACATAATAAATAAAATAAATTTTTAACTAAATTAAACAAAATAAAGATTAAAATTAGAAGATAGTAGAAAAAAGCTACATACATATTTAAAAAGATTAAGTGTCTGCTTTGAGTGTTTAACATTTTTAAAAATATTTTGTTTTTTATTATCTTGTTTAATTTTTTAGATTTATTTTTAACTGTTTGTTTATACGTAAATCGTAATTTTTTTTGTTAATGTTTTGTAAGTACTTGTTTAAGCGTTACTATATTGGTTTAATTAATAATTTTTTTTAATATTGTTTAATATATATTTAATTATACATAAATTGTTATTTATATAACGTAAAATTTAAATTAATCTCGTCGATTTTTGTTTTGGTTTCGTAATTCTGTTTTACCATATAAACAGGAAAGGTAGTCGTTTTAAAACTGAGTTTATGTTTCTTGTAAGTTGTGATTTTTAAGACCGCAAGGAACAGATTGGTTAATTATATTCTTCAAGATGTGTTACTAAATATGTATTAAAAACTCAAAACGTGTAAAAAAATAAATCTGGATAAATTCCGTGTGAAAAATTGTATTAACCTATTCTTTCGTCGCACATAGCAATTGACATCTTCGGAGAATATAACAATCTGATTTATTTTTAAGGTTTTTTTATAGACAGCTTGATATTGTGTGTATATTATTGGTTATTTCTTCTAGAGCACGAAACTACTTCGTTAACAAAAAGTTTTAGATAATAATTTTGGATATATGCTAAATTACAAAGCAGTTTTTGCTGTGACAGTAGAATTTCTTGAGGTTTTTCAAAGCATAAATAATAGTATTATATTTACTATGCATGAAATAATACTATGAGTCATCCTATTTCAGTCATCATGCTCACTTCATTTGTTAATATAAAGCTATAAGACTGTCAATGCATTTGTGAAAGTACAGTAGAGTGTTCTTCCACTGCTGAAGAGTCCCAAAAGAGCAAAACAGCCGTCCAGTGGTTCACTCTGGTGGAATTTTCATATTTGCATTGACATTATTACCTTACAATGTTTACACGTTATAATTTTAACCCGCGGTATATTCAAAACTTATTTGAATTACGCGGGTACAGAATGTATCTTTTATTTAACTTGCAATATGTGACAGAAAAAAGTGGCATCTTATTCAAATTCGACTCATTCACATTACTATTTAATGAAACTGGCGTTACGTGGTTTTTTTCGTAACTCAAAGAGAGCGACGACTAACGCAGTTGTTAGGGCGATTCGGGTATAAAATCAGTTTTCAGCGTTTGCATTTCTATAGTCATTTATATAATGATAAAACATCTATTGTTTTGTGATGGAAAATCTTCATGGACACTATCGTCTAGGTTTAAGAAGGGGTTAGTGTGGCACTCGCGCCGGTTCTTTAATTCTGCACTGACATACCCACTAAAACCCCTCTTTTCTTCTATAATTAGTTTCTCGAACCAGTCTTCCAGTATTACACCCTACGTGCATTTCTTCAGAAAAATTGGTTCTACTTGTCTTATTTTTCTCCCCGTGTATTCATTAATTTACTTTTATTTGTTTCAGTGCGTTCATGAATCTCTTTCTTAACCAAGAGCTCTTGACACGCTTGCTCGAAAGCAAATCAATTTGCTTCGCTTCAATTAAGAATATTTTCAAGCTTCCCTTGTTAATATCTTTTGATTTTTTTGCTCTTGCTTGATTCTATCTAACGCAGTGAAGAGTCATATTCTGCTTTACTAATTTTTAATTATGATAGGTTGAGTTAATGTGCTTGCATCTAAACCATTTCGTCACATTTTTTATTATTGCCTTGCTTAATTCCCTTTTTTCTTGTTTGCCCTATTTGTCTTGCCATGTCGCCAATGTTTTCCTTTCTCGTACAGTTTATCTTTCTTGTTATTTCCATACCTTATTCTGCCTACTTCCGCTATCTGCAGGTCGATTGGTATAATAGCTGTGATGATGCACATAGCATCTGTAGCAACAGTACTGTAAGCACATGCTAGTTACATTATTGCTGTTCTATAGCAACTGTTTATCATTTTGTTTATTTTTAATATACATGGCACCATGCCATACTTTTGTATCTCCTTACTTCGCTTATTTCAAAGTGTTATTCACAAATTCGCATTTTTTTCTGTCGAAACAGTTAGTAATAAGGCCACAAAACGGAGAAAATTAAATGCAAAAGGGTTCGAAAGCCGGTCTTTGTTATACGGTATGAGTCGAAAATGTCAGGGTACTATAGCAGGTATTTATTAGCCGGTTTAAACGAATTTACGGTATCAGGATTGGTTCAAGAGGTACAAAGCACTAAGTCGCAAAATATTAATCGAGTAAACCAAGTATCAGGTAAAAGGTTCTACCAAGACTAGATCGTGGAAGAGAAGGTTTCGACTAGGGTCGGGTCGCAACAGATAAGGTAGTTTTTAGTTTTGACGGTGGCCTTTATTCTGTGTTTCATTACTATTGAATGTTTCTTAGGCAGGGGAAAGTCGCGCGTTTCGAAACGGTGGAGGTGGTCCGCAGCCAAGAGTCCAAACCTCACGCATAATTGACACAAATGTATATATAATTTTGAAAACAATTACGACCACCTCTGTTGTTTTGTTACATTATGGAGCTTGATAACCCTGGTCAGTAGTTTATTTGACGTATTAGTATGCCGTGTTGATCCGAAAAGCTTTATTTAGGCTAGGAAAAAATTTTAATTATTTGAGTTTTTTGGTGTTGCATGACAAATAAAACGAATTTCTCATTATCTTAATGCAGTTTTTATCGATTCTTCAATTTTAGCAACATAATTTCATGTGTCTCAGTGTATTCTGATCGATTAGCCGAATTAAAGAGGTTACAGTTAGTGGTAAACAACGTTACAAAAATTTTGCAAATTTGCATCGTCTATGGAGCAATTGCATAGTATTTATCCCAATGGCAAGATCAATGGAAGAAGTGTTCAGCTACTGGTTCACACAGTAGTGACGAAGATCATGATTCGTCCTGACATATTACGGGAAAATGAGAAAACATCACCCATAACAGTGCGACTTCAAACGGCGACGGGCGATGGAATACCTACTCACAGACAAGTACAAGTGACCATTGGTTTGGGAAATGGACTATTCAATTATCAAGTACTCGTACCCGATACTACGGAAAAAGTTATCCTGGGAATTGACGTTATAAAGAAGTATGGAATCCATTTAGATATGAAGAACGATGTCCTGGATATCGACAGTAAAAAATTTCCTTTTCATTCGTCAGAGAAAGCAGCTGTGCTAGTCTTATTGAGTGAAGACGTGACTCTGCCTAAAACCACTGAAATGGAGGACTACTTGGTTAAAAAATTTTACTAGTTAACAGAACATTAGTACAAGTAAAAAACGAGATGCCAGTATGGGTCTTGAATGTCAACTCAAATCCAGTGACGTTGAAAAAGAAGACCGTGGTACGCTAATTGACACCTGTATCTCAAATTCTGAGATGCGTGTATTCTAGTAAAGATACGTCGCTGAAGAAGTGCCCATAACATTTAGTGGACATTCTTACCTCCAAATGCCAAAACCTCAGTCAAGATGAGCTGGTTAAAATTAAAGTGTTGATCCAGCAGTATCAAGATGTGTTTGCGCTGGAGAGTAGTTCCAAAGGAAGAAGTAACGTGACGAAGCATAAAATAATAATAATTAATTCCACGTTGGATTTAAAGAATGGTTAGTAACGCAGAATTGGAACCGAATGACTGTGAAAAGTCAGCTTTTACGATTGGAACTGGTTTGTGACAATTTACTGTTATGCGTTTCGGTCTGCGTAACGCTCCTGCGACGTTTGAACGTTTGATAGAAACCATCTTGCGCGGACTGTCTTAGACTATGTGCCTTATTTATCTCGATGAGGCAATCGTGGTTGGAAGCTTGTTTGAAGAACGTGTTCCAACGACTACGTGAGGCAAATCTAAAACGGAGCCCAAACCAAAACTAATTATTTAAGAAGGAAGTGCAGTACCTTGGCCACGCTGTATCTAATGATGGTGTAAAGGCTGACCCAGATAAAATCCGAGCAGTACAAGTATGGCCATCATCAATCGACAAACCTTAGATTCGCAGTTTTCTTGGGTTGTACGACTACTATAGACAATTTGTACTCGGATTTGCCAATATTGCCAAACCTTCGACAAAACTGAACGAAGAAAGAGCAGAATTTAGATAGGATAAAAAATGCGAAAGGGCATAGGTGTGGTCCTTTTGCAGGTGCAAGATGAACAAGAAAAAGTTATCGCTTATTTTAGCAAGGTTTTGTCCAGGCCAAAAAAGATTATTGCGTGACTAAGAGAGAGCTGTTAGCAGTCGTCAAGTCCATATAACACTTCCACAAATATTAGTATGGAAGAAAGCTTTTACTAATGACGGCCGACGCCGCCTTAAAATAGCTATTACGGTTTAGTAACCCGAAAAGACAAGTGGCAAGATGGATCAAAACACTGCAAGTGTATGACTATGACACAGAACACCGTGTCGGAAGCAGTCATTGGAACGCTGATGCCTTGTCCAGAAGACCATGTCCGGCAGACTGCCGCCATTGTTTGCGACTTGAAGAAATGATCGAATGCCTCCGGCGAATTGCTATAGTTGGTAACTAGTGAGAACCTGAGTAGTTGCGTCGCAAACAAGAAAACGATCCCGACTACTCCTAAACTGGAAAGAAAACAGCCGACGACCAACCTGGGAAGAAGTGAATGCTTTGAGCAGAAATATCAAAGCGTACTGGGCGCAGTAGTACTCTTTGAGAGAAGACGATGGTCTACTTAAGCGATCCCTAGTTAGCGTCAAAGGCACGGAAAACGGACTGCAGTTGGTAGTGGCAAAGAACCGAGTGTCACAGGTATTAAAGCATCTGCACGATGGTACATCTGGAAGACACTTTGGCGTAAAGAAGACGTTGGGAAAAGTTCGAGAAAAATTCTACCAGGTAAACTGCAACGGCCTGCGCTTCAGGAAATGATCGAACAAAAAAGCGCAAAAAACCGATGAAAAAGTATAACGTAAGAAGACCTTTAGAGAGAGTAGCGATTGACATCGCAGGGCAGTTCCCACAATCGGATTCGGAAAACAAATATATCCTGGTGGCAATGAATTATTTCACGAAATGCACAGAAGCTTACGCCATACCCAATCAAAAAGCAACTACAGTCGCAAACGTATTAGTGAAAGAGTTTTTCTAATGGTTTAATAAACCGAACAATGGAAAAGTACTTAGTCAAAGTAGTGTCCAAACACCAAAGAGACTGGGATCAGTACTTGCACCTTTTCTTAATGGCATACCGATCAGTTCACGAAGGCACAAGCCAAACAACATCCTGTTTCATGGTCGGTCGCGAAATACGACTGCCATGCGACCTCCAATTTGAACGAAAAACGGAAGTAGACTATTAAAACGGGCGCAGATAATTTTGAAACGGTTGTATCAGTGTGTTAGTTTGATGTTTCAGGTGGTGCTACATTTTGACGTTTGGGTCTGGACACTTTAAATTATTAATAATTATTTAATAATTAATTAAAACAAACAAATATACTTATTGTTTATTAATAACAAGCATAAAGAACAAAATTCGACACAATTTTTATCCCGCGCCTAGTTGATAGTATAACCCGCGGGTTCATTTATTTGAATAGTAAAGACCATCTCGTTGCCAGCTCACAAATATTACATTCCTCCACCCAGCTGAGAGTACGTTAGGTCATCTTTAGTATCATTAGAAACGTCGAAAGAGAAAAACCAGAGTTTTTGTTTGGCCACCCGACCGAGTAATGTTCTAAGTAGATCTTGCATTAATGGCGGCGAATTTCATGGTTTGGTGGATTGATTAATGTGTTAATAAAAAGATGTTTCATTTACTGTTCTGAGATCGTACGTGACTATATTTTTTATTTATTGTTTTATGCAATTACGAACGTATTCTTCGACGTCGTTCTTAAAGTTCGGCTACCAGACGTAATTCCGAGCAATCGCCTTCAATCGAATCATACCCGGATATGCGATATGTCACAAATGCTAATTTCATTCAGCACATTTCTGATGGTTATCAGTGATAGCATTTTTCAAATCTTCTACATTGTTTAGTTTGTGTTTATCTAACTTGATTTTTAAATATCTCTACGAGACCAAATCAAAAGAAATTAAGTTCGGTGACCGGGCTGACCACTCCATTGTACCGCGTATTCCTATCCAGCGGTTAGCAATTATTTCATCTAAAACTGCGTAAGGAAGGTGTGTGTTCACCACCACACCATTTAAATAAAATGTCGATTTAGAAAATATTGCGTTGCTCACAAAAAAAATATTTTCATTTTTGCAATGAAAATAATTTTTTTGTGAGAAACTTCACATTGTTTTACAAAACTGATTTCTTCTGTTAAAATCATTTTCATTCAGTTCGTGTACAAGATGTAATTTAACTGGTTAAAATTTTTCACGTTTCAACGTTCTCCATGCTGTCATATGACTAATATTGTTATTTTCAGCTATTTTTTTGGTTGAATTCTTGGGGTTGTCTTCAATGGAAAGTAAAACATTCAACTGATTTTCTATATTTGCCATCGATCAACCAGATCGTCTTGAATCTCTCACGTTTCCAGTTTGTGTGAATCTTGTAATAATACTACTGATGCCAGATTGCATTATTGGTGGATGATTGGGATGGGCATTGTTGAATAATGCACAAACTTTTGATTTGGTTCGTCTTGCATCGCCATAACCATTCATCAATAAAATTTCAATACGCTCTGCTTCGTTCAAAGCTATTTCAATAGTGTAACGCCAACTTGACACAGATTAAATATTTATTAATAACAACAATTACTAATTCTTAACATATATTTGACAATTTGAACAAAAACAAAACAATTGTTTGTAATGGTATTTTTAAATTTCTACATTTCTGGCAAATAAGCAAATAAGTATACTCAATGTTAGTTTTAACGTGTCAAATAAAAATTCATCTTGTTTATTTAGATATTTTCTTATAGTTTTAAGACCTTTATTTACATTTTGATTTTCTATTGATCTTTATATATAAATTACAATTAATCAAATTAAAATTATGGTATAAATATTGTATAAATATAATAAAAGAAAACAACCGTACTATCAGTTCACTTAAAAATATTGATACCGTAATTAGGAATTGCTTAAAAAAATAACTTTGATCAAATTATTTTTCCTAAGATTTCTTTTCTCAAACGACGAAATATGCTGGCATTAATAAAATTCTTGTCAAAAGAAAATTGTATAATGAACTCTTAGCTTATTAAAAAACACGAAGTTATCTGATAATAAGTCAGAAATGATTGACTTTATAAGAATAAGATATAATAAATATTTTTTGTTGTATAAGAAGGATTTCTTCTTAATTAACTTTGTTTCTAAGAATTTTTATATCAAACTGTCATTTCTATATAATTGCCGCTGTCATAAAGTTTTCAAACTTGTAAAAAAGTTAAACAAAATATTTTGTTTTAACAATTAAGAAATTTTTGTTTTTTAGTACGTTTTGTGGTTATGGCAGATTATCGATTACTTGAAAATATATTGCTTGGTTAAATAAATATTAAATCATAATAAATATTTTCAATTAAAATTGTAAAATTTTTACGTAAATAATACTTATTGTTAATTACTAGAAATAAATAAACATTTTGTAATGCAATTAATATAACTTTGGTCATTAATGAAGGAACTTGGATGATTACTATAAACTTTAATATTTACATTTTCAAGGTATACACATTTATATAATAAAATTAAAATATATTTTAGCTGGTGAAAGAATACGATTTACTACTGCAGTAGTTACAATATTTCTTTTTATAGGTACTTTAAACGTTGATTTTAAAGAATTATAGTGCAATGTATTGTAAGCTTTTGTATCTGCAAAAAGCGTATACGTTTTTTTTATATTAAGAACTGGTAAATAGCATTAAGCGTTGATTATAAATTGTTGTAAAGTAATATTTAAGAACAAGGATTACTTAACAAAAAGATATTCTTTGTGAGATTTAAGCTTCTTTTCGTTTTATCACAACTTTACAAGTTGATTTAACTTTCACTCTGTTTACAAAGACTGTTTAAATAAGCACTTTTAAAATGGAATTATGGTTTAAAAATATATCTTTTATTTAACTTGCAATATGTGACATTTTTATTAATAAAAATCTTATTCAAACTCGACTCATTCACGTTACTGTTTAATGACACTGGCCGGCACGATTCATATAATTGACGTTAATCTGAAATTTTAGTAATTTGCATTGTGTTACAGGGTTTTTCTCGTAACTAAAAAAGAGCGACGACTAACTTAATTGTTACGGTGATAGAGTCGTAAGCTCGTGGTGTTAAATTATAAAATAAATTTAAAAAGGCGCCAAAACAATGAAAGACTAGGGTGAGAGACATCATTTTCATCTACCCGCAGCTGAAATAGAATAAATCACAAGACAAAAGTGGTAACACAGAGTATATTTAAATTATCACAGACAGTAGTTTACGTTAGAAGAAGAAGAAGGTACATTTATATAAATTTCATCAAACGCTAGAACGTAAGTCGGTATCACAGACAAAATATAAACTACGCCCTCGACTAGGCAACACGTCGTACAGCAAAGTGACCTAGTCGGCCTTACTTTTACATTCAAAAAAGGAATGAATTTATAGCTGTAAATTAAAATAAAAAATTTTAGACTTCTACTCCGTCCTACAAATAATTCTAGATAAAATTAGATTAGAAGAAAATGATTAAATGGTAATCATCAGCTACTGAAATGCAAGAATTCGAAATGACGAAAATAAAGGTATGGGTTGCATGGGAAAACATGGAGAAGAAAGAATGAGTAATAATGGGAAGAAAATGATAGAGTTTTGCCAACTAAATGACCTAAAAATTGGAAATACTTACTGGAGACAACCGCTGTAATAGGATAGATATACATTCGTTGCGGTAGAGAGAAACACTAAAAGTATACTTGATTATATAGTATACCTATACACAAGAAATGGAAAATATAATAAGTCAGAATAAAACAATACCAGAGGCGGAAATGGGCATACAATACCTACTAGTAACACCAATAATTAAGGACACGAAGCTAGTAGGGAAAAATCCAAAAGAATATGAAAGAATACTAACACATAGACTAAGAAATGAGCTAACAAGAAAAGACTATCAAGAAAAAATCAGACAATGAATTAAGTAAACAGGACTAAGTGGAAGAAAATTGGACACTCGAAAAAAAGTAAAGGACTTTTAGAGAAAGAATACACACAATGGCAAAGGAAAGTTGTAAAACAAAAATACATAAAAACCAGAAAAGAAAAGAGGGTAGTGGACTAAAAAGTAACAAAATCTGTCAAAAACAAAAAATGGCATGGAAAAAATATCAAGAGAAAAAACAAGAAGTAGACAAACAAAAATACATAATTAAAAGAAATATTGCAAATAAAGTGGTACGAGAAGCAAAGAAGAAGCTGAGAAGGCCTTGAAAAGAAATCTGAAACTCTGTAAAAAGTATGAAGAGAAATAAAAAGAAAAAGGAATAAAAAACAAAAATAATGAATTAAAAGCAGATATTAAAAGCATACTAAAAAATATGAACAGAATTATTCTCAATGAAATTTGGAATAGAAGTAGGAGCAAATGGAAACGAGACCAATAGAAATACAGTGGAAGATGAGGAAATAATTGAAGAAAAAGAAACTCTAGAAAATATAAACACAGAAGAACTAGATGAAGCAATAAAAACCATCAAACTGGGAAAGGCAAGACGAAATAGAACCAGAGATGATAAAATTCCTAGGAGAAAAAAAAAGAGAATTGCTACTAAATGTATTCAAGAAAACATGGGAGAAAGAAGAAATCCCACAAGAGTAGCAAAGTAACATTATCATTCCAATTTACAAGAAAGGGGAGTATGCGGACTGTGAAAACTATTGAGCTATTTGCCACTACTCCACAACCTTTAAATTATACACAAAAATAGTAGAAAGAAGATTGAGAAAATATATTGACAATAGACTTAAAGAAAAACAGGCAGCATTTAGAATAGGAAGATAAACCTACGATGATATCCACATATTAAGAAGTATAATAGAAACAAAGGAACAAAAAGGGCGAAGATATAATCGTTACATTCATTGACCTAAAAGCGGCCTTCGACTCAATAGAAAGGAAAATAATATGGGATTGCCTAAAACAACTAAAGGTACCAATGAAATTAGTAAGGGCGATAAGAAGTATTTATAAAACAGTAAATGGAATAGTTAAAATAAATGGAAAGGAATCAGACTTTTTCCAGATGTAAGTAAAAATAAAACAGAGCGATAGCCTAAGCCCACTACTCCTTATAGTAATCAACAAATTGTTAAAAATACTAGGATAAGAACCAAACAAAGCCAGACAAAGATAGGGTATAATAAAAAATGGAGTGAAGAAATTGAAAAGCTAGGAATGAAAATTAATATAAAGAAATGTAAAACAATGATTATAAATAACAAGAACAAAAAAGAAACTAGAGAAATATACATTAACGAAGAAAAACTAGAGAATGTAACAACATACAAATATCTAGGAAGTGTAATAAGAGAAAATGGGAAGACAGATGGGGATGTAAATAACATGGTAAATAATAGTGTTAAAATATGTTACGCGTTAAATAAAACAATTCTTGGAAACCGAGAAAACGTGGGCATTACAAGATAAACAAGAAGTAAAAATGATTGCGGCAGAAATGAAATTTCTCAGAAGGATTGCAAGAAAAACAAAAATGGATAGGAAACGAAACAAAAAAAGAAAACAAATGACACAAAAATGGAAATGAAGCAGGTTAAATGCTATGGACACATAATAGGGATGAATCAGAATAGATTGGTGAAAAAGATAGTAGAGACAGGCAGAGTAAGTAAAAGAAGAGTAGGAAGACCTAGAAAGAATTGGATACAAAGAAGAGAAGAATTAGGAAAAAGAAAGGGAAGACGACAGCAGAAATGCAAATTGGGTATCAGAAAGAATCTAATCAAACACTCTTAAGAGTATAAAGAATATAGAAGAAGAAGAAGTACGAAAATCGAAGAACCCAAGCGCACCGTATAATAATATGTGACGCAACAAAACGATTTTATAATTAATTGTGTTAACAACCTAATATGTACGTACGGTCGTTCTTACAATCGACTGATGATCAACACACTAAGAATCAGAATTGAAAGCGTACTACTTAGCAGGGGACTAGCTAGTGCGCCGTACCAGTATTACCTAAAACTTAATTAAAACCTAACACAAAAAACCTACATACGGCGTAATCACAAGTAAAAACCTTTTATTCATGCGATAACTGAAAATGAACGACTGCGCAGAGTTTCCCTCAAGTGAATTACGTAATTTTTGGTTAAAGTTTCTCTCAATTCGTATAATAATTGCATCCAAGCCCTCGCAGGTATAGATGTTAGCTACAGCAACGTGGAAATTTTCCCAATTAAAGCATTTACTTATTATCTCCACAGGTAAAGAATACGTGTGGGGGTATGGAAACCCGCTACAGACAATTAAGGAAGAATCAACCTAAACCACAATACAAGGAATAAATGTTTACCTCGAATATAGACTTTCACTCAAATCGCAACACTTAACGATGAAAGCCTTGTTGGGCGTACACAACGTTAGATGATGTCTACGTTGTTCAAACTTTACCGGAAGAATAAAATCGTGTTTTAAAATTTGAGATTTTTGTCCCTACAACGAAAAGTGGGCGTACCAAGAATAAATTTTATACGAAAGCATTTTTAACATAACAATATTGTTTGTAGCACGTTACAATTTTAAAATAATGTTTATCTGTATTCACAAAGATTAACGTAAAATTTATAATCAAAAAAGTATTGTAACAAACACGAGTAAAATCGCGACTATTCCGTGAAGGGCAATTACAAAGGATACGACGTCACGCATTCCATTGAAAAGTACAAAATCCTAAAAACTTAGTAATCGCGGAATATACTAAAATGGAAGCTTCTGGAATCGATACGTACAGATATAAAGATTGCAACTGGCTGAGTTATTTGTTCTTTTTTTAGTTGTTGACAAGGTCTGGCAAGAAACAAATAAAATGTCACTGAAGTGCCACTTAGTTAAAAAATTTGAAAAAAAGTTCCACAAGTTGTATGATGTCGGACCATTGTGTGGGACTTACAAGAATGAAAAACCGCGCAAGAGGCCGTAAAAATTCTAGGAGGCAGTTTTTGTTATGTTTTTGGATTATATGTTACAAAATCGCAAAAGAAGTCTTTAAGTGAATTAATTCAAAGAAGTTATGAGTAACATTTCGGCTTCAAAATTTAACTGTAACTGATTGTAAGCTTCAATTGAGTTAGAACACTTTTCGAGATGTATGGTTAAAACTGAAAGAAATATACCAATCAAAAAGTCCCGCCCGGAAACCACAATTGTTAAAATGTTAACTTTACAACGTATGAAAATTGAACACTTACCAGAACTGCTCGCTGTCTACTAACACAATCAGAAAGGCCCTAACCTGTTTGGGTGTAGGTGGTCGACAAACAATTTGGATGTCGTGCATTGTGACGGGCTCGATTGAGTGGCGGTTTCGGAGGACGGTGGGAACAGGGTCGAGAGCGAGGAGTCAACTTCTACACAGGACAACGTCCTGCCCGGTCCTGGGAGACCTGCGTTTTTAAAAACTGGTTTGAGAAGGCGACCTAAAAATAATTATCAAACAATAGGAAGAGAAGTAGATGAAGAAACTGCTACCAATGAAAGATGCAATTGAAAAACCGAATTCAAAAGTCCGAAGTCAAAATAGTATGACGGGATGATTAGAACAAAACATGGATTCGTTTGATTTTTCTACAGACAATAAAGTACTTGGAAACCAAATCGTGTTAAGAAATGATGGTGACACAGAGATTTAGTCAGATTTCTGGAATAAATTTTTTATAGACGTTCGCTCCTGCAGCTTGCCTAAGTTCAATAAGACTAGTCGCTGCTCTCGCTGCCAGACATAGCGATGGATATGCATTATGTTGACGTAAAATGTGCGTATTCAATTGGTGAATTGAAAAACACTGTCTACATGAAACCGCCCCGGGAATTGAAGAATACCCTCAAACTTATTTGAGATTGATAAGAAAGCTGAAACCATGCTAAAAGAATTGAGAATAGGGCGTAAAGTCTGTCTTCTTAAGAAGTTACTATACGGTCTCAAACATCTGAACAAGACATTACAAGAGCTCGTCACCTAACCAACAAGTTTCGATTAATGTCTTTATTTTAAGGGTCAATGGAAAAATATTTTGTTGATGTTAGTGTACGTGGACGACATTTTAGTCACTTCAAGAAATTCTGAAGCAATTACCACAGTCTGGTAAAAGCTATTTTTTGTCTCGGAATCGAATTCACTTGACGCGGGAATGAAATATGTCTAAATCAACAGGGTTACATCTTAGAGATGCTAAAACGCTTTGGAATGACGGACTGCAAGCAAATCAGCACTCGTATGGACACTGAAGATGAAGAAAAAGCACCATATAGGGAATTTATCACTACTCTGAACTACCTAGCACTGGGAACAATATCCAACATCAGCTTTACGGTAAGCTATCGGGACCAGTTTAACAATTATTTCAGAAGAGTTCACTGGGAGACCACAAAACGAATCCTACGCTATTTGAAGGGAACTATCGACTTATGGATCATACACCGAAAAAACAAGGCCGGTTTGAACGGATATGTAGACGCTGACTGGGGTTCGAATGACAGACGTACTTACACGGGATATGCGTTCACCCTATTCGGAGAACCAATTTCGTGAAATTTGAAGAAACAACAAACAGTAACTCTTTCATCAATTGAAGCAGAATACATGGGAATGACTGAGATTGCGGAAGAAGCACTATACCTTCAAAGGTTAATGGAGGAACTTGGATTTTAAAGTTTAACAAATGCACAACCGCACACTGATAGTATGAACGTAGTAAAACTTGCGGAAAATCCAACCTTTCATGCAAGAAGTATGCACATCGACGTAAGACATCTTTCATCAAGGAAGTCATTGCAAGAAAAACTTTACAATAACACACCTTGGTACGGAAAACATCATGGCAGGAATTCTAACGAAGGCTCTACAAAAGCAGAAACATAAAACTTTGGTCAATATGCTCGGACTTTGTTCTACGTCGGGAACCAGCACGAAACGTATCGAGGAGAAATGTTAGAAAATGTAGGTATGTGTATGTTTGACACTTTTAATATAGGTTTCTGTATTTTGACTTTTCATAGTAGAAAGAACACTCAAAACCACGCTCTGCTAATAGCTCTGCTAACAAGATAGCCGAGCAACATTACCGAATAAAAGAATGACACCCACGGACCAACACTGTTCCTAGAAAATTTATTATAAATTTTGAGCCGTTAGTGGATTCTAATGTGGTGATTCAACTCTCTCTATGACTTAAATAAGGAATGCTTAAAGAATTTGTGAAAGCACTAGAAAAAAGGCAAATGTTTTAAATACTTAAGAAATAAGTTTCCAAAGCTGTCTGATGCAAAAGTTCGCGAAGGAATATTTGTCGGTCCACAAATTAGGTAGCTGTTCAAAGATGAAAATTTTGAACCTACCATTAATTATTTGGAGCTAGCAGTGTAGATTTCTCTTAAACATGGTTTTCTGGGAAATCAAAAAGCGAAAACTACCAAGTTATAGTTTCTAATTTATTGCTAAAAAACTATAAAAATTAGGGTGCCGAATGTTATTCAAAGTTCATATTTGCAGTCACACTTGGATTTTTTTCCTGCTAATTTGGGAAAGATGAGTGATGAACAGGTCAAAAGATTATATTGAGATTTTTCAGAAATGAAAAAATGGTATCAGGGAAGATGGGATCCCGTCATGATGAGATATTATTTCTGATTTTTCATTAGAGAAGGCAACAGTCAACATAAAAAGAAAAAATAACTATATGTAAAACTTTGGTATGTCAGCAAATTTCCTTTGTGTAGTAAAGTGTTTTTGCATTCTTCTTAATTATCATATATCAGTATTAGTATATTACTATTTTTTCTGTCTCGATTTTTGTACTTATTTATTCTTTTTTATAATTTCTGTTTCAAAATTAGTAAATGCAATTATTTATCTACTAGAAGAGTATGATTACAACTCTAAAACTTAACGTGGTAGAAAATTATGGTTTTTGGTTATGCTTTCAGTTAAAGACCGTAAAAACTATACATCTATTTTTTTAACAATTTTTTTTAATTTCTTTTTTAATTTGACTCTCAATTGTTTTGACACTGTCAGTTTTGTAAACTTGAGTCTGATAGTTTATTAAGGTTTTTCTATATGCCCTGTAAAGCGCATCATGTAAAAGTGTAAAAGTGGTATAGTCTAAGAAGCAATCTTAATTTTAAGAAACAGAATTCGTGCCAATAATACTTTGATATGCATCCTACTTTCTGCCTTTTAAATATGGCAGTCTTTTTTATTGTATATAATTTTGGTTGTATATATATGTCGTCTTTGTTTTAATTTATAAAGTCAATAATTATAATGAATGCTGATTTTATACGGTAATGGTGCTCATCTTCTGTTAATTCAAGCTGAGTTATTTTAGAAGTTAAAAATAAATATGTTTTCAAATTAAAAAAAAAATTTTTAAATATTATTTTTATAACATTAGATCACTAAAATTAAATTTTCATATCCTGTGCCTACGCATTTGCTAAACCAAATTTTACAAAACAATTTTATTAAATCTTGTAATAACGTTTATATTGAAAATCAAGTTTATGAAAATAATTATTTAAATTATTCAATTAATCATAATTAATAAAATAATATTAATTTTAAAGAAAATTGTATCTTAATATTTTATTTTGTCAGAAAAGCTATTAAACTATAAACTTTTCTAGACGTTTTTAAATGCCAACAACTTACAATTTGGCATTTACGGTTCTTCTTTGGAACAAAGTCTTTAGTTTTTGTATATTAATGTATTGATTAAAAAAATGTATTTGTTTGCATAAGTATTTGTTAAAAAAAACTAAATTTTTTAATGTTTAAATTTTTAAAAGAGAATGAAATGTCAAATGCAAAAATCGTAAATATCCGCTGGCGTATCAGTGTAATGTACTGTTACGCACAGATTAAATTTAAATGCAATAATATCCAAAAGTAACTAAAACTTTTTTTCTATATTTAATGTAAACACAGTCGAGGTTTTTGATTAACTGTTGCAGTACGAAGAAGTAAATGTAAAAACTTTAAAATTCTAGCTAACACTTTGAGAAACAGAAAACTAAAATCGTGTTTTAATTAATGCTCTTTTATTTAAATTTTAATAACAAAAATTTCAATTTTATAAATTAGTTAATTGCAAATGTTACCATGTAGCATCTGTTTCATATGCATGAATTTCATCACATAAAATTGTTATGTGTTTAGAATATTACGGTTGTTTACGTATGTGAAATATTGACACTTTGGACATTAACTTCTAAATACATAAACGTATAAGTTGCATTAAAACAAACATTTTTTAAAATATCAAATAACATGTACTAATTATGTTTATGTAAGTATTTATAAATATTGACAATGGGACAAATTACTTGCTTTTATTAATATATTTAACACTATCAGAAACCAGTCAAATACAGCATAAAATTAGACAAATGTTTTTATTTCAAATTTTTATTAATGTAAAAAGTAATAAGTAAAAGTTTAATTTAGGAACATAAATAATTTTATCATAAAACTTAGATTCATACAATTAGCACCTTTGAATAAAATTTTTATTCGAGGGTCAAGTCTCATTAAAAATGGTAATAATTAATTGATTTTCAAATAGATGTTTGCAATGTTAAATGACATGAAGCACGGAATTTTTGTTTCAAATTACTTGAAAAATAGTTCTAATTAATTGATTTAAAAGTACGTTTGTGGAATAATACATCAACTCTAAGGTTTTTGCATTTTCAATTAATTGTTAATTAATATTTGTAGTGAATTATTAATTTTAATTTAAATAAAATTGTAAACATAAAAGTTTTAAACTTGATTTTACATTAAACGACACAATGACATTGTTACAAATACAATTTATTTTGCAACATATTTTTTTAGAACTTTTTATCAGTTATTTAAATTTTAAAAAAAGTTCATTTTGCTAACATATATTTTTTCTACAGGAAATGAAGTAAATTATGTTAAATTCTTGTCACTAAATTTAAAAGTTAAAAAAACTTTGATTACATTAACCGTTGCTAAACGAGTTTTAACTTTTTAAATAAATTTAAAACGTAAAACCCAATTTATTTAATAATAATTGTTATTGTGAGTAGACGTGGTTAGAGTAGTGTCCGACGTTTTAATAAGTTTGCGATCACTTGAGTTTATGTGTGTAATGATGTAAGTAAAAGTCATCAGTGAACATCTTCAGATAATGAGGTGTTGGGGTGTACTCGGTTAGGACAAATGTAGCTAGTGTCAGTACGTTATTTTAAATTTTAATTGAGCGGTTGGATAAGTAGTTCTTAAATACGAAACAATAGAACAAGTTTTGACCGGAAATTTAAGGGGTCCATCCCAAGAAAAGGGAAATCAATAGATCATTTATCCCTCAAAAAAGTAGCCCATAGGTCTTAAAAAAAGAAGACGAGCAAATAAAAAACAAAACATGTCACAACTTTTTCCATTAATAGTAGATGTAGTAAAAACCTTTACTGCACTTCATGGACTTATGGGTACTGTGATCAAGAGGTTCCAAATTAAAATCATTAATAACAAAAATAAATTAATATCGGGAATGGAAAACAATACCAATCTCTCACTAAGGTTTTATGTAAGAATCAATACTCGTGTTATTTTAAATAAACAGAATTGACCAACAAAGATAATGACCATTAACCTTCATCATTATTGTCTTCCTGATGAAATTACAATGATAATGACAAAAAGATGGTAAAATTACTTGGAATTACGAAAAAATCTAAAGTATAAAACAAAACCGCATGTGTATGCTGTCATTCAGAAAACAAAATATTTAGCATAACGAATATTATAGGCACCAGAATAAACGTATCCATTCTAGAGAAAGATATCAGCTAACTATCAAAGTTGCAAAAATGCCAAAAATTACGGTTAAACAGCTTAAGAAACCGAGTCTATCTGAACAGCCACAAAGATCTATTGAATCTGAAACAAATCACGTTTCTACACATGAAAGAAGCAGATTTAAAGACAACACCTACAGTCAAGCAGTGGCCGACAAAATAAATAAGCACGATAAGAAATCAACTCAAACGAATTCATCCATTGACAAGGCTGCCGTATTTAGCACAGAAGCGTTAACTAACATATTAACTATTGTGAGATATTGGCACTTTTAGGTTAATAGTTCTGCCAAGTCAGTTTGGTGACATATTGGTGCCATAATTTGTACAACTTTATTGAAAATTAATAGTCTTGACTGTGAAATTTACACGAAATCAAATGTTTTTGTTAATTAGAATGTATATACCGCTTCTTTTATACATTTTTAATAGAAATTTATTAAAGCATTTTGACGTATCTACTATCAGTAGCCAGTTGAGTTCAGCATAAAATTAATTATAAAAAATGAAAGAATATAAATTACTAACCATATACCTTATGAGTGTATTTATTGAACTTTTTAAAAGATGCATATTACAGAAAATATAAAACTATCGTTCGACACAAAACAAATTGTTAAAAATCATCTTCATCCTCGGCAGGTTCACCGTTCTCTAATAAAATATTCTTCAAAACTGAATTATGTTACTTGGTATTATGCTAGTGATACATTTAATAAGATTAACAATCATATCACGTCTTTCACAGGAAATGCCCCTATATATTGAGTGCTGATTGGGTGTTGTAATACGAGATTTTAAAGTTTTTGAATTTAAAAAATTAAGCGGTCTCCTTCATAATCATTTTTGTAAAATAAATTAATTTTGCCTCTTTCAGCAACAATTTGAATTGATGATAAAAATAAACCTCCTAAGATTTATGCCAGGAACGGTGTTAAATTCTTCTGGTAGGAGAAGGCGACAAAAAAACACAACTTAGTGTATTTTTTAGGCAACGTTTCGTGGACTAAAGTGTCCACTTCCCCAGGCCACTGATTTAATAAAAACACAACATAATTAATAGAACCATAAATACAACCAGGTAATTATAAGCTAGTATTTAAACTAACATGAAATTATAAAAATTTTTTCGATCTTTTAGAGTAACTAAAACTAATCGGATGTAAGAAAAAACAAAAAACCAAAACCAAGTAGCGAGGATTCGCCAAAAACACAGTCAACCGGTAAAAAAATAAATAACAAAAAAAAATTAATTATGTAAATGATTTAAACAAACAAACAATAGTTACAACAGCTCACAAACATCACAAACACCAAAAACCAACTATACAAAAATGTTGGCACTGAAAAGTAACTAAAGAAAAATCCAGGTCATGACATTTTATTGATAAGATTATGGTTTACAATACCAAAGTTCTTAGTATCTGTATTAAAAGTCACATTGTTGTCATGTCTAGTGATGAAAATCATCTCAAATATTAATCTTTTATTGTAGTTGGTTTCACAATCTAAGATCATGGGATTACTAAAATCAAAATTGTAGCCAGCCATTAATATGATACAAAGCAAGTGCCGATTCTGCTTTCTTGTTTTTGGAATCATATTGATGATTTTTAATCCGATTAATGGTTTTTGTTTAGTTTGCTCTATATAACATTTATTGCATCTCATGCACTTAATTCTGTATATAACATTGTGCTTGTCGTATATTTTGGAATAAACGGTGTTTTAAACGGTGGTGTTTAAATAATTTTGTTTTTTATAGATTTGATTAAGTTAATTTTTTGATGGTGTGCATGTTTTAAAAAATAATTATTCGTACGGTTGGATGTTTTGGTTTTGTGTACCAATCCGTTAATATAAAATTGTTCTGATTAATTAACCTAATATCTAAAAAACTAAAAACTTTCCAACCCACATTGTATTGTTACGTGGACAATGTAATCACTTGCATACCTGAGAACGAAATTCTCAACACGTTAAACATCTTCAATACCTATGATCCACATCTTACTTTTACTCACGAGGTTGAAAATAATGGTTCATTACCGTTTTTAAAGTACTATTTTGGTTCTGTCTCTGAACTCTAAAAAGAATTTATAAAGGGTGCTGATTGTATCCTTTTTTTACGCCCTCTTATGTTTAATAGCACTGGTACAAAACTTTCATTGTATGCAACTAATCTGCCGGTAAATATAACAGTCTTGAACATCTCGCACCTGGGTAACATTATGACTTTTTGTAAGTCCACGGAAAAATGGCCTCGTTTTCTGAATCGTCGTCATACAAATCTTTAGCGGACAGGTCACTAAGTAAGTATTTGCAAAACGGAGCGTGTTCGCGTCGATAATATGAAATTCTTGGCTTCAATGATTCGATGTGTTGAATAACTACATCAATTTATTTGGAGGGCTTTTTCCACGCCTTCTGTCCTTAGTGGTGACTATGCTTTTGTTTTTCTCCATAATACTTTCTATTTTTGTCGTTGCTTTTTTTATAACCCAATGTTGTTAAAAAAATGTTTTGTATATACAAATAAACTACCTTTCTTTGTTTTTTAGATAGTACTGGTTCCATGATGATCTACGCGACTCTTCTCCGATAGGTTTTTATTCCACTAGTTACAACGCAACCCATCTCAAAGTTTTTTTGGTCGTGCCTGTTCATATTCTAAAACTGTTTGTTTATGTCAATTCTTCTTTTATTTGTAATATTTAGTCCAAATTTTTTTCTATAACTTTCTCCACAGCCTTCAAGAACTTAGTATTTTCTTTTCATCTTCTTCAGAATCTTTTCACTCCTTACAGTTGCCGAATATTTATACTTTTTTCTTTTTTTTAAAGCTCCCTTCTTCGTGTATTCTGTTTCAATAATTTCATTATTGCTGTCATTGTCCTCGTCCCCTAATTCTTCAGCAATTAAAGGAATATCTTCATTATCACTCATGTAAGCACTGATATCAGGATCGTCGTCATTGTGATCGTTGCCATCACTTTCATTATCATCAGATTTATGTTCATACAAATTTTCTTCAAGCGTTGGTAATGTTGATGAAAATCTAAACAATTTTCCTCTTTTTTTTTTGATTAGGCCAGAAGTATGCTATTACAACATTGTACTCAATTGCAGAAATATTCTCTCCACCAGCAACTGCGCTGTAATCAATGATAGCATTTAAAAGTTCTGTATAAACAGGTTTTTCGGTATTACTGTCACAAAACGTAACTAGGGTAATAATATCCCAAGTAACAATTTTATATTTTATAACGTTTGAGAGAACGTTTACAAAACAAGATTTATAAAACACCTTTTGCCCTAAGAACGTAACTGAAACGTTCTTACAGTAGCTATAAATGCAAAATGGGCACATATTTATAAAACATATTCGTTTTTTAACGTGTTTTATAGAGCCAACAAAACACTGTCATGGGATAGTTACGTAAACGTTATATATCAATTACAAAACAGTTTCATGAAGATTTTATAGTTGGTTGGCTCTTTATTACAATAGTTTTGATGAAGTTAAAAACAATTTTGTAGAGTAGAGCAGCTTCAATAAAATCAAATAGTTATTAAGTACTACTTTTCATAACTTAATAATTCATATTATTTACTTAAACTAAAACTGATGGCTATTTTATAAAAAATGGCAACGTATAAAAGTATATATTATTTACACGAAATTTAATGAGAGAGATCTATACGGACGTCGTTTTTTGCTACGAAGGAAATTTTACTGTCAGTTATGAAGTAGATAGATTGAAATTTTAAGTGCGCCGCAGGTTTAATGAGTATTTAAACAAAAATTTAAAAATCAGATAAAAACAAAAAGTTTAGATTTCAATTTTTTATCATAAAACCGCAATAGTAGATAGATACCAGTATAAAAAGCTTTAATTGATGTGTTTTTGTCGTCAAAGTAGTGAAATATAAGTTAATTTTATGTTCCTCGAGAATGGCGGCTGTGTAAATATACGCGAATACATTTTCAAAATGGTCCCTTGTTAATAGAACATTTTTATTACCAAATTTAGTCTTATACAACAATTATGATGCATATAGAAAACTTATAAAACTTTCAAATTTAATTACCTTAGTTTATGTAAAAATTAACACGACAGCATCGTATTTTACAAATGTGATTATGTTTTGATGAATTTTTAATCGCGTATTCAGTAATAATAAGTTAACGAAAATGGTCGAGCAGGCGAATCACATATGTACACTGTGTTCGTAAATGATTGACAAGCGTTTGAATTTGGCGCGCCGTCAAACTAGTAACTTTGATTTTACAGCGTTGATTCAGTTTTGATGGATTTCTCAATTTGACAGTTTATTTGTAGTTCAGTGGTGTGCTTGTTTATATTGCGAATTCTTTGTTAGTATTTTAAGTTTTCATTACCAAAAGGCTTTTTTTATTGCCACATTTCCGACTGTACAGCTTTTACTTGATGTAAGTTAAAAATAATTTTCTTAACAAGAATATATTTTTTTAGATTATTGGAAATAACACCATACCTTTATTATTGAGGTTTATTTTCGTTCGGGAATTCGCAATGAACAAGGAACATGGGATTATTCCTATCAAAATTGCTACAAACAGTTTCACGAGCAATTTCCCTATGACGTATTGCGATATGATTTTTTTTTGCACAACATGTTCGTCGTATAGTCGAAAGGTTTCGCAGTACAGGTAGTGTTCCGAAAGGAAAATCTACCGGTCGGCCTACTGTTTTAACGGAAGAAGTTGTTGAAGATATTCGCCAGAGAATAGAAGTGAGTCCGAAGAATTGTCACAACAAACGAATCTATCGCTTGCTACATATCAGAAAGCTTGCAAGAAAGTCTTGCAATTACACCCATACGAGGTGACTGTTACACAAGAGTTACTGCCGCCTGATTTTCTACATCGAATAGAGTGTTGCCAATGGTTTAACGAAGTCTTAAACAATGATGACGTGTTAGATGTAAGTTTCCTTAGTGATGAAGCATGGTTTCATCTTAGTGGATATGTAAATTCTCAGAATAGTAGAATATCGTTCGCAGAAAACTCTCATATTTTTGTAAAAACATCACTTCATCCGCAGAGGATTGGAGTGTGGTTGGCGATGTTACGACGTAGGATTATTGGTCCGATTTTGTTTAATGAAAATATTAATGCAAACACTTATAGGGAATTAATTTTGGATTCGTTTATTAATGAACTACATGATGATAAGTTAAAGCATTCTTATTTCCAACATGATGGGGCCACCGCACGCACTGCTAGAATAACATTAAATTATTTATGACAGTTCTTCGGTGACCGATTGATAAGTGAAAATAGATGGCCTCCACGATCACCCGATTTAACCCCACTGGGCTTTTTTATGTTTGGTTTTTTAAAAAATTAAGTACATTCACAGCGTCTACTTACTTTAGAAGAAATGCGATTACAGTAGCTGTTAACAGTATTACACCGGAAGTGTTACATAATGTTTTTAACAATATTAAAAAAAAGAGTGAACTATATTTAACACAATAATTTTGAGCTTTAATAGCAGTATTGCTGTATAACTGCTTTTCTCTTATTTTATAACTAAGGGTTTGTGTCCTTTTAATTAACAGTTATATTGGAACTTTTGTAATGAGTAATCTGATTCAGAAACCAACATTGTTATATAATATTACTAATACAACAATTATATAACGTAGTCACATACTTTATTAAAACAGTTGTATAAAACAGTTCTAAAGTGATAAATGACAAAGCTACGTAGCTATTATAAATCAATTAATATTTGTAAGGGGTGAATGTCTTATAATGAATATTATATAAACGTTTATAAAACACTTTTACACTAATCTCATAAGCAGTTTTATAATTTTGTTGTAAGAACGTTATAAACATCGATTTAAAAAACAATTTTGAATAGATAACAAAATAGTCTTCCAGACAACTTTAATAGAACCATTTTACATTTAGAGAGCAACAACATAACTACAATAAAATTGAAAAGTTTTCTAACTTAAGAATTATAAAACCATTTTGTTACTTGGGATCAGTAAGACAGGCCATATTAACCGAAACTGGGTTTTTTGGTATATTTGCTTCGTATAATAATAAAATCTTGTTGTTAGATAATCTCTCAGGAACTTTTGTACAGTTTTCTTTATCCTTAGTAAAAACATTTATATTATTTTGAAAAGCAAACCCTGCATTTTGCATAATTGATTTTGTTCTTTTGGAACCCATTCTGTAGAAAAATGAGAAGTTAGAAATAACTGATAACAATATATCCATTTCAGAACTTACCCCGATTTTATCATCAAAATAAAGTTATCTAATACACAACAACAAGTCGAGTATAAGAAACACAAAGTATTTCAACACAGAAATTTTAAATTATTATTTATAAACATTATTAACTGCAAAGCCCGCGTACTTTTAGTTTCACTTATGACAGGAGAGCAACTAGGCGGCGAAATTAATTGTTTCGGTAAAAACTTCTAACAAGCAGCATGGGACAGCATCATAAATATACCTGAAAAATAAAATAAAATAATAAAAAAAACATTACATACTATTCAAGGCAACCAAGCGAATGAAAGGCCTTTGCATAATCCCCCAATCCAAAATACAGAAAGAAGCTAGGCCCGAAACAATACCCAAAAAATACTCTAGAGAGCATCTTTTAGCCAAACGACGCAGGAGATACCTATGAATAAACTAATTAATTACTGGCAAAATAAATATCAACCTGAAAAAAGTCTCTGGCGTTGACCTAATCACTCGTGAAACTTTAAAACAACTTCCAAGAAAAGCAATACTAACACTTACCAATGTTATCAATGCATCGATTAGATTGATATGTGATTTCTAGGCGCGGAAAAGTCTATCATGTTGCCGTATCGTATACATCGTTTTAACCACTAACTTCAAACCTATATATATAAAATTGCTTTTTAGAGGACTAAAAGCTATAATAAAAGAAAATAATTTGATTCCATGTCATTAGCTTTGGTTTAGAGAAAAAGCTCTTGTCGATCAAGTTTATAGAATCACAATCACGTCATTGAAAAATCCCTAGAAGAAAAGAAAGTCCATTCCACTGATTTTCTTAATGTTGCTTAGGTTTTTGATAAAATTTCGCTGAATTTGTTGTCACGATAATATGGACAATTCTTACAGTTTCATCTAACGGAAAGGTATTTTAGATCTAAACCAGAAGATGCTTATACTGAAATTTGAAAAAAATAAAGAGGTTGCAGAGAAGCTTTAAACCTTGCCTGGAAAATAAAAAGGTTTAGCTTAGAAAATGTTCTTTTAGCAGAAAGTCAAGTCACAAGCAGAATCAAAACGATAAGAGTGCTGTGCATATACTAGAAAAAAATTGATACAGTGGTTTGATATTTACAAAAAAAAATAAATCAACCACTTCAACAACTGTATCTTGGTTTTTAAGTTTTCTTTTAATTTATCAGTTAAGTCATCTGAATATTTGTGTTGTAGTTTTGCAGATTGCTTATGCAATTTACAATCACTTAACGTATATACATAAGTAGGAAGTGTTAATGCATTTTCAAAATTATTATACTGTTGTCAGTAATTTTTTTAAATGTTTTTTATTATGAGAATTTTGCAATTGCTCAGTTCATCAAAAAAAAATGTTATTTTATTACGTTTTTCTCTAAATACAGTTTCTATTACCAAACTCTTGAGCTTCAAATTTGATTTCTTCATATCTATTAGGTAACTTGCAAATTTCTAAATAAGCGTGTTTTTTTGTTCAAATAAGCTCACAATATAATGTTTTAAACTTTTCTCACTCCTGTCATGAATTACGTGATAAAATCCTGTAAACGGTTATTTTTATTTTTTTGGAAACAACATACCGAAAAACTACGCCCTAACTGCTCTATTTTACAAATATTTTGTGTTGTGCGTCTTGTCTTGTCTTGTCTGTAAAAAATCCATTTATTTTGAGCATTTCAAAAATAGTATTTTCTTCAGCTGAAAGCTTTTTGTCATCTTTGAAAAGGTTAGAAATATTTCAAGAACTTTTTCAATGAACTCTATTACATCGTGCTGCTAAATGCACTAAAAAATGTTTGTGATAAAAAAATATTATTTATTTTGTTTTGTTCTGAATAGTCGTATGAGAATGATTTCATATGAGAATTTTGTTGAACAAATTTGAAACAAAAAAATAATGTTTTATCCTTTTATCTATCTCAAACATAAAATATACTGTGCTTATCTTATGCGGCTGCGAATCCATTTCCGGCTTTTGCGCTATAGTAGCTTAAAGCTTCATTGCTCCTGGAAACCAAATCGTTAGATGACAAAACGCATTCCTTTCTGCTCTCTTATCTTTTTTAAATCCTTCCATCCACTTAACTATTTTTTAACCGAGTTTTTCCATATTGTTTTGAAGAAACACATACTGGATGTAAAAAGCAGTTTTTGTTTTAAAAAAAAATCACACGGAACTTTCACAAAACGACACATCAATGGAAAAATATTTAAGTAGAGTGGGTCAAGCGCTTAGAAGGAGTAAGTGCATAACTGCGGAATAACTTGTTCAAGGCTAAAATTTATAGTAGTCTTTTCTTTATGTAACATGCGATATGCCATAATGAAGTATCCGCAGTTTTAGATTTAAAGTTTTGGCCACTGTCGCACGCATCCTGATCGTTGTGTTCTAACCTAATGTTAAAGTTTTGTCTTTTGTTTTTTTTCCGATTTTTGCGGTTATTTGAAGGAATTTTGAACTCATTATTGATAACTAACATATAACCACCATTAAGAACAATCTATTAAATTTGAAATTTTTAATGAGTTGCTAGTTAGAAAACTACGTTTTTTCTCCATAAACAATCAATAAAGAAGATAAGTGCAAACTAACATAGTAGGACAAGTGCGCATTGGTACGCACTATTTTTCATTGGTTAAAAATTTGTGAGCGAATGTGGTTTGTTAAAAAAATTACATTCAATCTGTAATCTTGACAAAACTAGTTTCTGCTTGAATCCCATAACAAAAATTGCAGGGCAGAAAGGTTATACGAGAACCCACCAAGAGAAAAACCGGAGAAAATACGTCTGTCCTTTTTGCACTACCGCTATAATATTTAAAGGAAAACAGAAATGCAGCAATATAATACCATTTAAAGGGAGGAGTTATCTAGGCACTACATACGCAGCCACTACTAATTGAAGATAAGATGAAAACCCTGTTCTCCTTATATATGATGGTCATGCAATGCACATTGGGCTGAGAGTAATAGAGATGTCTATTGAGGCGAATATAATAATTATTAAACTTCCCTCTCAAACTAGTCATGTCCTTCCAGCCTCTAGAACTAAGCGTCATCAAATTCATAAAAGATAAATGGGGCCGGCATTCGTAGCGTGGCAACACAAGCAGCCATAAATCTATTCAGTAACAATGCTATTCTTAAATGCGCATATGATCCAAGTACATTAACCCGTCGGAAAATGATAAATGTGTCTCACCATCCAATGGACTAAACTGCAGAAGTAAATTTAATAGCCTCTGAAGACTCTCATAACACCCAAAAATCATTTGGAGGGCTTTTATTAGTACGCGTTAAATCTGAAAGTAGAATATGCCAAGTGAAAAAAATTATAACCGCGGAATAAGTTGTAGAGCATATTAAGAAGAATGAAGGAGAAACAAAAAGAAATCAAAACGAACAGCAAAAGAAAATTACTTTGCCAAATTGAATTTAAGTAGTTCAAACAATTAACACAGAATCATTGGTGTAGGCTTATCTACGTTCATTGGGCGAGAAATTAAAAAAAGCAGAAGAAGAAGAAATGCTTTTAGAGAAGCTTGCGTAGGATGAAGTGGAGAAATCTGTTCTCTGTTTATTTGTCATTGATGCTTTTGGTGGAATCATTTGCTTTCATTTAAGAAATAAGTTTAACCAAAATGATGATTGCCACAATTTTCTTTTTGCAAGACATAATCTGTTTTTTTAAATGGGGATAGTTTTTTTACAATTTTGTTTTACTTTTTCCTATTATCTAAATTAACCACATTACACTAAGTACTTGCTTAAATATTATCAGAAGTTATATTAAAAGGCCACTCTTTTGCAGAATCAAACAGAACTTAGTTAAAAAGTAGTTCACTTATCGCACGCCGCGGCGTTTCAGTTATGTATTTTAATTTACGTAGAATGCCATGACAGCGTGACAAAGTTTATTACTGGTAAAGAAATTTAATACATAATTATAAACAAATTTTGATTTGTGGTTGTATTTTTTGTTAAAAAAATATTTTTCGAAAAGTTGAATTAATTAGGTTTAAGAAAAAATAAAACAACAAAAGACCCGGCGCAGCTTCGGCGCCTACTGTTCTTTGGCGCCTATAGGTAACGCTACCTCATGCCACTCTGAATGACTACTCCGCTAGAAAAACTTATATTTAATAGCGAAGCAAGAGTTTTATTAAAAGTACTGTCTTTGTTAATAAAATATATATAATTTTGACTTCATATGTAGCATTAGTTTGGCATTACGATTGGCTGAGAAGCTAATTTAATACTGTAGAATTCAGGTTTCACCTGTTGCATTTGTAATACAATTTTCCATTCTGGATAATTTCCGCGTTGTCGTTATCACACAAGCTGAGCTTTCGTCACAATTTGCAGTCGACCTCTTCAGAGCCCGAAACAAACTAATTGATTGCGCTGTAAAGTCTAGCTCTTATAGACTAATCTCTAATCGATAATCCATATCTTCGGTAAAGGAAAACTAAAATCTCGGTTAATATTAAAAGTATTTTTAATTAGTTCAATGGATTCCCTAATTTTTTGCTGATAGTAATTAAAAACATTCGCCAAAATTTTAATGTTTTCAAATGATGACCCGTTTCTAGTCTGTCTTCCGCTACCGCTGATTTTGTTTAAGACGACTACATCTTCGATGCTCCTTAATACGAATTTCCACGCCTCTACCCATTTCTTTTATGTATGCACGACCGCAAGAGCAACACCGTCAGATTAAAAAGGAATAACGTTCTTCACCGGATTTAAGACTTGATGCAATTTGAAAACAATAAAAAACCGAGTAACAATGTTGTACTTTGACATATGGTAGATAAACGGTAGACACGGGTTGAGCTATAGACTCCGCTGATGCTCTTAGTGTGACAGACGTAAACTTTGTAATAGAGTGTTTAATATTTTTTCTATTGTAATTGCTTACGACTAACACCTTGGATAGATGATCCTTTTGAAGATTTTGGTGTTGACTTAATGAAACAGCTCTGTACACTAAAGAATTTACTACTGTTAATTTTTGAAAAAGGTGAGGATAAGGCAGTTTGTTTAAATATCTATCTCTACGGGTAGGTTTTGATAAACTGAATGTGATACTGCACCATCTTCATTTCGATTAACTAAAACGTTCAAACATGGTAAAAAGGCACTTGCGTTTTAGATAAAATGCGGATAAAACTTTTTTCTTAAAATATTCCATAAATATATTAACAAACGATGAAAGTGTGAATCCATGGCAGCTCCTGATGTTTGTGAGTAAAATTTTTCTCAAAAACTAAAACATGTAGCAGTCAAATATTTTTCGATAATAGGTAGGTACTATTTGGCTTGAAATATTGTTCTCGTTCAATAAAAATCTAATAATAATAATTAAATCAGGTACCGGCACGGTACAAAGACTCGACATCAAAACTAACCAGAATGTCGGTTTTTAAGAAAAAAGCTTCATCCATATTTTCTGTAAAACCCAAGTGCTGGTACAGATACGTGGGTGACAACTTTGTCATTTGGCACAATGGTCCTTTTACGCTCAACGAGTTTTTATGTTATTTAAGCTCACTTAATCAAAATATTTGTTTTATTTTGGAATTAGAAAGGAACTCGTCTTTACTATTTTTGGACGTCTTAGTTAATCAAAATGATAAAGGTTCATTATCACATTCAGTTTATCGAAATCCTACCTATACAGATAGATATTTAAATTGATTAGCTCATTATTGCCCTTCTCAGAAATTATCAGTAGTGAATTTTTTAGTTTACAAAACTGTTTTCTTAAGTCAACAAAAATTACAATAGAAACGTATTAAGCGATCTATTACAAAGTTTACGCCTGTGAAACCAAGAGTAAAAGCGGATTTATCAACAAGTGTCTATCGCTTATGTACCCTATGTCAAAGGTACCACGGTCCATATAAGAAAAATGTTGTCTAAATACAACATTGTTACTCGGTTTTTGACTCTTCCTAAATTGGGTCAACTTTTAAATCCGGTGAAGGACGTTACTCCTTTTCAATTTGACGGCGTTTATAGCATTCCTTGCTTTTGTGGTCGTGCTTACATAGAAGAAACGGGTAGAAACGTAGGAATTCCTAACTATCAGCGAAAAATTAGGAAATCCATTGAATTATTTAAAACATTTTTTAATTTTAACCCAGATTCTAGTTTTCCTTTACCGGAGATTTAGAAACCAGTTTTATCGATTGGAGGCTAGTCTATAAAAGCGAGACTTCACGGCACAATTAATCAGTTTGTTCCGGGCTCTGAAGATGTCCACTGAGACGTGTGACAAAAGTTTAGCTTGTGTGATAACGGCAACCAGAATGGAAAATTGTATTAGATTTAATATTGTTGTTGAAGTAGTCGATTTTACAAGATGGAGAAGCTTTTTTATAACAATCAAAGTATGTTCATTGTTTAATTAATTAATAATGAAAATTATAGAGAAGGTTTTAAAAATGTTTGAAATTCCATAACCTTGGCTTATTTTGACGACATGTTGTCACGATTAATTAATTAACGTTAATTTTATTGGTGTGTGCTTCTTGCTATTAAAAAAAATAATTAAATTTTAAAAATATACATATTTTAATTTACATTTAATTAAACTATAAGACTAATAATGTTTTACATTAATGTTATGTTATTATTGTTTTATAAAATATTACTTGCATTTAAATACTTTATTTATTGTCTAACTGACAAACTTATAACAGCTAAATGTTACTAAAATGCTGCAAAAAGAAATTCTTTAAGGAAATTTTTATAATATTTTTACAACATCTCAAATAACATAATATGTTTGGAAATCATTAATAAATAGAAATCATTTAAATAAAATTTTATAATTACTAAATTTAGATTTAGTTTTATCAATTAAAAAAAAAATGTTTCAATTTCAATTAATAGTTTGGCAAGAATAAATGTTTTTACAACTTTAATTAATAAATTATATACATATATTTTTATAATAAAACAAAAAATTAAGAAATGAGTAATTACTTTTATACGTGTTAGTTTTTAGTTGTTTGGTGTATTTATAAAATGCAATTAAAAAGTTATTTAACTCTTACTAACAAAAGTTTCTAAGGTTTTAGGGTTGCATGCAAACTTTAGATTCTATTAAAGTTGTAGTTGTAGTGCATCTTTGCGTTTGTTATTATTAATTTTCGATTTTGGTTTTGCTTCGATTAAAAGTTAATGTTAGTTATTTTCTCATTGCGCCGATCAAAATTCTATCAGAAAAACAACAATAAAAATCAATTCGTCAAATTTCTACCTTATAATACGACTTTGAATGTTGATAAGGGTCTAATAGAGCTAAAACACGCTAGTGCCTCAACCCAGTTACCAAAACACGTAGCTTTTAGGCACATCCCTGTCATAAACTGGACGTAATGAGTTATATCTCAACGCTTATCTGTACCCTTAACAGACGACTAAACTGACTCGCTCTGTAGCAGCAGTAACTATGACTTTTTAGAAAATAAATAATTTTAAAATTACGTTTAGCTTTTAACGAGAATATAAAGTTAAATTGAGTAAAACTCCATGACTGCATTTGCAGTTTTGCATAGTTGACACTTATTAAAGTTTTTTTTTGAAAAATAAACCAAATTTCTTTGATAACATTTTACAAAATAAACTTTGTAGTAATCAAAGATAATTATAAGCAAAACATGTACATTTTGTAACAATTAGGAATTACAAATAATCCTGGACATTGCAACGGTGTTGATACTGAATGTAATGCCTAGTAATCTATGATGCATAACTAAACGTTTAAATGGCGTACATGTCTGTTAAACGCAAGGAATCTCATAGATGCATTCCATCTTGTAAACTGGCTTGGATGCTCTAATTTTTTTTCTAATAAGGAACATTCCTTACACGTTCAGAGTGTACAGAAGGGCTTATATTTAATCACAAAGCAAAAGCTTTATTAAAATTACTGCCTTTGTTAATAAAATATTTCATTATTTAGAATTTACCTTTGTTATATATAATAATTGCAGTTACATTGCATTTGACATTTTCGTACAATTATTATTAATTTAGTCTAAGCTAGAAAACAAATGATATCGTATTTATTCTGTTTTTTTTATCTAAGAACGTATAAAATCAGTTCAACCATAAAGTTATGAATACTCCCTGTTTAGTCAATTTTGATATGTAAGTGAAGTAAAGTAATATTGTTATAAAATAGCGATGAGATTTTAAAAGTTTTGCAATACTTAAAGTTTCTTAGAATTCAAGTTATTCTTCAAACTTACAGTAACATAATCAAAAATATTTGTGCTATAATGCGTATTCAATTCAGTAATCAAAATGGAATGACTTTTTATAAAACTACTGATTCCATAAAATATAAAATAAGATTTTACATAAACTAATGATTTTTTTATAGAATAATGGAATACATAAGATACCGTTTATTAAAAAAATGTATGTTTTGATTTTCTTCTGCGATGTAGTATAATTTTGTGACAGTTATGTAGACATTTCTAGTAGTCTTGTTAATTGTTCTTTTGTCAACACATAATTTGCTTTTTTTCTATCAACGTATTAGTTTTGTATATGAAGTGCTAGTTTACAAAACAAATTAGTTATTGTAAAATAATGAATGGTTTTTTGAAAATGCTTTAATTGCATACAATTATTAAATAGATTTGATACTGGTATGCACTATACAATAAAACTCAAATTTCTTTTGGAACAATAAAAAACTTTTGCAGTAAATTAATTGGAAGTTCTATTAAATAGTTACAAACTGTAACAAACCCAAATGTGAACATCACTTAAATAATAACGTTGAATAAACATACACATAAATTTACAATTGAGTGCGTGTATGTGGTATTTTACAGCACGGCAGTTTTGTTTGAAAACCAAGCCCAGCGGGCAAGGTTTTCATAAATTTTTACATTTTGTACATTTATATCATTAAGTCTAATTTAAATATTTATTTATATAAAGTTTAGTATTTTTTAATTAACATACTTTTTAGATTTTTTTTGAAACCCTGCAATTTTGTGCTCATTTTACCGCACTCTAGAGGATTTTACAATACTTCAGTATACTAAAAACTTAATTTAGAATTGTGAAAAACTTATTAATCGATAGATTTTGCTTGAAACTAAAAGACAAATAATTTAAACAATACTTACAGTAGTTATGTGCGTACGTGGTATTTTGAAGATTATTGTTTAGCAATTTAGATGATGCAGATGTGACTACTACGTATTAAATGAGTTCGATCAAGTATCATTACGGCATTTATATAATGCATAATTAACTGTTTTCTGAGAAGTATGATTTGATTGAAACTTTTTTTTAGAATTGATAATCAAAACCAAAATGAAAACTATCGTAAATTAATAATAAACTTATGAAAAAAAAGTAAAAACAAAGATACACCTACTTTTACTCACAAAAAATAACAAATAAGAATTATAAAATAAAAAAAAACCTCTAAGACATAAGAAATAAGAATTATAATGACCGTTTATATTCACCAAAGAAAATTAAATTTTAGAATTTTTTGCAGTCCCGTTTTTTACGTTTCAAATTTGGTGAAGTGAAATAATGATGGATTGCTTTTCTATTATTGAAAAAATAAAACAAGTAGATCGTAAAACATCAGGTAATTTTTATTCATTGTTTAAAATTATGAAAGATATAAACCACGAAGCTGAAGAACGACTATCTATCACTTTACAGAATGTATGTAATTAAACTTTCGGTTGCTAATTATTAATTATGTTAATTTTTTTGCTAGTTATATTGCGAAAGACAGCAGCATGCAAGAAATGGCATACAATTTTGAAATTGAAACTATTAAAACAATCATGAGAGAGACAACTGATGCAGCAATTTGGAAATTGTTAGAAACTGTTTATTTGCCAGTTTCCACAAAAGACAATCTATACAACATTTCTAAAATATTTTATAACAGATGGAACAGGATAAATTGTGATGGGACTCTCAATGGCAAACATCCAAATCCAATCTTCAAAATATTTAGAAACTGTAAATTATTCTGATATTATGGTTGGTATATGAGAAAAAATCTTGTACTATTACAGCCCGGCGTTGATGGCCAGTTGTGATGCATTTTCCAAATTCATCTTTATTGATATGTGGAGCCCAGGCTCATGACAGTGGCATATCAGAATTTGGCAAAACCATTATAAACGGAAAAACTAAAGTTCTAACGCTTCTGGTAGCCGATCAAGCATTTCCGTTTCACTCAAGGATCATATTTCAATGAAAAACAACATAATTTTGAAGAGAAAACATACCACTAAAAAACTAAGACATTGTTCGACATAGTGCAAAAAAAGTGCGATTTCATACAATTTAGGAAAAATTAGTTTAATCAATGCTCTAAATTTTATTTAAAAAAAATACGCAATACACTGTCTCAATATTTTTGTCTTCCCAAACCAAGGATCCCTTTTGGATAATTTTAATCAACCTACTAATTAAAAAAAAACAGTTATTGTTATGAATAAAACTAACAGAATCACATATCATTATCTTCAGCGGAAGAAGCACTGTCGCTGGCATATTGGTTAGCCAGACTAATCGACTCAGTTTAGATTTTCCGCTTTTTTTTAATTTTAAATTAAATTGGTGATACTAAACCAATAATTACCGTAGTAAGAAGTTGGTCACCGTTTTGTATATTTTTTTGCAGTCTATTTTTTTTCAAGAAATTATTTAAATTGATCAAATACTTTCATCTTCTACTTTCTATGAGAGCGTTTCTCTTGTTACACATTTGTTGTCGCAGAAGTCAAGTTTGTTTTCTGGCTTAGTTCATGTTAACACTAGTAACTGTTACAAAAATTGGTGATAAAAACAATGCTGGTGAATTTGGTAGTTGGTCACTGATTACCAAGGAATTTTCATTTCAAAATAGAACAAAATTTACTGTTTTTTAATAAATGCGTTATAACATTACTTCCTAGTTATAATATAGGACAAACGAATACTTTTACCTTAAAACAAGATACAAAACCTTGGAATCTATTTCGGCACTTAACATAATCATGTTGTTAAGCATAAATTAATTGAAATTATTTGACAAGCTTCACTAGTTGTTCATCATCCATGATTATTTATTTTAACGTACCTACGTTGCGTCAGATATCGAGGAAATTTTGTGGCACTCTGTAACAACATCAATGTGACAAATTAAAATTAAATTTTAAGTTCTTAACTTCTGTTTTATTAAATTTAAATAAAACTGGAAAATTTTTGTACACCACCCGAAACTAGAAAAATTAGGCAAAATGCAGTCAGTTATGTGCTTATATCGAATATATCGTTTTAATCACAATTACGATAACCACAACTAGTACAGCTTTTTAACAAATCTTTTATTGAAAAATTTACAAAGCAAAAAACATACTCATTTCCCTACAAAATACAACGCATTGTATTTATCTCTTATTTATTAATTGACATACAATATGAGCGTGGTCAATAATTGATTAATCCTTGTTACCTAAAAATTCATTTTTTTTAGTTTCCTGCTTATCCTCATCTGAATCACGATTATTCACTGTAAACAACAAACTTACCACAACCTTATCAATTAAACCACCTGCTTTCCACATTTCTTCACAAATATGTAACACATGATTGCACTTCTTTTCATAATCTTTATTTGTTAAATCGGAAAATGCATTTGGAAGTAACTTTTAAATATTAATACCTCGTTGTGCAATACTATTTAGTACAATTTTTCTTTTCACCTGACTAGATATGGACTCAATTGAATTGAGTTTACGCATACCAAGGCATTTCTGGTATTCAAATCCAAGTTTGATAAAAGGATTTCCATATTGCAGCATCAGGAAGTTTATAAATGTTTTCAATTAGATATATCAATTTACAAGCTGCTTCTTATTGATTGAAGAAAACATTGACAATATGACGAATGTTTCGTGCTTTGGAATGGACAATTTTTTGAGTTCTGCATTCCAGGGATTAAACTGTAATACAAAAAATTGCTTTAACTAATCATTTATTTTGGTTGTGTACTATAAATTAAATAGAAACAATTTTTACCTAAAAATACTTACCAAATGTTGTCAAGGTAAATTGAAATTAATTGTTCTAAAACAACAAATTTGTACTGAAACAAGATAAACATTCAACTATAAAAAAAAAATAATATGAAAAGTCAAAATAACAACGTAAATGGAAACCAAAATGTCGACACAATTTGTCCTTTAAATTAGTTTGCATATTTTCTGGGAATTTTATGAGCTTGGTAGCACAGTAATTTTTTATATTCACATTTTTATAAAACAATGACAACTAATTAAATGTATTATTAAAAACATAACAAAACTAAAATATATTTTGTAAAAATGCATCGACAGTAAAATAAAGAACAATAAACATTAACATTGAGATCAAAGATATCCCATGTTACTTCAGAGTAAAAAAATCTCCGCGACACAAAAACGAATACACAATCAAATGTAGCACATAATCTTGAGATTTTTAACAGTTTCAATTTAGCGTATCAAAACTAAATTCAAAAATTGTTAAAAGTGTTTTAACTTTCTTGTTCTAAAGATAGTGAAAATGCTAATCAATTTCAAGAATAAGTCTTTGATTAGTAAGGTTAGAAAAGTTGGCGCTAACAAAAATATCAATTATGAAAAATCTGACTGGTACTTTGTCCTCCTAAGTAGTTTTTATGCCTCTTTTCAATACAAGAAGTACACAAAATCAAGGACAATTCTGACCTGTACCTCACAAGCTACTGTATTTTGTTAGATGTGTCAAGCTTTAAAGACTTATTAATAACAAATTCAACGACAAAAGTAAAAATAAATTAGGAAAAATGTACCCGAGAATGTTTGTAAGACGGATGATAGCAACATTTTGACATATACAGAATACAGCACCACAGTTCACGAGATCCTGAAAAACGTCTACAACCGTTCATACAGAGAGTTTTTGTCGCACGCGCAGTAGACGTCTTCAAATTTGGAATATACGAAATTTTTTTTCTAATGGATTTTTCGATACTTTTCTTTACTAAAATTCTGAAACTTTCTGCAACATGCGTGTATCTCGTGCAAATAAAAATGCTAAAATTATTCGCATATGTAAAACAATACGTAGTTCTATTGATAATTAATCTAACTGATCGATTCTCGATGTTTTGTGCCAATTATAAAAACGAAAATTGAATTTTAAGAAAAAAATTGCTTAATTGCTTTTATTGTAATAACTTTAAAATGTGTTATAAAATAGGAAACTGGCTATAGTTTACGGTTTGTTCCATAAATAAAATAAAAACCATGATTGAGGCAAACTTTTGAAAACAAAATAATCATTCCATTTCTGCATCTGAAAAATTTCTATCCAAATCTGGATCAGTGTCTCGAAGTCGTCCACTTATTTTGGTTTATCTCTAATGGACGCTGATACAGTTTTGGCGGATGAATAATCGTAACACTTTTGCGACCCCTTCAGTTGAAGCTAATAGTTTAAAATTTTTCATCTTCTGCTAAAGAAGTTTTATATTTTACTAGACCGAATTCTCCTTTAGTGTATTTTAACCAACGCATTTCTCTTCAGTTAACTTTGTTATTGGCGATGTCAATCTATTTAGTTTGCAGACAACCCTTGAAATGACTGGAAAAGACAGAAAATGTCAATTTTCCATTACAACTACATCAAACTTATTTTTTTCTTGTACATCGCACGAGATTACACTAATCTTGAGGCAATTGGATCTTAAAAGGTGTATTTATTTCTTTCTTTCTATTGCTGCATGGTCCACCACACTGCATATGAGTGTGACCTTGAATCAAAACCTTGTGCTGAATTGTCTTTAAATGTGGATGATGTTCCAATGCATATTGAAACATTGCACAGATAAAGTAGTTTTTGTTTTGTCCGCCGCATGTATCTGAGTAATATATTGCGTAAGTTATCTCCAAAGGAAGGACACGTAAGTATTGATAAAGACATGAAGCAATGTCATATGCGTCTCGTCCACCTACTGCTTCATGCCACATAAGATGGAGTCAAATTGCCAGAGATTCAGTTATGAACTGTCAGATTGTACGTTGACAACTGCCGCAGATAAAAAACTTTCTTGGTAGTAATTTGTGGTGTTGGGAGTACCTAAAAATAGTGAAATAAAAAACACATCTTATTTCGATAAGTGTTTGCGTACTTGTTGGAGATCAAATGTAAATGTGGCATAAGATCGATCATTTTCACCTATCTGCTTGTCTTCCCTTTTTTATGTACGCCAAATCTGCAGATTTTTGGTGTGTTCTTAGAGCTGTTTCTAAAACATTCTTTTCATCATCCTTTGCTATATCTTCAGTTGGATATTCAGTGTGTCACATTTCGTACACGTATCCAGTTTAGGTTATTTGAAACATATTCCAGTTTTAGCAAATTCTCTACTGTATATTTTCAACGACACTGGATTATGATTTTTTTATGCAGTATAACCTATATTGATTATGTTCAAGTTCGAAGTGAAATATTTTGTGTCCGCATGTCGGCGAGAGCAGTGCGACTCATAGATAGAGATACTACTGATATGATTTCTAACTTCATTTAATTTATTTTCAGCAGTCTTGTGTGGAGGTATATGCCTTCCTCTTTTATCTGAAACCGTGGTGCCTCCAGTTGTTAGCTGTTTCTTTGAATTTTTCTGTTTCACCAACGGTGTTTATAAAACATGATTTACATACGACTAGTGATGTAAATTACCCGAAAATTTATTTTTAAGGGTAAATACCATAGGTTAATACCCAAAATAGGTATTTAATTCGGTATTTACTTTTAACTATCAAAACAGATGAATTGGTGTAAGGTATTGTAACAAAAATTGAAATTTATAAACCTTTTATAAAACTAAAGTAATAAAAAAACTAACATAATACTTTTTTCCATTTACAATGCGTAAAAGAGTAATAATGTATTTAGTGATTTAATTAATTAATCTGAATAAGATTAAGATGTTTCATAATGGGACTAGATTTTAAATTATCAGACAAACTACACAAATTATTTGTTTCTGTGTAATTTTCTTCAGTTGTAAATAATTCTACATTTTCTTTTTCTTGTGTTGGATTTTTTTCGTTAGTTAAATGTTTTTATTTGTTTTTTTGCCATTGTCTCCTGGTAGAAGTTTAGCTGCTCTTTCAGGTGTTAAACGTTTTTTTTTTTTACTGTAAATCCAACTAAAAGTGCTGAAAGTTCTTTCAGTTGCATCAGACGTAACAGGTGCGCTTAAAATGCGCAAAGCCACTTCAACTATAATACTAGTGCAACGTAAACTCCTCCACCACAATAGGGGACTCATACTTTCTGACCCTTTCCACAAAATTTTTCTTCAGAATAACCCATTCCCTGTAATGAACAAGAGCTGTCTTTAGCTGAATACTATCAAACTTCATTTGCTGTCCAACTTCATAAATGAACGTTAAACCGTCAAGTAGAACAGATTGTTCTAAATTACATCCTTGCGTCATTGGGTTTAAAATCTTTACTGTAATTGGATTGGACCAATACCAAACTCTTTTCTTCTCTTAAACTTATGCAGAATTAGTTTTTCTTCAGCATTTTGTAAAGGAGACATTGGAAGCTGTTCTAACAAAATATTTTCTAAGTTGTTCAAGTGTCTATTGACCAAATGAATTTGTGGATCATTCGACTCGAGGCATATGATTAACTATTACATTACAAACCATTTTTTTGACACGAACCCAAAAAATTTCATCATCTAAAAGTCTTTTTTTTTCGATTCAGAGGGTAGCTGTGCTAAAGTTTGCAATACAAACTTGTTAACTTTTAAACTTTGGAAACACTGCAAATACCTTCCCCATCTAGTTTTTACAGGGAGTTTTAATGAAATGGCAGCATTATTAACCTTTTGGTTTTGAATTTTAATAAACGTCGCTTGTAAAAGGTGAGTAAAACATCGTTACTTAATATATGTAAAAGATGAGAAAAATAACCTAGAGGAACAATATTTTGATGTTTTTTGTGTATCAATTTGAAAGCTGCTCTCATACTTGCAGCCTTATCGCCGATAATAACAAAAGGTTTTCAAGACCATGATCTTTCATAACCTTTTCAATGTGCTGCGCTAAATATGACGCGTCGTGCTTGTCTTCTTTTCACATGACAAAGTCAACAAATTTTGAAATCACGAAATTGACAACCGATTCGTTTCTAATATTGCTCCAACCATCGCAGTGCAAGTGGAAGGTAAACAATACCAAGGCCGAATTTTTATAAAAAAATTAATCCATAAAAAATGTTCATCTAACGAAAACGGACTGCCACTAACAAAAATAGTTTTAGCCAGATCTTAGTTTAGCATTTCCTGTAATACAATAAGTACAAAATAACTATTACTGAATCGATATAACTTTAAAAAAAACCATAGCCTGATAGTGTCAACATTTTTTTGTAAAAAACTTCAAAAACAATTATTTTTTCTTTTAATTAACAAAAATCCAGTAAAATTTCTCGTTGAAAATCTAGTAGCATTGGCAGGTATGCTGTGTATAAAATTAAAAATGTGTAAAGTGTTACCTATATACATATTTCTTATGTCATGTATTTCGTTACACTTACATTTGATGTTTTATCTATCTGATCAACAAATGCAGTTAAAAGTGTTGTTGCATCATTTATACGATTCTTTGAAATTCCCGTTGTAATTAAAAGAACAGACATTTCTGCTGAAAAGTTACCAGATGATGGTGTAACAGTTTTTAAAAGTGATGATGAAAGTGAACTTCTTGTCACTGAGACTATTTTATCAGTTGAAAATGTACTATCTTGGTAGAGTGTTACAAGTTTTATGTCTTACGAACCTTGCACGGTCAACTCACACAGTCGGAGATAGAGGAGGTTCAAGGGAAGTTTGCTTAAGGGCGCCAGATCTAATCTAAGTTAACACTTCTGCCTCAATCACGACAGACGGTCCAAACTTGTAACTAAATTTGAGGTTTGTAATCCTTATTACTCTGATGTTCGAGTAGCCAAAATTAGTTAATAGGTAACGATAATTACAGGAGAAAGAAAAAAATAAAAGAGGGATTAACAAATATAACCACTTTAATGTGTTAACGTAGAAAATTGACAGATATATATTAAATTCTCAATCCATAAATACTAGAATGACTAACAATTATGATTAACAAGTGTAGAAAACTTTGATTTCGCAACACATAAGATTTACTAGATTATATCTAATTTTCAGTGCATGAATGCCCGCAGTATCGGCAACACACAATACACCTGTAAGTCAGGTCAAAACAAACAGCACAGAAAATCTCGTAGTAAATATTGTTTGCATACAGCATGCGATACAAGTTCAATGATGATTGAAATTACCTTATTGGTCTATAAACAGTAAACGTAATTACGGACATTAATCATTAACCAAAATTCTGTGAGTAACTTTCGTGACAGCGATATAAAAATTAACCAAATAAACTCACCCAAAGTCCAGTGTCCACTTTCGCAAAAAAAAACGTTTTCCCCGCTAGCGGCCTGTAATAGATATTTAATAGCAAATCGTGTCACACACCAACTCACAAAGAATAGGAAGCTACAAAATCGGTATTAATAAATCATTAAATGTTATATAAAAACCCGTTGTATGGAATGCTGTAGGTAGTAATTTCGAACAGGTGGTTGATAACACAATTGACTTCTATCCCCAAATCAGCATCTCCGACACATTGTTCGACGAGACCTCGTTGTTATTTAAGTAGCAGGCCCTCACAACAGCTTACATGCTCGGTAGCGATATTCATTAATGGTACTTATGCATCCTTATTACTGCTTAAAGCGAACCAATGGTTGCAACATGGTGGAACCGGTTATCACATTAATATAGAAATTATGAAGGAATCTTAATAGATTGGAGACAAAATAGCTTACCCTGTGCCGAAATAATCGTAATAAATTCGCAATCGCCTTATAAATTTGTGTTCATTACAAGTGATGTTCTTAAAAATTTAAGAATCAGTTCAAAATCCTCGGCACCGACCCGTTCATGTAGTTGACAGCTTAACGATTTTGTCGTAAAATGACAGTCACGAGAAAAGATCGGCAGAGGGTGTCAAAACCGGAATTTTAATTCATATACAGGGTATTCCGTAATGAAAATTTCGTACGTAACAAGAATTTATTTGGATCATCAACATTAATACTTAAATGTTCTTGAAACTTCAAGTTTGATGTAGTTGGAATTTGTTTAAAAGAAAATTTGTCATTTTTGCATCCCTGTTCAAATCTTTTTTAAACCAAATCAGCACTTGAAACATTTTCTAATATGTTTCTCCATTTTGCTTACATTGGCATGTTTGTTCTTAGGATTGCAATACTCAAATTCGACACTTTTATCTTTTTTAACAATAAAAAAGTTTCAAGCAGGTCCTCTTTTCTTTCCCATTGTTTTTTTTTCACTTTTCACTCATTCACATTCACTATCCGATAAATCAATACAAGAACTAAATACAAATGAAACATGGCATCACGAGAAAATTTTTAAGGAAGTATATACTACTTATTTTGTAAATTCAGCTTTTTTTTCATTACTATATTCAACAATTCGACTTTATTTTTATAGTGATACCTTTGTTCAAAAGCGTGGGCATAATTTAACCAAAATACTTGGAAGAAATATAAAATTTCTAAAACACTGAAGTAAATAACACACATAACGCGATAACTTTATCTTGGATTTATTTTTGTTCTCCGTTTCACCAAATTTAAATTACAGTTTGCTTACTGTTCTTTACTATAACATAGTGTTAAAAAAAGTTTTTTTTTTTCAGGAAAAAAATTATTCCTTCGGCATATATTGGTCAATTTCTTTTAATAATACTTAAATTATTTTGTTTACTTTTATAAATAGTAACAGATAAAATTTTGCCTATATTGTACGTGAGACAAACTTACGTTATGGCACTTGTCGCCGTTTCGTTTTTTTTTTTAAATTTTAACACTCCAGTAATGTTGTATGTCTCCAGATTTTTGATTTTTAGCAATCCAGACATGTGCGAGACCATAACCTAAAATCTTGTGATATAGATGGCCAAGTATATTTTGATTTTAATAATTTAACGGTCTTGTTGTTCCCCGGGTGCGCGATATTGTGAATTAAGTAAAAAATTTGTTGTCGCATGTTTTTTGGAACGTAAAGTTTAGATTTGCCAGTTGAAATGTCAAAATATAAAGCTATATTTTTCTCTGGTATTTCTATTTCTACCAGTTTTAAAGAATGTGTGGATGGTTGATTTAATAATAATTTCAATTCTCCATCTTCAGACTTTCTGTATATTGTTGTAGTCTAACGATGGCGTATCAATTGTTTCTATTCGAGACAGCATATCAGCTGCCATATTTTCATTACCGCAAACATGTCTAATATCAGTCGAAAACTGTAAAATATGATACAATTGTCGAGGTGACGTGGTGAAGCTTTGTCCAATTTTTGCTTAAACGCCAAAATTAGCGGTTTGTGATATGTATATATCACAAAGGTTTTACCCTCTAGTAAATAACGAAAATATTTAATAGATTTGTAAATAGCCAGCAACTCTCGATCATACGTACTGTATTTACGTTGGGCATTATTTCATTTTTCCGAATAAAAACCTAATGGTTCAAGTTGATTTCCCCTTAATTGATTTATCGTTGCACCAATGGCGACTTCCGAAGCGTCTACCATCAAGGTAATGGGCAAATCTGCTGGAAAACTCATTATTTTTACAACCTTCAAATGCTTGTAGTAATTCTTCAATCCAATTAATTTTGCTGTTTTTATTTTTGTTTATGGAAATCAATTGGTTTAATGGCGCTTGGTAAGTTGCTGCCGAACGGAGAAATGGTCTATAGAAATTTATCATTCCAAGAAATCTTCTTAACGCTTTTAAAGTCTCCGGTGGTTTTAAATGTTTTATAACATTAATGCGATCAAGAATAGGTTGTATACCATCGAGTGTTATATGACATCCAAGAAAATCGATTTGTGTTGAGCCATATATACATTTAGATACATTTATAGTGATAGAGAATTCGTTTAAACGTTGAAGGACTTTTTCAAAATGAACCAAATGTTCCTCCATTGAATCCGATGCTATCAAAATATCCTCTAAGTAGCTGAAACAAAAGTTGAAATGACCAAGAATTTGATGTATGAATCTTTGAAAAGTCTCTTATGTGTGGTAAAGGATAGCGGTTAGGAATTGTAATAGAATTTAGTTTTCTAAAGTCTCCACAAGGTCTCCAATCATTATTCTTTTTTAGCACCATATGTAGTGGACTAGACCATGAAGTTTTTGATGGTCGGCACATTTCCTGATCGAGCATGATTTAAAATTGTTGTTTAGGGATTTTTAACTTATCTGGTGCTAACCTTCGAGCTTTTGCAAACACAGGTGGTCCCTTAGTATCTATAGTGTGTGTAACACCATGATTATTATCTTTGCACAAATTAACAAACTAATTATTTGAAATTGGTTTGGTGATTTCTGGATATTTTCTTAACATTTGTGTCAAAACATCAGAAACAATAATAAGTAACGATACTATTATTTTTTTGAACTTTTTAAATACTAACGGTTGAATAAATATCAGTTTCGGCGTCGATTAGTCTTTTATGTTTTAAATCAACCAATATGTTAATTTTTTTAAGAAGTCGGCATAATTGCTTGATGGACATCGGCAATTATAAAGAGTCAAGAAAATTTTTGACGAAGACCTAAAGTAACTGTTATCATTTTTGTCCCATATGATGTAATTGGAGAACCGTTGGCCGCAAAAAGTTGATAATTGGTTTTGCAAATCTTTTCCATTTTTGAATGAGGACATAATGATAAATCAGCGCCTGTGTCAATAAGAAAATCGTATTGTGTGTTTATATCTTTAATAAATAGACGATGATAAGGACTAACTTGAACAGATGTCGTCTGGCAAATATTCAAGCCTTTAAGTTTTCCGAAATCTCGAATTTACAGGGTTTAGAACACTTTTTTGCATCTTTACCGAATGTAAAGTGATACCAACAATAATTTCCAGATTTGTTAAATCGCTAAGAAAATTACGACTGTTCGGTGAACGACTGAAATTTCGCGACGGTGTACGACTGTGACTTCGCGATCGATACTCCATTTTTAAAGAATTTATTTAGAATGACAGTTGTTCAATCTGTCGTTGCAAAAGTTGAATTTGGTTGTTTGCATTGGTGTTATGAGCTTCTGAAACTGAATTTATGATTGGCATTTCCGTAACCTCCATGATTTTGTCCGCCACAATTGCTAGTTTATTAAGGTCATCTTCACTTGTCGATAGAATAGCCTGGGTTTGAGCTGGTAAACCATCCATAACGACCTTAGCAAGCTTATTTCCGGCTAAATTTTGCATCTCATGTTTATTATCGAACTGTATAGTTTTTTAATTTTTTGATTTTCTGAGTCTGTAAACTGTTTAATTAAGCGATTCTTTAATGTCAAATATTTGTCATCTTTTCGCGAATTTTTAAGGATATCACTTACTTGTGATAAAACATCGCTTTCTATTACAAGAACCACATGAAAATACTTAGCTGAATCTTGTGTTATATTTAACGTTGTGAACTGCGCTTCTATCTGATTAAACGATAACTCTGGATCTAATCGCCAAAAAGGTGGAAATTTAACACTTTGCAATTTCTAATGATTGATTTGTTGTATTATTGCCAGCATTCATTTTCTATGATGTTGGTCTGAATGGGTTATGTTTGTTGATTGCGTTATGTTATATAAGAATTTCTTATTTTAAAGGTAGTTAGAAGCTCTTTATAGGTACGTGCCGATTGTTACTTTACACTGTGCAGCATATTTCGTTTCGACATTGCTCACAAAAGGACTTAACTCGACTTATGTCTTTTTGACAGAATAAAAAATGTATTTCTTTATTCTAATCTTGGTAAAACCATTGAATGGTAAAACGTTGTAAGTTGACTTATGTCGTTTTGATAGTTTTTAATGAGACTTTTCACTGCCTAGGCGTGACAACAAAAGAAATTACATATGTATAATTATGCCGTTTTGATTACTCGAGTGTGAAAGTATCTTGGGAATAACTATATAGTTAGCCCCTTATGTTGGACGTAATATTTACAAATTTCAGAAAAAGTTAAGTAAGTCAAAATTGATTTCCCACTAACGGAGTAACTATTTACTGTAGACTTATTTCGTTTTTACAGGTGAAAGAAATATCATTTTGAAATAAATTCATATACATAACACTATTTGACAGAAAATGTGACTTATGCCTACCACAGAATTACAATTAGATGTACTACATATATTTTATTCATAAAGATGTATTCATTAATTTAGCCACAATTTGTTGACAAAAAAACTCGCAATTTGTATTTCCCAATTTACATTATTATAGCTAATGGTAGTCTTTTTTATGAAAGAAAATTATAAATTAACCAAATATTCTGGTTTGTTATATTTTGAAATTTGGAAAAAAATAATTTGTTTTATCAGCTAATAAAAATTTACTAATCTTTTAACAAATTTTGTAGATATTTATTTAGAATATTAAAAAACTCAAAAATGTTGTGATTTAGAATATTAATTAGTATTTAGTTTGTTGTAACCTATTGATTATTGAATGCTATGTGTCATAGAGTATGTACACGTATAATAATTGGATTAATTAATGTTATTAGTTGTTTGATTAAAAGTAATTGGTTTGTTATTTACATCTCTTGTTTTTAATAAATGTTCAACATATAGTTAACATGGAACAGTTCTACAAATTCGTTATGTGAACTAAAACTAATATTTTTCACTAATGTTTTTTGAGACCTGCCAATTGATAAACATTGTCCGCTACGTAAGTGACTGTAACATGTGTTACTTAAACAGCTATAATGCATAAAAGAAAATGGGAGAAACGGTTAGACAGTTGGTTTCAAGTACGGACTCGTAATTTATGTCCACGTTCTCACAATTACTTACTTAATAAATTTAGTTTATTTTTACACTAAATTTAGATCATAAACACAAATAATACTAAGCTCACGTTTTTATGCCCATAAGTTACATCAAACCAGCTGTGCTCGAATATCCACGTAGAAAAAGCAACACTATTGTTATTCATGTGATGTGTCACGAAGAAAGATATAAATCGTTATTTCAAACTCTTTATGTTGATGATTCTAACATACAAAGTAAACGATGGACAATATTGCAAAATTATCGAAACGTTTATAAGAAATTACCATAAGAATTTAATAATATGATTTTTTAGTAAACATAAAAATTTAAATAGTGCATATAATCCTGATTGTAATGCGTCTAGTTTTTAATTACTCTCATTTGAATGGTTATAATAACTAATAAATTTAAAACAACAACAAAATGCATGTATCTGTCTCATTTAATTATTGTTAAGTAAATGTGACAGACATTTTCATACTTTATAACGACGTCTTATAAGATATAATTAAAACTTCATAAGGATCTTAACCAAGCTCAAAGTCGCTGTCAAGTTAAATTTGCGCAAATTAGTTTTATCGAGAATTTTCTCGAAAAAATAAAAGAAAATGACAAATAGAAAATTTTTTATTTGTTCCATAATTAACTACTTTACACGTTTTTAAAATTATTTATTTTTGAATATTGGATGTTATGTACTGTAACGTTCATCTATCAACAAATTATTTAAAAACGTATAATAAGTCAATATTATTGTATTGCATTTTTTTTCAGTAGTTTTTAATTCATATTAAAATTTACTTACGAGTTTAATTATCGATTCTAACATTTACTATAGAATTATTCTAAAACTAAATATAAGGTATTTGGAGCGTTGAATTCTTGGATGTTGGCGATTATATGTAGTTTTAGAAACCGCAACTCGAAATATCTCAATCGATGTGCAGCTGAAGCACTTTGCGCTGTCTTTTAGCTACAAATCCTAGTTTCTCCCAACGGGATTTTTTTGCTTTTTTGTTCGTAGACATAGATTTTTTTATAAGTAATAAATTGCACTTACATTGCATGGATGTTATTAATAATAATAAGTAAAATGTAGTTACGTTATAAAAGATCGGCAAACCATATTATGCCCTATATTTTAGATTTTTATACATAAAAATACTATTAATACTCACTCTTTGTCCAGATTGATGAGCATTATATTCAAAATTCAATTTCCTGATAAGGTTTAATCAATCAATTAATTAGTTTTTTTGTTTAATTATTATTTCATTTCTTATAAACTAAAATTAGATGTATCTAATACCTAATAAATTGAAATAAAATTTTAAGAATGTTGAAATGAAATCTTGATCAAGCCAAGTGGGAATTAATGGGTTTAAGTTGCGCTATCTACTTAGTGATCGACGAAGCATTAAATTAATTAGAAATAAAGGAAAGAAAAAATTCTGTGCTGTTTTGAGCACTACCCCCTAGAATAATGAACTAGTTTGAAATAGCGTGTATTCCTTTTAACAAGAAAAATAGCCGTTTATTAGCTTTGCGCCCCTAGCCCGGCTACAATCCACGCATGCAACTATTAGTCTTGATACACAGGCTATTATCACGATAGTCTTCATAAGTAAATGTAGCGGAAGGCGGATATCTTGGAGCACGCTTAATTGTTGTTTCGAGGTTGGTATTGTGGGGTAATGTTGATGGTCAGATAACAAAGAGTGACTAATGTTCAATGCGCCACTAATCTACTCGGTCGTACACATGCTCAGATTTAAACTACACGAATATTATAAACAATTTCACATGTTAAACAAACAAATCACAACAAACCAATTCAATTAAACCGTAATATTACGTTGGATAAAGTGAATTACAAGCATTCCGTTTCTTTTAGAACGAAATAACCCGAATGAGGCACTGAAGAAAAATGAGGAAGTTATTTAAGGAATTCCCTGTAATTAACGAAATGGGTTGTAGTCGTAAGAATTGATTTCTTCAATTGAAATTTAGAAAGCGTTTGCACCTTGCCAGTTTTTTCTTTGGTGTTTTCATCTATAACTTTTGCATATTTTTGTATATACATTACGACATTATTTTCTTAAAATGTTTTTAATAATTGTGGTATACACTTACAAACACAATTTGCTTTATGATGGTTTTTCTGCTGAACAAAACCGCCTTTAATAAAGTAAATAAAGTCGGTATAAAGTTTCCACTTCCGCTTGCCGGATAAGGTCTAAAAGCGTCAATGCAACCAATTCTTTAGAGTTTAATTTCATTCTAGGCTTTTAGTTTTTTTTAATGTATTATTGCTGCATATAAATTATTTTGTCTTAGTTTAAGTCATTTTACGTATAAAGGGTTTTTTTATTGTAGTTTTTTGTTAAATTACAAAGTGATTATTATTTTTATACGCAAAGTTAAAAAAGAAAAGCAAGGTCTCAATTTTAAAGTTAAACTTAAGCGGGTTTTAGGATTTTTGTATTAAGTTTAACGAAATAGCATTTTTGTTTTACTTCAAGTCTATTTGGCTTTTATCACAGTTTACTACATTACTACTGTTTTTAATATAAAATAATTACTATGGTTTATTACAACATTAAGCAATAACAATTCACTGAAATACGTTCAATAAAACAATGATAAGAGTAATTTGTGTTTTTAGTAGGTACACTCTTTTAAATAACGTTTTAGTGTTTGTATTGATGATCTGGGTTGTATTTTTTTATTTTATTATTAAAATTAACACACTTAATCTCAAACATTTATTAAAAAAAATACTAATAACTAACAATATTATATGGGTGGCGTACTTACGAATTCTAGTCTTTCCTACGACTTGGCGTACGCTTACATCGGCAACACTAAATCTAGACTGTCCTAAACTGTGTTGCCATAGCTACTTACAAAATTTTACTTAAATTCAATCAAAATTAGCACTAGATTCATAACAAAAGGTACTACATTCGGGATTGTACCAAAAATAGTAACACAATTTTTTTTTCAATATATTTATGTCTACATATGCATATATAACATAATACTTGCGTAATACAAAAAAAAAACGAACATAAAAATACAAACTCTAACAATAAGTTTAATAAAAAATACATCGTTTTTGTTTTCTTGTTTCACCACAATTATCTGTCTCTGTAAACATATGTATGTATATTAGGGGGGGATCGAAAAAAACTAATTTTTGATAATTCTTTTGGGGTAGTGCAGAAAAGTTGCCCCTATATATAAGTAACTTATGTGCAAAATTACACCACCCTAGGATAACGTCTTCTGCCCTGGCAAGGGGCGTGAAATTTCAAAATTTTAGTAAAATCGCCAAAACTTATTTTTTTTATAGCAATGCATTTGATGTTTCAATTTTTTATTTTAATTCTTTTTTTTTTTTAATTTTAATATAATTTTTCTACGAATTTTGCTAAATTTGAGAATTTCGGTGTAAAATAATTCAATACTATCAAAATGATTTATTAGATTTTTTTCTTCTGGTATCAAAGGCCACTCACTGTTTATATTTTCAATTAAATTTATATTATCAACAATATTTGGAACAAATTAAATTGAACAAACAATTGAAGTCACATTGCTACTTACAACACAATCTAGATTTAACATATTAATTTGTTTTAATATTGGACTATCAAATTTAAGTTTTTATTTTATTTGTGAATATAATTTTTGATATAATCGTAAACATTTAATCTTTAATGAATGGATGTCATTTAGGTTAGGAAAAATGAAATGTTTGTAAGTAGAATCAGGGCAACATTTTGACATATACAAACTACAGCACCGCAGTTCACGAGATCCTAAAAGACATATATAACTAGACAGTAAATAATCTTATGCTAGAGCATCGGTTCTCAACTGGTGGTACGCGTACCACCGGTGGTACGCGAGGACATTTCAGGTGGTACGCAGTCATATATTAATAATAACAATAAAAACTGTTGAATGTGAATAACATTAATTTACAGTTACGATGCAACATTTCCGCGTTAAGAATACAATTCCTTCATCTGTGTTTTACATAGAATAGTGGCAGTTTTAGACGTACGTGAATAGGCTCCAGCTAGGCTGTTTTATACGCGTCATTAATTTTGGCTCGTCCGAGCGCAGGTATTGTCGCCCTGACGTGCAGTGTCAACGACTCCCGAGCCTCTGGCCGACCGAGCTGACCTTGACGCTACACAAACAACCCGAGTGACTCAATTCCTTCTCACACTCCTCACCCCCCGCCACTCATCACGACCATCTCACCCCGTCAGTCACGTTCTCTTGTGTTACTTTCTCACCCAGTAGTTTCATTCTGATGCCAATGTTAGCTGTTTATCGATTGTGTTCCATGAAGTGAAGTTTAGTTTTAGTTTTTAGTAGTAATTCAGCATTAGTTTTTAGTGGACATAATGAAGCGATATTTGACTAACCCCTCCACATCTAAGGACAGTCAAAAGAAGATTAAACCTCAACCAAATCGTAAGTACGATGCAGCGTATTTATCGTTAGGATTTATAGTAAAACCTGGCACAGAAAATAACGATAATCCTATTCCACAATGTGTTGTATGTTCAGAAACACTTTCAAATCAGAGCATGAAGCCTTCCTTACTAAAGCGGCACCAGACTACTAAGCATCCCGATTTGGTTGACAAACCTATTGAATTTTTTTAAAGAAAATCTGAATTGTGTAAGAGAGGAAAGCAGTGCTTGGCAAAATTTGTAAATATAGACAAAAAACTGGTCAAAGCATCGTACCTTGCCAGTTATAGAATAGCTAAAGAAAGGCAGCATCATACAATTGGCGAGACACTTTTACTTCCGGTCGCTAAGGATATGGTCGAGGCAGTATTAGGCGAAAAGGCAGCAAAGGAAATCGAGAAAATTCCGCTGTCGAATGACAGTCGAATTGTTGAGATGTCTTCGAGTATTGAAGAACAGCTTTTACTTCAACTGCGCAAATGTAATTATTTTGCACTGCAAGTAGACGAGAGCACAGACATAAAAAATATGGCGCATGGAATAATACGTTTTGATTATCAAAGTGAAGTAAAGGAAGAATTTTTATTTTGCAAACCTCTTGTATCAAACACTAAAGCTGAGGACATATTTAATGTCATAAATGAGTACATTATGAAAGCGGGAATATCATGGTCTAAATGTGTTGGTTTGTGCACGGACGGAGCAAAAGCTATGTCGGGTCATTTAAGTGGATTAGGAGCAAGAATAAAAAAAGTTGCTCCAGAATGCCAAAGTACTCACTGCGTTATTCACCGAGAAGCTTCGGATTCCAACGGTATGTCTGCCAACCTTAAGTCTGTTTTAACGGATAGCGTAAAGGTCATTAATTTTATTAAGGCCAGGGCTCTTAATTCACGGCTTTTCTCTTTGATGTGTGAAGATATGGGTGGAAAATATCAAACTCTCCTCCTACATACCGAGGTTAGATGGTTGTCACAAGGCAAGATCCTAACTCGTCTATTTGAACTGAGGTCAGAAGTCTTTAGGTTTTTAAGTGAACAAAATCATGACATAAAACACTTGTTCAATGATGAAGAATGGCTATCACGATTGGCATATTTGGGTGATATTTTTGATAGGCTTAATATCTTGAACATGGGACTTCAAGGGCCGAGTACAACAGTGTTCACTACCAACGATAAAATATCATCCTTCAAGAAAAAGTTGGTTCTGTTTTGCTCTCAAGCACAGGACAAGGATTTCTCTGTATTCCCTATTCTTGCATCATTTTTGGAAGAAAATGATATTTCTCTGAAGCCAGAAGTGACTGATGATATCACTAGTCATATAGAAGCCCTTCAAACGAGTTTTGGTAACTATTTTAATCAAGATTTTTCTAAATATGAGTGGATTAGAAATCCATTTTCAGGGAAATTTCCTAGTCACTCAAAAGAGTGTTTCATCGACCTTATAAGTGACAGCTCAATGAAAGATGCGTTTAAAGAAAAATCTTTATTAGACTTTTGGATGAGGACAAAAACTGAATATCCATCAGTGTTCAAGCAAGCAATAATCTTTTTACTTCCATTTGTAACCTCTTACTTATGTGAATCGAGCTTTTCAGAACTGCTGTACATAAAAAATAAATACAGAAACCGCATTAGTGTTGAAGAGGACTTAAGAATCAAGTTGAGCTCAATCAACCCAGATATAGAACATTTGGTCAATGACAAACAACAACAAAGAACTCATTAGGATCTGTTTAAATTTAAATGACTGTGTTCAATGAACAAATTTAAGATTGTTTTTAATGTATGATACATTTTATTTTGTATCTAAGTTAATTCTATGTACATACATACAGTTGTAGAATGCATTTTTATTGCAGCCATTCCAGCTTCTGAACACAAAACTAAAGGATAACGTTTCTTTGGTTTTATTATAAAAAAGTAAACACAATTAACATATCTACTTGTGAGGAGATATTGAGATTAGGAGGCATGGCACTGACGAACATGGATGAATCGCCGGAAAACATAAACTTGATATTGATCAATATAAAAGTTATTTAAAAAGGGTTAAAATGTTTTTGATTTATCTGGTACTTTTGGACAGCTAGATTGCTCAAATACCTCTTCACAAGTAAATTTATTATAAACAAATATTAATCTAACGAACAAAGAATTCCCTCGTAATCGATGGCAGCCCCAGAGCCCACTTGAACCTCCCTGTGCTGTGAATGTAAAGAACTTGGCCGTTCATCCCCATATGATTGTTCAGATTGCACACTTGGAGACGTTGAATATACGTAAGTGGTACCTCCCAAACAATTAGTTGAAGCAGGTATAGGCGGTGATGGCGAGCAGTATGGGAACTGAAGTGGGATATTTAGTGGAAGATTCGTATTGTATATTGCAGTCGGATTGTGATGAAAAAGTGGAGGTGGTGGATTGTCAAAACGTCATATTTCTGCTTCAAATAAAATACTGTTTATTGCATTCTGAACAGCAAATTTTGCATGCGGTTAAGATAATTTTCATGGCCACCTGCTCACCAAATGCAGAGAACTCATCCCGATCCTGCATTATCCTCGATTGTATCGATTTCATTAGGTTAATAGCCTCGTTTACAACAGACATATTCTGCTGACGTCCCCTGGATATATGCCCCTTGGGTAGGACCGAGCGGTGGTGCCAACTTGTGCCCCTTGGGTGAGAATCGCCGGGCGATATGTACCCACTTGATCTTCCCTTAGCTCTTCAGTTACCTCTATATTTTCAATATTGACCGTGCCATTATCCTGAAAACAATAACTTTGTTACAGATGCCAGAATCAGCGGAAGAGTGGAAAGTAATAGCTAAACAGTATGAAGATGAATGGAATTCTCCACATTGTTTAGGCTCTATGGACGGCAAACACATTACTTAACAAGCTCCTATTAATTCTGGGTCAGAATTCTATAACTACAAATCATTTTTTAGTATCGTCTTGTTTGCCGTCTTAGACGCAAATTATAACTTCATTTCCGCTAACGTGGGTTGTCAAGGACGCATATCGGATGGGGGTGTTTTTAATGACACAACTTTCAAGAAACGTCTAGAAGATAACACAATGTCTATTCCCCCATCAAATGCACTGCCAGGAAGAAATATGGCAGTACCATACGTGTTTTTGAGTGATGAAGCTTTTTCTTTATCAGTAAACATAATGAAACCATTTTCTGGAACGCATTATAAGGGATCTCAAAATAGAATTTTTAACTATCGCTTGAGTAGGGGCCGCAGAGTAGTGGAAAATGTTTTCGGGATTTTATCTTCTGTTTTTCGTGTACTTCGAAAACCAATGTTATTAGAGCCAGGAACAGCAGTGAAAGTAACCTTAAGTCTACTTTACTTACATAATTACCTAAGTAAGACATCTCTATCTGTCTATAATCCCCCAGGTACTTTTGATTCTGAATGCAACGACAGTGAACGGGTTAGTCCCGGACTATAGAGCCAAGACAATTGCTCATCCCAATTGCAAAATATGCCTCGAGTTGCACGAAGAAGTGCAGCGGCTGCTGAAGAAGTGAGGACTGAATTTGCGGAATATTTCTTAACCCCAAATGGAGCAGTAAATTTTCAATACGAACAATAATTTGAATAATATAATACAAATGTACAGGGAAATTAACCACGATGTGATTTGCTATATGTATAATAAATAAGCTGCTGAATTATCATCGTCTGATTTTTATTTAGGTACTTAACTTTATTGGGTTAGGTTAGGTATTTATTTAACACGATTTAAAATTTTAACTACTTTGCATCCAAAAGCAATGACATTAAATTCCCTATACCGACATTAATCTGCCTAATTTTCATAATAACCAAATCTACTAGATCAAACCCATGTTTTACATAACGTTGGTATAAAGTAGTCGCTACAAAGCCGCCTTAATGCTCGCAACTAATAGACAAGGAAATAAACGTCATCTTCTGAAGTTTCAATGAAGTTTGAAGCCTATAGGGAACCGAAAATTGTTTCCTGGGTATTTTTGATCCCTCAGATTATTTTCGGTTCACTATTTTGAACTTTTAGTGAAACTCCAGAGGATGACGTTGATGTCCCAGTGTGCTGCACCAGGTATCCTTTAGAAAGTATCCGGTGCCAGATTGGATCTGGGCGACCCAAAAAACCCCGCAACAATGTTCGGTTCCCTATAGGCTAGAAACTTCAAGGAAACTCCAGAGGATGACGTTGATGTCCGGATGCGTGGCACCAGGTACGCGGGGGAAAGTTGTCGATATCTGATTTGAAAAACGCAACCCAAAAAATGAATCATTTGAGAGTGAATTTTAGAAAAAGCTTCGGAGATGACGTTGCTCAGCCATCCTGAGCTGCAGGTGGGCAATGAGTCAATTTGGAAGTCATATTCGGGAGCAGAGACCTGGAAAACCACGGTAAACCCAAATTGAGTAGATACTAGAAGTTTATAATGAAGTTATGAATTTTTTCTATGAAAATAAATTCTTCAAGATGCATTTTCCTCTGCTTAAATGCAATTTCAAAAAAAAAACATGATCAAAAGTAGGTACAAAGTTTCCTATTGAATTTTGGAAGGGAATGCAAAAAAAAACCATCTAAATTCGTCTTACTACAAAAATTTGGTTTTAGGTTTTGTGCTTTATTTCCTCGTCATGAAATATATCAAATAAATGAGATTGATTGAACTTACCTCAGTATCTGTAGATCCTTTGGGTTTTTTTTCTGTCGCGTAAAAAAAACAAATTTTTGAAGGCAAACCATTTGCTTTTGTATCGTTCGTCACTGTCGTTTCCATTTTGGTTAGTGTCGTTTTCCTTTTTTACCTCCCGTGCAAAATGACTAAGCAGGTATCTAATTTTTTTATCAACCTCTTCTTTGCTTACTCCAAATGAAACTGCAATTTCCAGAAGAGCGTCATGCCGTTTGTTTTTATTTTTATACTCCTTTAATTTGCAGTTCCACAATATTTCCCTTTCACGGTAAAGTTCAATTAACCTTAAAACATTTACGTCATTCCACTCCATTTTCAAACTGCACATCTCAACAAACTGCCATGCGTCGATACCGTTCGGTTTCAATTGCCGTCCACACACGAAAATGCCGATCGGTTTCCTTTGATCGAGACCGCCACAAATCGGATACATAATCTCTGGCCTCGCGGCTTTGGGATCATGCCGAACAACACGTACATATTTGTAATGCAAAGCCGATCGGTAAAGCCGATCGGCATAGTGCGGATGCGCCTTTATGCCCATAAATTTAACTTGAACGACTTTTATTGCTTGAGAGACCAGAAACTCCGATCTGTTTTCTGGTATATTTAAACCGTATTGTGCATCAACTTTATAAGAAAGACACTTTTAAAAAAAAATTAATATTTCTTCTCGCATATGTTTATTACAAAAATGAGGTTTTGTATACCAAGAGCTACGAAATAATAAAGCTATAAATTATCTGATGTGATAAACAAATTAATCACTTGTTTTCTGAGTACTTACTAATTTTCACATGTCAAATTGTTGTATCAGTTTAAGCAAAATATGATTTTGTAGTACAACGTTCAAAAAACAATAATTATAACGCCACGAGTTGTACTTTATAGTTTGTTTAAATTGGCACTGCGTTAGATCATAGTCCTGTTCGATTTTACCAGATAGGCATTCCACACACTTCCCCTAATTGAAAATATTTGTTTTAAACATTTTGATTCCAAAATTTTAAGGACAAGGTTGGTTCTTTTAGCTCTACTGCAAGAAATATTTTTCGCAGCTAAAGAATCAGGACAAATTGCCTTAATAAGATGTGGAAAATGTTCCAAAGTTCGGAATGGGACATTACGTTCGGCTACAAAAAATTCTAACCTTAAATCTGCTTGTCGAAGCTTTTTAATTAAAGAATTTTGTTGTATCTACTTTTTTGAGAATTGTTAATTTTAGCGCTTGTTTTTTATAACGAATTGAATTTTCATATCTCTTTAAATGAGTAATAGAAACATGTAATACTTTTTTGCACACTTTACAAATTAGTTCTTGAGATTTGGTCGGCATTAACCATGTTGACTTTTTCAGGGTTTGTTGCCATTCGTCATGATACACTTATGCTTAGAAAATCTCTTCTTTAATCGTCTATAACTAAAAATATTTATATTTATACACAAAGTAAGCATTACAAGTGAAATTACCTTACCTAGTAACTGTATCATCGTCAGCATTCTCAACAATGTATTAATCATTTTATTACCATAAATAAAAGTAGTTGATCAAAATCTAATAGTAATAATAAGTAGTATCGGTATAACTTTTGGTGCCATAAATGTATTTGCCCTCATTATTGGATAAAATATAATACCAAACTGTTCATACCTTCAGAACTACTGAACTACAGTCTACATCTACCGTCATTGAATTTCTGTCATTTGCAATACCTGATAAAAAAATAAAATTAATTCTTGTTTTATAATTGCTTTGAAATGAATTAGTTATCTTCAATCAGCAGTTTTACTAAAAACAAATGTGAAACGTTCGAAATTGCTTTTGCACTAAATCTTTTCACACTGGCCTAAACATTGACTTACAAGGTCATTTAAATAAGGGTTAAGTTGTGTTAGTATGGAAAACATTTTTATCAAAATTAATTTCGAACTTTTGCAACACAACACACACAACAAAAGATCCAGGAGGAATACTCTACCATTTAATTGTGAATCCAAAGACTTAACGGCACATAACACAATTTGACAATATTGATTGAACACTGAATTTACTTAAAATAAAGTTAGACCGCAAATATATCTTGAAACATATCTCCTTGTAATTTTCAGTAATCCAATTTGAAATACTCAAACGGAATGCACCTCCGACAACATGAGCGTCAACTGATTAATTAAATTTTTCCCTCAGTATCGACTCATTTATATATTTCGGTTGCACCAACGACAAAAATTTGTTAGAAAAAACAATAAATCAAACAAGGATACAGCTAGAATTCATGACACAATCAAAAGCACCTGCAAAAGAATTAGGTACCAAAATATTCCCAAGCAATAAAGTAAACTCAACGAAAACAACCAATAAATTATAACCCTATTTGGAGATTTAAACAAACGAATGTTTCTTGAAAGTAATTAGGTCTGAATGAAAAAAAAAATAATAAACCAAAACTGTTCGTTTAACAGCTGACAAAAATAAATTTGGTAATACAAGAAAAAAAATTCCGGAACAATTTATTGTCCCCATTAACGTATTTTTTCAGTTGTTTTGCTAACGACACGCTTGTAAAAAATTGTCAGTAGTAACATACCTGTCTCTATTCAAATACGGTTCCATTAATTTTAAGACAACGTGCTCAGCAAGAAGTTGATTTGTAGTTTAGGAAATCGATTTACTACATATTTAGTACTTCAATCAACAGTCAGCCAAAACTTTATACCAAACTTATTTGATCATGTATTGAATAAAATGCCGTATCGCTTTTGACGGCAGCAGTTGTTTATCAATGGTAATGTTTTTGCCAAGCGTGTAGCACTATCTGCAATTGTATATGAAACTATTCCAGATCTTTAATACTAATCAAAATTTGTCATTCTTCAAAGGTTTATTTGGGGGCAGGTTCTGGTGGTTTTTTGTTTTTTCACTCTTTACAGTCTTGGTGGAAATGAACGGTTGAGGACTAAGATTGCCTTTACCAGTATCAGCTGTAGAGGAATCGTTATATTTACTAATTACAGATCCCCCATCGTTTTTACTGGAAATATATCCATAAAAATCGATCTTCAACAGCATCACTGTTAGATTCCGACAATTTCCCAGTTCTTTTTAGTATATGATATTGATAAATTTTATTTATCAATAAAAATTTCCAAACGTTCTCGGCACAATTTTATACTGAGCTTAAATTTTGCAGCTTGTCGTTCTGCAAGCGATATACACGAGCTTGTCCGGAGCTGACCAAAACACTACTTACCGATATGTAATTTATAAGTAATCAAAATAATGCGCATAATGTATTGTGGGATTCTAAAATATTCATTATTACAATAATTTCTTAATAAATACAAATAATTTTTTGAAATTTCGCACTTGTATATATCACAAAAAGATTGGAAAAATTCTTGAACTACAACGTTCTAATTCAAATAATAAGTTTGAACGTTTTAAAGTTAACAAATGATCAAATTGGCCCCTTTAGCAGTTCTAGTGTCAGCAAACAACACCTAAATTTGTATAAACCTAAATAACATGTTGAGTTGCTGAGTTTATGAAAAATTGAAGATTAATTAACAACGATCTTAGATGCTTAAAATTAATATATATATGTAGATGGGATTAGACTTTAAAGTTTATAAACGGTTAATTAACGCTCCCAATATTTTAGCATTAAAATATGTTTTTCATTAATTAAAAAAAATAATTTAGGAATGTGGTTTTTTTAATACTTGTCAAAACAATTAAAAACTAACTACTCTTACTTGAATAAAAGTTTTAAAAATTCAAGAATAAAGTAAAGAAAATTGTAGATTAATGACAAAACATTTAACAAACTTAGTAAGTACTGATTCAAAAGTGTTTGATGGCAGTGCCATCTCATAGTGTTAATTTTACCATGTATCTAAAGTTAACTGTAAATAGCTATAAACGACGGTAAATACGTTGAATTAGTTTAACACCCGCGAAAATCAGCTTTGAATAATTCGTCAGGATAAAACCACAACGACATTGGGGCAAGCAATATCAATGCATTGTGCAAACTTTAGATACATAGTAAAATTATCACTATGAGATAGCTCTGCCATCAAACATTTTTGAATCGTTACTTCGTCATACTTAAATATAAGCTATAAGGGGCGTCAATGCAATTGTGGGAACTACATTAAAGTGTATCTCCTACTGCCGATGAGCCCCAAAAGGGCGAAACAGCTGTCTAGTAGTTCACTCTGGTGGCGTTTGCACAATTGCATTGACATTGCTTACCCTAATGTCCTTTTACGTTGTGGTTTTATCCCGACGAATGATTCAAAACTGATTTTGAATTTTGCGGGTATTAAACTAATTCAACGTTTTTATCGTCGTTCATAGCTATTTATAGTTAGTAAGTACTATCAAATAAGGGTATAACTTTCAATAAGAATTATAAGTGTAATTGTATTAGCCAAGGACATTGCTTAATCTCACTTTTTTTCATTTTCCTTTGCTTTATTTACATTACATTGTGTAATGTAATTGAATTATTAAAATTTGATATTTACTACTATTTTATTTTGATCTGCAATATTTTTCAAACAAATTAATGATAACTTGTTTTTTTTTAGTTTTAATTAATTTTGTTTATTTAATGTTTTCTTCTTTTTTAAGATGCTTAATTATATTTTTTACAGGTGTTGATTTGAAAACATACCGCAAAAAACATTCGCTAAATAAAAGCTCAATTTTCTTATTATTATTAATTACCATAGCAATTTTCAATCATGTTAAACTTTTAAAACATACCTACATATATTAAGGTTTCCTATAATTGTCTGTATAAATTTCTTACCTATTAAATTTTACTTAATGTTGTTTTAGATTCTTTATGAATATTTTCATTATTTTATTTATATGTTTTAAGACAGCTACTATGTTGTAGTAGGTATATATTTCTATATTTTGAAGTTTAATTCGTTTATATAAAACCTTCTAAAAATTTTCTTTAACGGGTTGTTTATTTTCTCGCTTTTATAGTTATCAGTTTATGAAAGCCATATTTAACTTTTATTGCACCAAGAATATAACTGCTTTCTAAAAAAAAACATGCAAACGATTGTTACAGTCTAAAATTAATTTTAAACTGAAACAAAACCGTTATACTGTCAATAAATTTAAGACAATGCAAATAAGTTAAATTAAATTTAAGTATAAGTTTCTCAAACTTTTATACAGTTTAGACAATATGTTAAATATCTACAAATTTTGGCAAAGAAAGATTTTTTTATGTTCGGTTAATAAAATTATATTACTATTTTTAACATTTTTTTATTATAATTTTATAACTTTTTTAATAGTGCATTTTAAAATCTTGTAATTTTATAAAAAAATATACGTGTGCAAAAGTTCATAAAATTGTTTATGTTGTTTGAATAATATTTATACCAATAAGCACGTTTATAAATATTTAAGAACTTTTTGATAAAGATTTTATTTAAAGTACAGATAAGATATAAATACATATGTTTATAACAATTTGAAGTAGAATGGTTATAGAAAACGCCGCTTAATAGAAACACGTTGAGAGTTGGGGTTTTTGATAACAATAACCAAATGATAAGAATATACGAAAAAAAGACAAATACATAAATGTTTATTGGTTAGAAAACAGTAACTACACCCAACGTGTATCTGATTAGCAAGTTGTTAATTTAGAAAGTGAAATCATAGCATCAAGAGAAAAATAAATAATAAATTAGGGACCTGTAATATTAAACAATTTGTTGACACCGCTAATGAAAAGAAATAAAAAAGAACGTCGTGATATTAAATTACTATTTTAAATACTATACAGTGATTTGCTGCCACTAAAATAAAAATAAATACAAAATAACGTTATCACATTAGACGTAGTTAGACTAAGTTGTTATTGACTACGCAAGTGTGACGTAGAAGCGCCATTTTTATTGATGAAGGTTAGAAATTACGTTCCAAACAATAACTTTCCAATAAATAGGACTACCTCTGATTCTGCGTGAATAAATAAATATAAAACTGATGAGAAGAAATATATTTTTATTGTGTATATTGTTTTAGAGACGGTAAACTCTCATTTTTTTTAAATAAGTGCAATTGTGTGCAAAAAAAACGTTTAATTGTTAGGAGTGAAAATGCGTTAAATTCCAAGCACACAAAAACTTTTCATTTTATGGCTAAAGATGGACTAATAAAAGGAAAAGTTTATGCGAGTGTCCGAGATTGGGCATGCAATGTGGAGGTAAATTATTTATGGTGTTTTTTAATTATAACTAATAGCATCACATAAGTATTTATCACGTACGTTTAGACACCAATGGGGATATTATGAGGAGTAATAGTTCTTGTCCTCGAGGTAAACTAATTTGTCACCATGTTGCTGCATTGTGTCTTTATGCACACAGAATATTTCACCCAAAGATGCAGAATGTAAATTGTCTCTATTGAGGAAATTATCGTTGGAAAAAGTCTACTTTCGACTAATAGTAGTTTGATGGAAGATGAAATTGAAGAATTTTGTAGAAAATTGAAAATGCAAGACACTTCACTTGGTTTTTTATGGTTGCTTCAAAAGTAACAGTTTCAAACTCCTTTTGATATTGTCGATGTTGAAAATATGATATTTTCACAAAAGAATTGGAAGCAGAAGATAAAGATAATTATTTTTTTAGCAAAATAAAAAATGAATGCAGAAATGACAGTGGCTAAAAACACTGTGGAACAGGCTAGAAACGATAAAATGACTAAGTCATACATATCAATATAATATGAGTAAATTGATAAATACAATTATGTGCATTCCTTCCTGAACGCGGTTTTATAGGGGCGACTCATGATGGTCTTGTTGTCAAAATACCGCGAAGAGCTAAAAAATGATCACTGGGCAAAAAATTGGCTATTTAGTTATCTGGACACCTGCGGAAACAGTAACTAAAATTGAAAAAAATGACCGGTGGAATCAAAATTTAACATTTTTAAGAACATTTTATTTAAAACAATACATTCCTTTTATATTGGGAAATTTGTAATGAAGCACTGTATAGAAATAATTAAAAATAAATTGACTATAAGTATGTAGTATATTTAATAATCAAATAATTAAAAAAAGTAATATTCAGTAATCAAATTGTTTCTCTATTTTCTTAATTAAAGGGAATTGTAAATTGGTAAGTGCACCACAATTTTAAAAAACAGTTGAAGCGTAGGGTATTAACAGAAACGGTATGTTGTTTATTATGGCGTAGCTTTTGATTCTCTTGATTGTCCGTTCAATGTGTATCCTGGATTTTGAGATAGTTCTCGTCATTATAACTTGCTGTGCAGAAAACTGAGTTGTTAAAAATGGTAGAATATTTAATGAAACACCTTCAGGGATAACATCTTTTAAAAACTCCTTATCTGCCACAACCATATCCCCTGGTATTAAATGGTCTGTAATACCACAATTATTTGTAATTTTTTGTCAGATGTTGATCCAGGTTACAGGCTGCTGACTAAAATAACCAAACCATTTGACGCTACACCAATTAGTCCTTTTACCGTATTTCTATGTTTATAGCTGCTATATAGGTCATTTTTTGCACGCCAATATCTTGTGCTTTAGTTGTAAAAACTTCTAAACAGTCTAAAATTATTCAACAATTTGTGAATGTACTAAAGGAGGATGGCATGCAAGTCTTGTTTTTATTGCGCGATGGAATCTCTTTCATGAATTACACAAACAATATTTCATGCAGAGCAAACAAACAAGATTTAAAAATGTTGACTATACTTTCTCTGCTTACGTTAACTCGAAGTGCCAAATGAACATTGCAAATTCAATCTTAATTTCATTGAATTAATTAAAATGTGCCTTATATTGCGAGAAAATCAGGCCCCTAAAGTTGGGCGGCCAACTTTGTTACACTCGTTTTCGAGTAACCACAAAAGCAACGGCTAACACAGTTTTCCCGGAGAGGGAGTCGCAGGCTTTGTGATGCTAAATTATAAATTTAATCTGAAAAAAAAGCGCCAAGACGATGAAAGATTAAGTTAGGGAAATATCTTCTCTACCCGTAGTTGGAAATGAACAAATAACACGACAGAAGTAATAAAGCAGAATATATATTTATTTTATCACAGACAGTAATTCCAAAGAGGACGAAGAAGGTACATAAATATAAATCTTTCAAACGTTAATACATCGGTCAAACCAATTATAAGTTGCGCCCTATACTGGGTAACACGCCGTACAATAAACTCACCTTGTCGGTCTAACTTTTAAATACGGAGAAGGAATGAGTTTATAATCGCAAATTTAAAATTGCAAAAGTATATAACAAAAACAATTTAAGTCTTAGAGACTCAACGCGCACTGCATACGACTTTGTGAAGCATAAAATGATATTATTAATTTTGTTAACCTAACATGCACGTACGGTCAACAATCGACATGACCACCGAAGTAAAAATGGTAAAATTAGAAATTGTAATACTCACAGTTAGGTTTTATCCAGTAGGAGATTAGCTAATTCCGTACTTGCATTACCTAAAACGTAATATTAAATCTAACACAAAACGTACATACGGCTAGCACAAGTAAATTTAGTTTTTAAAAAATACAATCGTTTGAGATAGCGAATGCGCAGCGTTTCCCTTTAAGTTAACGTAATAATTTATGGTAGCAGCTCCTTTCAAAAGAAATACAATTTGGAAGGTTTCCAACCTCGGTGTGAATAGTTGAGATATAGTAACTTGGCATCATGGATTTTTTCCAAATATGCCACCTGTTCGTTATCTTCACTGATAACGGAGAAGGTGTGGTGGATACGGATACCCGCTATAGATAATTAGGAAATAAATCAAATTAAACCCCCAATACAAAATATCTAACAACTTACCCCGACTCAGCATCCAGTATATAGCCACAAAATTAATTCGCATATTCACGTGAAATAACCTAATGGCGAAAGCCGCGTTGGGCGTAGAAATACGGAGCTCGTCTGTATCGCACTAAATCTTACAGGAAGTGAATAAAAAACGCTCTTATAGAATTTGACATTGCCGACGAAGAGGTGGGGTGTGTCAAGGGACAAATTTTAAACTTGAAAATTAATCTACCACTTTTTAACATAACATCTACTTTGCTTAATCTTATAATTTGCCATAAAATAGCTTAAAGCAATATTGTCAAATAAAGATGACATTGTAATAAACCGATCTTTTGTGGGTCACCCGGTAAATATATAATATCGTTCTTTCGTATCAAAAGAGAATTGCACACTTAGAGTACCCAGTTGTTTAGTAAGTTTCTCATCTTATTGCTTAAGGAAACAATTTCTTCAGCACAGCTTCAAATTTTGACTCCTTTGGTGTGGATCCTAATAATTGTAACGCAGATGGTCTTGGTTGAGGTTCATTGCTGACGTTTATATTGCCTATGCTTCTCAACTCCAGCAGTGCAGATTAAGATCCTGTGTCAAAAAATCGCTTCCTAAAATATATTTTGATATAATAAACTAAAACTTTACATCATCCTGTACACTATCTACATTTTTTTTGGTTTGTTTTCGGGATCAGGAGTATCAAAATGTTTGTCCATATTATATCCAATAATGGACGGACGATTCTTTCTGTCCTGATTGACAAAATGACAGCTACAAATTATACAAAAACAAATTTGTTTATTAAGGCTGTGTTAAAATGTTAAATTTATACAAAATAAAATAACATCAATAATGACAATAAAATAAAGTACTTCTCTTTGCAGCGAGCTAAGTATAATTCAAGTAAATTCCTTTTTTGATTAGAGACCGACTTTCACTTCACTCACAAGCGCAACATTTCTATTATAACTCTTACCGAGTAGATTTGCAAAGAATGCAAATGTTGCGATTCTGATTGAAGTAAAAGTCAGTCAATATTTAGATCGCTACAAAGAGAAAAGCTTTATTATGTAGTCACTATTAATATTATTCTATATTTTCAAAACTAAACATGTTTTCACTAAATACAAGCTTTAAGTACTAAAACTACTGTCTACTGCAATTATTACTATTATCAAAAAACAATGTATACTCAATTCACGAGTTTGAACCACTTCGCAAGCTCAGAACACCAAAAACTTACATCCATGTTTTTCGCTGTAATGCTTGCACGTTGGAGCAAAGAACATCACTATCTGAATCAAAATAATTTGTTATAATATTTATTCACTGTAAGAACCTTAAAATCACATCTACAAACTTTAATAACTTGTCATCTAATCTTTATATTGATAAATATTAATATAATATTTACTTCAAAGACGTTCATGCGCAGAATGTATTAATACTAAAACAATAATAGTGAAAAACAAATTAATAACTCTAAACACACGGTTTGATACCTTAGTTTAGAACGTAAATTTTGACCTACCGCAAACGTGATGTAAGCACTTGCGTGGTGAATTCTAAGAACGCACGTGCTCTCCAAGTTATTTCTTGAAGATAACGTATACAAAGGAGTTTAAATGATTTAATGCTACGTAGGTCAGTCAAAATACTTGAATAAATAAATAACGCTGCAAAAATGCATTTGAATATGCAAAAAAAGTATTTGTAGAGCACAATGATTAAATTTTTCACTCTAAACAAAGCGTATTCTGAAAATTCAGCTAAAAAATTCATGCAAAATAGGTTCTTGTTCATGTATAGAAACAAACCTGAAAAGAAAATTGATAACATAAGCCGAATTTATGATATTTTTTCATGTGGAAGCGTACGTCCGGTCCGTTCTTCAATAAAGTGATAACATTACCCGACTGATAACATTATTAATGATTACAATAAGCGGCATGCACTGTATTTGCAATGTCGGTTATCGAAACTAAAGACAACAAATGGAAAGAAAAATGTTAAGCTTGGGTATACTCAGTTGAAATAATCTTTGTTTTTTACAGCGTAATGCAAATATTAAAAATCGATTTTGTTTATACTACTTTACAGATGAATGAAATATTAAAAAAATGAAAATGCAAACAAATTGTAAAATAGTGTGCCAATAAACAATTGTTACATACATTAAATGATAATATAATATATGTTTAAAATGATCAATAAATGAAGTTACACCACCTATGACGAATTTTTTGCAGACGTCGATTTCGCACTCCATTCAAATTAGCCAATCATGTAATTTCTATAAGTTTTTGTGTGAAGTGGTTTAGCTTTATTTCTTGAGTATGTAAACTATTGAACAACAATATATTTCTTTTTTTGGTAAATAATAATGTAAAAAACGTTTGAGATTTTATTAGCAACATTGTGTTACGTTAACTATATGTTCTCGAATATCTTTGAAATCAATATTTCTAAATACGTTATTAACATTTTTTTTTGTTTCAGGTAAGCTGTTACATTTTCTCCTTCTAGTAAAATCTATTTTTTGGTAAGCATTAATTTTACAATATTGCACCGTTGCTGAATGTACACGTTGTTGAAAGATAAATGCTTCTTACTGTGATTGAAAAGGTTAAACATTCGTTATTTTGATAAAATTTGTTTAGTTAGTTAGCCAGATATTAACTTTACAAATCTAATTGATACATTGTCTGACCTCAGTCAATACAATTCACTGTCCGAATTAGAAAACAAATTTGAAACAGTTACTCTAAATATTACGGAAGTTAACGCTCTTATTGTCGACGTTTCTTTGCATTTAACCACCTTGCAGGTTAGTAGGTAATGCTGCTACACATTTGATAGATAAGCTTGTAACAAATTTTCTAAATTGACTGCATAATCTGTAAGTCACCTAAGTTTCATTGTTTACGTACTTTCTTAAACGATGAAGACCTTTCGGCCATTCCTATTTTTTTTAAACATCAAAACTACCAATTGACGGACGTTGAAGACTTCTTCATCTAGCATTACGCCATTTAGATTATGATTCTCCGAGAGTTTTTGAGGAACAATGTTCTTCACAAAAGATTCCTTCATATACAGATTTGATACATTTTATAACAGGGAGAAGTCAAAAATTATCTCCCATATCTACTTATAAGCCAAGTTGAGACAGCTATTCGACACCTTGAAACCCAAGCAAACTCTTAGTACAGGTATTTTGGAACCAAAACCTAAGGCAAAAGACATGGTCAAAAATATTATCGTATTGTCTAGAAGTGAACCAAGTTCACCGTCGTGTTTGTTTATATATTGAAGTTTTCAAACCCATTATTATTTCTAGGGAAACTCCCTCTTCTGCGTTGTAGCTGTAGAGACTTGATTTAGTCAAAGATTGTGACAAACTAATCAATTTACATTGCCATTCATGTTGAAAAGTAGTTTTAGAACCGGTCAGCCTTACACTTCAGGTTCTCATAATTGTAAGTATTGTTAATAATTGTAGTAATTTGGTAAAATTATTTGGACATTCGTTAGATAACTTGTCGTTGCAAATAGTTAGTACCATAGTAGTTGATGATGTTTACACTTCGAACGTTCAAAAACTCGAAATTTCTAGATTGAAACCAATAGCTTAAGTATTGCTAACGGATAGTGAAGCCAAACATTTTTTATAGTGTTTGATAGTGGTTCTAGTCTCGTGTAAAGAAAAACACAGCTACCACATTTTGTTTGTTAAGACACAACAAATTTATTATACTACTCATCGCTAAGCTCAGACGCTACACCAATTACGGAAGTTTTTGTTATTTCATTGTGTCTTGGAAAACGAAAATTTATTTTTCAGTTTTTTTAAATTTTGTCGTTATCGCTATGATTATTTGTTGGTCTGGATAGCATCTCAAGTCGCAAATATGTACCAATGTATATTTACGGCTATTTCTATCTTGGAGGCGGCAGCACGGAACATCGATGTTGTGGATTTTTTATACCAATTGCGGAGATTTATAGGCCATGTTCGTCTGCGGCCAGGACTTTTTTTATCTTCTATATGGCCTTGTAGTATTAATTGTATCAATTTATATGTTTCCCCTCTCATCAAGTGACTGAGATATTCCAATTTTATCTTTTTAATTATCATCATAATTTCCAGATAGCATTTCATTCTATTTAGAATCTCGTTGTTAGTCACTTTGTCAACCCAAAATACTTTCAACATGCGTCTGTAAACCCCACATTTCGAAATCATAGATTTTATTGCATAGACCTTCTGTCAATGTCCAAAACTCCACTCCATATAGTAAAATCGAGAACACGTAACATGTTAAAAACCTTTTTCTGAGCTGCAGTTTAATATTGCGGTTGGCTAACATTGGTTTTAGGTTGTTAAAGGCACATCTTGCTTGCACGATGCGATTATGTATATCTTTTTGTTTTCTCTCTATTATTTTATTGCGGATTATTATTCCTGTTAGCCTTTGGTGTTTTTTTTGTAATTAGTATGTACTTTGTTTTTTAAGGGTCATATGTAAACCATATGATTTGCTTGTTTCATATTCTCGGTTAAACAGTTCTTGTAATTCTTCTTTTGTTTCTGCTATGAGTCTGGAGTCATCGGCATATCTCAAGTTGTTTATTAACCTTTACGTACTGATGTCTTTTTTTTACATATATACTGACGTGGGGCCTGGCCGGCCCGCGCCAGTGAATGGTTATATATCAGCAATCCACAAGGGTTTTCAGAATTAAATAATTATTAACTAGCTGAAATAAGTATATTTAAATAATAAATAAATAGTTTTAGTCAATTTTAATTTATAGGTGACAATTTTAGACATTACAAAACATTTTTAGAGAAAAATTACACAAGATCGGAAATCAGTCTATATTTCTAAAACTAAACAAAAACAATAAACTTATTTAGGTATATTATAGAACCTGAATAGTCTCTGTAATAAAGAATTTATAATCAACTATAGTTACTAGTAAAAAAATAGGAAAATTGCATGGCACTAAATCTTACGAATTAGACACAGTTCGGGCAAACGTTCTTTGCGCACTGAAGGCAAACATGCTTTTTACAGAAATAGCATGTGTGTGTAGATTTTCCTTGAAGCTTCAGAGGACATGTGTGACATCTTTTTCTTAGCTTCAACTTTTCTTCTTCAAGTTCTGGATGTTCAGGCACAAGCATATCAGGTCCCAGAATACGTGTCAAGTTCATGCGTAGTTCACGAGGCAGTTTCTCGTTGAACACTCTTCGTTTCATAACTGGTAACGCCAAACTACGGGCCAACTCTTTAAAAATGCCTCTTTCAGTCATCTTTTTCTTGTGTATGTCATACAATATATGACTATTGACGGAGCCGATATCTAGCATGCGGTAAAAGATAACCATCGGCTAACGTCGTGTCCTACGACTGCAGGTACAAATAGAGCACTTTTTATCTATTTCATCGACTCCTCCCTTAGTTGTGTTATAGAAGTAGATGATTTCGGGTTTCTTAGTACATTCATCAATTGCTTGAGTATGGTGCATCGAAGATAAAAGGATGACCGCTTTATTTTTTTTTGGGTCATGGGAAATGAGAGTATTTTAGCCGGCAAAAACATAAAATGTGGACCCTATTTTTCTTTGTTTCGATGGAAGAAACTCTTTCGGTATATCGCGTTTATTTTTTTTCAGAGTGCCAACACATGTTAGGCCCTTTTTCTTCAAATAATAGATAAGTTCCACTGATGTAAACCAGTTATTGCATGTGATATTGCGGTTACTCCGATACAATGGCTTTGCAAGTCGTATTACTGATTGTGTTGGTACAAGAAACTTTATTCATCATCTGTCAAACCTTCACCATTGATCCACATCCTGTGTATATATAACAATTATAAAAATAACCGTTCTTTGCATCACATAAGCACATCAGAATCAACCCGTATTTAGCTGGTTTCATTGGCATATAAATCATAAGATGTGTACGTCCTCGAAAAGGGACCAACATTTCGTCCACGGTGGCATACTCGCTAACGTTATAAACCTTCTGGCAATTTTGCACAAATTTTATAAACAGGAATAAAATTGCTGCTATTTTATCAGATTGCCTTCGTTCTTCGCGATCAGAAGGGTTGTCAAACCGAATGCAGTGCAGGATATATAAAAATCTATTTTTCGACATCACACACCTGAATATCTCTCGACCCGAGCCTTCAGTGGCGAACACATAATCTACATTTTCGTGATTCAATTTGAACACTGCTGTGAAAAAAAGAAGACCAATAAATGCACGAAGTTCGATCATGTGTAAATCTTTCAGTTCCGGGCGATTATTATTTGCAAATTTAACTCCATATTTTTTTATCTTTTCATTAGTCCACTTGAGCATCTCTTGCAATATCTCATCGTCCATAAATTTATTCCATATGGAATAAGGGCCTTTTGAATGCTCTGAATCAGTTTGGGAATCCTGATCACCACTGTTAACAACCTCAGCGTGACTAAACTTAAAGCTAATAAAAGTACCGCACACGTCGCGTGCGGGGAGGGGTGTAATTCGATATTATTACTTAAACCAGGCCGGAACGGCCCCCACCTCAGTAGTTGAAGGTTAAGATGCCATTAACTTTAACATCCTCGGTGCTTTTCTTCAATTCATCTTTAAATAAAGTCTCGGAGTAAACGTTAAACAACACTCCATGTTTATTTCTTCGGTAACTCCTTCTGGAATGCGTACATGTGTCGTTTGTTTCCAGTATAAGTTTTTTATGATTTGTATATCTTGATGGTCTAGATTTATATGTTGTAGCATTTCTTTTCTGCCAAAGGCTTTCGTATAATCTATAAATCTTACAAACACATCTTTTTTTACATCTAGGTATCGTTCAGCTATTATATTGAGAGCAAATAGGGTTTTGCGCATTCCATACCCATTTCTAAACCCTAATTGTGTTTCAGATATTGTGAGTTCGCATTTGGCGTATATCCGAGCGTGTATAATATTTAGAAGTATTTTCAGTACATGACTCATTAGACTGATTTTCCTGTATTCTTCGCATTTTCTTGGTTAATTTGTTTTAGGGATAGTGACAAATGTAGATTTCAGCCAATCTTGTGGTATGTTTTCTGTTTTATATATTGCGTTAAATAGTTCTAGTAGCAGGTTTACATTTCCATCATCTATGACTTTTATTAATTCTTTAGGAATTTCATCTGGTCCCTTTGGTTTATAGTTTTTGGCCTTCCTAATCGTATTTAAGATTTCTTCTTTTGTTATTACAGGAGCTGTTTCTGCATGTTTAGTAAACATTAAACATGCAGAAACGGCTCCTATAATAACACAAGGAGAAATCTTAAATACTTTCCGTACGGTCATCTTGATATAATTCTTCCACGTATTCTTTCCATCTAGCAAGTTTTTCTTCTAGTGTTGTGATTATTTTTCCCTGTTTATCCATAATTAATCCGTAATGTTGTTTTTTGCGTAGATTGCATACCTATTTTACAGTTTTGTGTATGTTTCTTAAATCGTAAACTCTTTTTTGTCTTTTAATTTCTTTGCATTTCTTTGTTACCCAATTTTCCTTAGCTTCTCATATCTTTTAATTTATAGTTCTGTTAACGTCTTTGTATTCTGTATTGTTTTTATTTTTTATTTTTCATCTTTTATCCATCAACTCTAATATCTCTGTTATTATCTATGTTCTCTTTTTGCGCTGTTGTATATTCGTTTTTGAGATATCCTTTTTTTTTAGTTTCTTTAGCTGCATTTACAATTTTCTCTTTAATGGTTATCCATGTGTTGTCTATATTTTCCTCTTCATTCGGATTCCTACTTATCTGTTTTAATCCTTCGTTACTTCATGTTTTTAGTTTATTTTTAATTTTTGTTTTTTTTTATTTTTTTGTGTTCTCTGCATTTTCTTAAGATTTAAGTGTCAGTCCCTGGGAATGTCTTGGTGTTCTTTTTACTATTTTTATATCTTTCGTTGATCATTATATATAATCTATTTGATTTCGTTTTTGTGGTTTGTCTGCCTTTTTGGGTTTTGTCCATGTGTATAATCTTCTTGGGTGTTGTTGGAATATAGTTTTGGTGAAGTTATATCCGTTTTCTTCAGCGAAGTTTACTAGCCTTTCTCTTCTGTCTTTACTAATTGCCGTACTTGTTTTCCTTTTTCTACTTTTGCACTAAAATCGCGCATTATAATGCAAATATCTTAGGATTTACCGGACTATTTTTGATTTGTATTAGAATAGTCCTATCTGAGTATGGAATTAAATTCGTGAATAATTTGTCAATTTCTTTCGTAACTATTATTCCAATGCAATCTTGGTGCTGAGGATCGTCTCCTCCAGTGTAGCATGTTACGTGATTTTTTGTTTCTATTCTCTCACTTCCTGGCCACCTCATCTCACTTATTCCAAGAACGCTTTTTTTAATTTTTTCCATTTCTCGCATTAGATTTGCATGCTTGCCCGCTTTGGATAAGCTGCGAACATGTTTGCTATCTTTATGTTGTTGACACTATGTTTCCTTGTTTTGTTTTTTTCTTTTATACCGGGATTTCGTCTGATGACGACCTGGGAAGCCCAGTAAGCAGCCTATTTTTTACTTCCCCTGCCGACTCTTAGATTCCGAGATCCATGAGTAGTAATATTAATATTAATATTTCCCTTTGATTTGGTTGCCATATTGGTTATACTAGGGATATTCTTACGGATCTTTAATGCAGTAGTCTTCCCTTGGCTTTCCGCATCCTTATGCCGTTGACTGTTTATTGGTAGTTTCTTTGCCTTTAGTGTCAGTTTCTTAGCACAAAAGCAAAAGGGTGCCCTTCCTATACTTGTTCCTCCACCAGTGGCTGTTGACAGTTATAGATTGATCGCATATACCTATGATCGTTCGGATGCTAGTTTTGGTCCGCCCCGGGTATTTTATTTCTTCGGTATCCAACATATCTGATGACTGTCCTCGATGGGGAGTTATGCTTTATTTTTTTTTCAAAAAGGTCGAATCGGCCGTCCGGTGGTTCACTTTGGTGGCATTTTCATATTTGCATTGACAATGTTACGTTAAAATGTTATACGTTGTGATTTGAGCCCGCGGTTAATTCAAAACTTATTTGAATTATGCGCTTATAAAATCAGCTTTTAACGTTTCCATCTCTAGAGCCATTTACATACTATGTTATCGTATTTCACTTATGTAGTTTAAATTGTTTTGTTTTTTGTAGCATAGAAGTAACGATATTATTGTTATATCTATTACAACCTATAATACATAATAAATATGTTGCTAAATTATAAATTTTTGCTTAACGTTTTATAATTATTTTTATAAAGGTATGTTATTAAGCTACGTAAGCACTTATTCAATATTTTGTTGTGTTTAGACATTAAATATAATAGGTTTCTAGTGTTTTAATCTATTTTTACTTGAAGTCTAGTTTCGATATAAACTTTTATTTCTTAAATTTCATTGTCAATACCAATTTACACAAAGCTGATGTACAGTTGAGTTTATAACATTCTACGTTACTCGCATGCAACGTCTATCCTGTTTTGTATCAAAATCGCTTATCGGCAAATTTCTACATTTCTAACTTACTTCATAACGGTACATTATAATTATCTGATAAAGCACATTGTAGGATACATTATGTGTTTTCTGTGTATTATGCAAGTGTAGATAGAAAGTACAATTATACTTTAATGTACATATTGACTACAATTTTTAAAATTAATGTTTTCTATTGAAAAAGTTTAAATTTTTCTATGTATTTTTTCATTCTAACTTTTTTGCTTAATTCTTTTTGTTAATTAACATTTCTAAAAATTTGTAGTTGTGTATTACTTATAATGATTTCCGATTCCAAAATCTTTTCAATTATACTGCTTTTTTGATTATACCAGAACTTCAATGTTCTAAATAAAACGAGGTGTGTCCGGTATTGTTTTTTTTTATTTCGAAGAACCCTTTTATTAATAATGACGAATTTGTCTTTTTCTTTAATGTGCCTTTATTTATTTTTTCAAGATGAGTGCCACCATTACCCATGCATCCTCACTTCCCTCTTTAGTACAAAAAATGACCGTAATACATAAAATCATAAACTCAATAATATTAACCTAAACTTTTCAAAAATCATGGGCCGCACTTGGCACAAGCTCGTACTTAAAGTAACAACAGAATTCAAAAATGAAATACAATACTTTGCCATAAAGCGGCCTTAACATTCCCCCGACCTTGAAAAGCTAGGTTTTCAACCACAGCAAACAGTAACATCATAAGTAAATAAAATAAAGACATCTTGTCTTGTCTCGTTGAACTTAAAAAGATGATTATGCAAATTCTAAATCTAAATTAAATCATAAAACTTAATTTCTAAACACTATAATCCGCACTACTACTGCGATGCCATTCACGAACTTCACTAAATCTCTAAGGGTAGGGGGCAAATTTTCGAAAATGATCGGCAAATTACACCGCCTGTAGTTAATATGGAGGCTAGACGGGAAACTCCGTCGGAACTTGGGTGTAAATTCAGGCTTCTTCCTAACTTCCAGTGGAAAGGAGGTTGATTATCATCTTTAATTAGCAAGAAAGTATCGATTTGCAGTTCAGACTTATTTCATTGCCACTTGGTGCGGCGCTGAAGCTTCGAGACATATTCCTTGCTCTATCTTTCTCAAAAACGTTGGTAAGCGGATTGAATGGCTTGAAACGTTGAAAGTCTTGAAGCAGGAATTGAAGGCACACCCGTTAAAGTGCGTCCAATAAGGAAATGAAAGGGGGTCAAAGGACTCAAATCGTTGAGATCCTGAGATAAAGGAGTTAACGGCCGGGAATTTAAAATTGCTTCTAATTGGCAAAAAAGGGTAGACAACTCCTCATACGTTAAAGTCAAGCTGCCGGCAACTCTCTTTAGGTAGTGTTTGACTGATCGGACACCAGTTTGCCACAATACACCAAAGTGTGGAGAGTGAAAGGGGATAAAATGCCAAGCTATTCCTTTGCGAGCGTTTGCTTCAGCAATCGTGACATTTTTAGAAGTGAGAGTAAAGCAGCTCCAACAAAATTGCTACCATTATCTGAATATATATTTGCCGGCTTACCCCTGCGAGCAACGAACTAAAACAGATTCCGTAGACAAAGTGGGACTAATTAAAGATGGACTGCCTTGGTAACAAAGCACAAAAAAAAATATGAGGGCGTGTACTAGTGTACACACGTAAGAAGTGAAACTTCTTTATGGCCTTATTTTTCGCAAAATGATCTACATGCAACTTTTCAGAAATTGGTTAAATAAAGTTAAATTAGATAAATTTTAAACAAAAGGATTTTATTATCATAGACATGAATACAAATTTTTGTAAATCAATTAACTAATTTTTGTAGATTCAATTTCATATTTCAGTTACCATAAGCCATTAATTACAAAACAACAATTGATCGTATCTTATAGCAACGTTTTGATCGTGTACCTTATAACCATCCGTTTTGTGACCTATAGTATGTGCCTCCGTGGCGCAATCGACTAGCGCGTTCGGCTGTTAACCGAAAGGTTGGTGGTTCGAGCCCACCCGCGGGCGAACTTTTTATTTATTTTACTACCTTTGAACACCTTGTACAATTTGTATTTATTTAAAAATATTTTAGAATTTTATAAAAAAAAGATGGCGCGTAACGAAAAAAATGTGACGGTAAATTTTTTTCCAACGCCGATAAAGAAGTTTCACTTCAATAAACTTAAATAAGATTTAGACGTCTTATGAATAATTGGACCTGCGTAATCTAACCCTACGTTACTAAATGGGGATGTAGCCTGAATGCGCAATGCTGGGAGAGATTCCATAACTGGGTTGTTAGTTTTAGCAGAAAATCTAAAACACTTGATACAGGCGTGAACTATCTTTCTGGCCAGATCACGGTCATTAGTATTCCAATATTGTTCCCGGACAATGGTAATGATGTTGCAAATAAACGGATCTCATGATAAAAGTTGATAGATGATGTTTGCTAGAAATTATGACCAGATGAATCTTGTTGAAGTTATAATTTGAATTTTGTAGTCTGTCTCCAACACGAATGATGCCACTAGAATGCAAGGGCGGGTGCAATTTGCCAATGGTGCCAGACGGCTTAGGGTTCCGATGACGACTTAAGTTCATCGGAAAAGGTTTATTAATTGTTATTTTATCAATTAAATTATTTTATAATTTTAGTAGTAGACGCTTGTAACTCCTCACAAGATAGGGGACCATAGTGTTTTGAAGAACGCGGATTGCGACAGATATCAATAAACCGTAAGCAATAAGCCGCCACAAATATAAGCCTTTTGAGATTTGAGAATTTTGATGTGGGAAAAGGATCATTGCATGTAACGGTCATATGAAGGCAAGTACCTGAACGCTTCAGTTCAGGAAGGGCTGATGCAATTGAAGATGGACTAGCAGAAGGCCAATGCGATTCATCCAATTGCAACCAATTCGAGACCAAAGTGAAGAATAAACCTATTGACGTAGAAAGAAACCTCTAGAGAGAACATCAGCTGGATTGGATTTACTTGGAACATGACGCCAGATACAATTAGAAATATGTTCTTGAATATCAGCAATTCTATTGCAAACAAAAGTTTTCGTGAGATTAGGAGGTGTGTTCAACCAACCAAGAACTATTAGAATCCGTCCACAAGAAGCATCGCGTGAATTGGATATTCAACGCTTTATAAACACAACCAAAAAGCTTCGAAAGCAAGGTAGCAGCTTACAGTTCTAATTTTGAAATCGTGAGCGGCGAAACCTTGGATTTAGCACACAATAATCTAACATGAATCGCGTCATCATCATTGAAAGACTTCAGTTAAATGCACGCACCATATCCATGCATCGAGGTATCTGAGAAGCCGTGAAGTTTGATTGATGTCGCACCTGAGCATACGACATGCCGTGAGATACGACAATCATTGAGAGTTGGTAAGTCATTACAAAACAAATTTCACCTCTCAAGGATGTGCTTTGGAACGGGATCGTCCCAAGAGAGTCTCTCCAACTAGAGCTGTTGGAGCAGCATCTTGACTAGAATCGTACAGGGGGAGAACAGTCCTAGAGGGTCAAAAATTTGAGCGATGCTTGAAAGTATAACTCGCTTAGTAACAGTTGTGAAACAAAGTGCTGAAATTAGAAACATAAGATCATTAGTTTATAGCTGCCACAACAATCTTAACGTGTAGGCATTTTCGTGAGAGTCAAATTCAAGCAAACCTAGCTGAATGTCAACTTTGTCGATGTAGTCAAGTACTTGAGGATTGTTAGAAATACATTTACATAATTTGAAACCACCTTGCACACACATGGTTTGAATGCCTTGATATAAATCTGGAGCGAAATCTAAAGTCAGAACCCGTTAGAAGATTATCAACATAGAAAACCTCCCTGACATCATCAGTTTCATCTTTCTGCTTTTTGTTGTTGTGCGTGTCAGATCAGTTGCGCACAACCGAAAGTTAATTTAGTACACTGTATATTTTTCTTTACATTCTAAAAAGATAACAATCAACAACTAAACTACAAGAAATGGAAATAATAATTATAAAAGCAAACATGTACAACAAAGAATCAAAGTAAAAGTTCGAAGTGATGTCCAAGCATTTCTTGACAATATCCCATCCGCCACAGAACTTTATAGAGAATCTTATGTATGGAATTGCCCACATTTCGTTCTGAATTCTGTCCTCTAGTTCGTCGATATATTTGGTCTATAGAGATAGACTCTGCTTTTTAAATACATCCATAAACTGTATTCGAGGAGGCTGAAATCAGGAAATCATTCGATAGATCTCCTACAGCAGATTCATTTGTAATCAAATACTTGGTTTAATTATTTGCGACCTACCCTTGCAAAAGGAGGTGGCGACCAACATATTGGTACCATATTGTGTTATTCGGCAGATCTGGATCTTCTTTATTTGGGTAAAGTACTGCAAGTGCAGGGACTAGTTCGTCTATGAAAAATTTAAAGTACCTTTCATCGGTCAATGCGCCCCGATAAAAATGTAAACCCAAAATACCGTTACCGGCAATGTTAACCCAAACGTTAACTTTTTGTAGAAACTAACTAGGAGTTTCCATTTTCCAGAGTTATTTCCAGGAGACCAATATCTACGTTTATGCTGATTTACTGTACCGTCAAGATAAGAGGTAGTCTCGTAGGAAAATACCATATTCCGTGAGAACCACTTTATACAGATGCCATTTTTCTAACTTCAAATGTTTTAAGATAAAATTTTGAACTATTTCGTTGTCTGCTGCCACTTGGATAAATAGAGGTTTTTTTGAAACTTACGTAGAACGTTTAATTTAACATCTTCCTGGACTGTTGGGGCGATTCCTCACAATGTCCACTTTTTGCTTAATCTTGCTAACTGGACTGTGAAATTGGCTTACCATTTTCAAGTTGAGAAAAGAAAAATAAGTTTGAAATACTTATTATTAAGCAATGATTAATCAGCAAAGTACAATCTAAACTTTCGAGGAACAAGTGCAAAATTCTAACAACTCTCAAAATCGTTTGTTTTTTCTAGTGCTTCCTTAAGAATTGGTTTTATTGCACAACTTTTAGTTATATTTTTGAAACTGTGGAACCAAATATCTCGGAAACGTTTCTCTTAAAAGACATTTTCGTATTCAGAAATATAAGCTTTATTGAAGTCTGTTGAAAAAAATATCGGTTATCATTTAAAAAAAATGTCGAAGACGTCATAGCTCAAAAACAAAACACAAGCAGAAAATGTCAAAAGCAGAAAAAACAAAATCGACGTGTCCGAAGAAATTTTCTCAAAGTTATGAAATACTAAATTTATTTTATACTTTACGAGCTCATTGTATGATGCTTTTGCTATTTAGAAAAATGTAAATGTAAAGCTCTTATTTGTATTGACGTAGGTAAATAGTTGCTAGATAATTTTTGGTTTTACAACATAAATTTATAAATTTTTACTCTAGACTTTAAAACTATTATTAACCAAAAATAATTGGTAAATCTTGTATATTAACATAGACATATTGTCTATTAATTAATTAATATTGTTTGATGTTTTGTGTATTTGTTAGTATGGAATTTAATAGAATAGGTTGACACGTTAAAAATGTTAGTTTAATTAGTGAATGAAATTTATTAAACGGATATTTTACAACGCCAAATATCAAAACGTTTTATCCAATTTCAACAAACGTTAAAACAAATCATTAATAAAGTTTTTTATTGTTTAATTTTGCTTTTATTAGTACTTTCCTTATAATAGAATTTAAAAACTGCGACAGCATTTTTTCTAATCTAATTTTCTAAATAGTGTCATTATCAGTTTTTTTAATGATTAAAATAGATAATGAAAATTATTGATTAAAGTTTTAAATAGAAAATGAATGTAAAAACCTTCGGGGTAATGTAATTAGACCGGAATTTTCAAATTCAATTGTTAGGATAATAACAGTATATCAAACTTGAAGCAACAATTTGCACCTAAAATCCTCGCAATTCTAGATTCACACCTTGTAAATTGACAAGTAGTTAAGCACTCCAGAGTTACACAGCTTAAGAGTCCCTTATAGTATCTACTATACATGGAAATTTAGCGTGAGGTGTTGGTTCAAGAACAGATAAAGATAGAAAATGGAAATGGAAAATGAGCTTGAGATAAGGAAAGACGAAAATGGCTCGGTCGTCCGCAAATAGCGAGGGAAAACAAGGGTGCAGATTACAGATACCCGGTCTGCTTGTAGAGCCGCCGTTAAGTACAAGCGCAATTATTTGGGAATCGTCTCTTATTTGTAGTTATTTACTGTGAATACGAATCGTAAAACGGGATTTCCTGATTATTAAGACAAAATTTACTGCAGCACCTAACGACATACGTTTTTGAACAGTGTTAGATGTATTCTTAAAAATAAATTTGTTTTGCATAAATGTAGTTGGTTCTATAAAGTTAAAGTATAAAGTAACTATTTGCACTTTTTTAACTAATTAGTGTACATAAATTTTACGTTGTTTAGCTATTTGCTATATTACTGTTTTTAAAATTTTTTTAATTTTTTGCACAGCTGCAACAATGAAAATAGCATAACAACGTCGTTGTAAATTTTTAATGTAATGAAAGCAGCGATTATATTTTCTGATTAACTTTATACTCTTGAGTATCAACGTTACTGCTTCCATCAACCAAATGTTTCTGTTTTTCTAAATGAAAATAAAAACAAAATTGCAAAAAAAATGTTAAACTTAACCTTAAGTTACATAAAACTTATAATACTTATGTTATTTTCTTCGGTTAGGTATATTTTTAATCTTTACATCGTATATATATATATTTTTTGTTGCAATTAAAGTGGTGTACTTATGTAAAAATGTTATTACCCAAACATTATTATGAGAATATATTTTGAGAAATTGTTTGCATAATCTTACTTCTAATTCAAAAAGATATTATTGATAGCACTTTGATTTTATAAATTTTTTAATGGATTATAATACTTGAACCATTTGGATAGAAGAAAGTTTGACTAATAATGTATTAGGGCCAGGCGTTAGAATTTCTTTTTAAATTAAAATAATTTAAATAGTTTAACTTCAAATTTTATATTGTTTTTTTGTTTTACATAATTATATTTAGTAACGATTTAAAATTTAGCATTTAAATTAGAGTCGTGCGAATACCGTTTAAATCAAATAAAAAAATGAATTGAATTATTTGAAACAACGAATTTTTCAAAGAAACGAATTATTTGTTTTAGATTTCTAATATATAAACCTAGTTATGTTTAATCTTTTAAGAGCGTGAATTTTTACTTTTACAAATTTTTATATCTTATTTGACTTCAGTAACTTGAAAAAATGTTGAATAAGATAATAAAAGTCGTTAGTCACATACTACTACCAATAATAAAAAAATTAAAAGTTGTTTACCTATCAGTTAGATTTAAAATTTTAATGACAACAAATAGTTGAAGAATAGTATATTAAAACACAAGTTACAGAATGAACGCGTTTCAATCACGAGACCGGGTTTCATACACGAGCCGCGCAGCGGCGATTTTATGAAACGGTATAGTGAGTGAAACGTATTCTATGACGTGTTTTTTATACTATTTTCTCTATTTTGATTCAATTTTAATATTCTCTGTAAAATGTTAATTTTAAAACAACATTGGGAAACTTTTGTATTTTATTGAATTGGCAACATTTACACTTTGACATATTGAAATTTATGTGTTAATCTAAAATCGCATGCGAAATGTTCTCTTTATATCCTTATAAGTAAATAATTTTGAATTAATAAAACGTCTTTATTTTATCTTGGAATCAGCATTTGAATTTCAATTGTTACGTTATAATAATTTTGATTTCTTTTTCACATAACGTTAACTTACGATGCAGAGATACCAACTTGGAAAAAACTAACATTACTAAAATACGTGTAAGAATTTACTAATTCTCACACAATTTATTTTATTTGATTGTAGAATAATTTTTTTGTGTTGCTTTCATCGCAACGTGATAAATTGTAATCTGCGTAAAACTGTTTTAAGAGTCAATTAAGTGCGAGTTGTTTGAAAAAAAAAATGTTTTAAAGATTTTATAAATCCAAATACTAGAGTATTATATATTTTGGAGTTGGTAGTATTTAATTTTGCAAAAAAACAGCACGAAAAAATGTAGATAACTTTGTCATAGCATAGCTCACTCTCGTGCAACGTTGGTTATGGTATACTTCAATTTCGACGCTAGTGACATACATTATTATTATTATACGTGTCATATTTCTTTAGCAGTTATCGATTGGCATTCTCTAAAAATTCCATGACATTATTACGACTAATTCATTGATTATGTAATTATTGGTTTAAGTATTTTGTTACATGCAAATTTTGCGTTATATTTTATTAATTTTGGTTCAAAAATTATTATTTATCCGATTCATGACCCTGGGGTATTTCCCATGTTTCGCGCCGCTTTTGGCGATAAGTTAGTCGGACAGCGTGGACACTTCGAGGAGACGATAGTGAAGGGTCATATGAGAAAGTTGCCTGGATATTTTCTGGAGCTAATTTTTGCTTAAGGTTGCAAGTTTCGGGTTTTTCGAGATTTTTGCTCCAGAAATGTAATTAAAGTATATCTATTAGGATTTTTTGTTGGATTTAGTATACACACGATTTATTCGGATTTTTTATCCAGGATTTAACTTATCCACCGCTCGGTAAGAGTTATTTTTCTTCCCTTATTTTATATTGATCTTTGTTATGTTTCCGCAGGTCACGCTGTTAATTATTATACATTCCTAAGGGTTGTTCTTAAATAACATTTTAATTTAGTTTAGTAAATATAACCATAGGAAATATAGCAAATAGGTGCAGTTTCTCCCCTTGTAAAGTTTCATAAAGTGCACCCTGCGTATCATACATTTGTAACAAAACTATTGTACATACAAAACACGTGTGTTTTTTATACTATATATTCTTTAGCGTTAATTCACTTTTGTTTGTTATTAAAAAGTAATCATGTTGTTAAAGTTTTAAAATTTTAGTGAATATAACGTAACGGTTATACATATTAGAAACATTTAAAATTCAAGTATTCATATTTGACAATTTTTTAATTAGGTTTTTTTTTAATTTTTAATATAAAATATGCACACACAAAAAAACGCGTCATTAATTGGTATTTTACCAGTATTTGTATGCCCTCGTACAGTCTTTTTCTAAACCCCATTGAATAACTGCTTAACCAATAGAGAACTATCATAAAGAGAAGTCAGTCTACGGATAAAGAATAATTGTATACTCAGACTTATAATGCTTCTGAAGCTATAACACAAAAACATAAGACAATTTTTTTACAAGTATTGCGTTACACTGTATTAGTATAACTGGTAAATTGTTATCCTCTTCTATTTTTGATAAAATTGTTTCTCAAATTGTTTCTGTTGAAGTTTTTTTTTAAATTACTTGCACATTAATCGGTTACAATAAACGTTGTTCATAAATACCTGGTCTAACTGCTGTACTTCTTAATTGACCAAAGTCCCTTCGCGAAGTAATTGAATTGGATTATAATGTTGATGTGACAGCTGAAGAACCCGCTTCAAGAGCAAATATAAATTATATATGCAAGAAACTGAATTTTCCCATTATCATAACACGGGAACACTTGACTGGAATTTGATGAACGAGTATAACTGTTATTTATAGCGAAACTTCTTTTACGTAAAATTTTACAAATGCATCGTACTCCAAAACACCACCTAACTTAGCTCCAAAAAGTTCTCTTGGTACTACTACATATTATTTACGAATTTTTTAAAAAACTTCCGTTTCAAAACAAATTCTCTCTATGTTATAAATCGGTTTTTCTACTGAATAAAACAATTTGTTCATCTAATTGACTCTAAATAAACAAAGTTTACTTAGAATTAAAGCAATATTGAATTACAAACCAAATTTTTACGACAGAAACGAAATATTTATTACTGACGGAACCAATAAACCATAAAATTTGCATTAAGTGAACTTATGGTGACAAAAAAATGAATAAATGTAAAGTGCATTAACACCAAGTATTTATTAAATGAAATTAAAATTACGTTAAAATTCCCAAAATCGAAATAACCTATATACAATAAAATGTACCCTAGCAAAAAAAAAGTACGTACACTAGCTCTAACAAAATCACGAAAAACGAGATTGATTTCATAATTTTTCAAATAAAAAACGTTATTGTTTTAAACAAGTTTTTCATTTAGGAAGTGACTACAGGGCCATAAGAGTAAAAATCGTATTAAACGTAAGCCACAAAAAATCAATACTAACGTCTAACATGTAGACCAATACAGACAACACTTTGCTGCAAACCCAACATATCTAGCAAATATACAGAAACGTGTAAACATTGGAAGAACCAAGAAGCAAATAATTACAATCATGAAACAAACACAAACTAAACGTCAAGCAGGAAAAAACCAAAATAAAAAGTAATGAGCTAAAATAAACAGCTCATACGCATAGAATTCTATAAAAAAAACTGCACAAGAAGAATAGAACAGCATATAACAACATAAAAATTCCCAAAGAGTAGAGCGTAATATTTGACGACATACCGAATATTAGCATAGACAAAATTAACTTAAAATATAAAAAAACTAATACAGTATCAAACACATTAAAATAAAAGGAATGACACTCTATCGGTCTGTTAGCTTAGCTTTAAAAATTATTTATAAGGAAGATAACAAGAAGATTTACAACTAAATTTACCTTTTATCAATCACGAGACCAAGCACAATTTAGTGTTGGCTTTACTTGTTTTGTCTTGTTTAAAACTCTCAATCACCGTTACGCCAGCATGTGTATGACAACGTAAGCAATTCTATAAAACTGCATGAAACCGCTTAGGACTTCAAAATAGAAAAAAACGTTAAATTTTTTTTTCCAAACTATTTGTTTAAGAATTTTAAAATCAAACCCCAAAAATTTTTCAGTACATATAATTCAAAATATATGATAAAGCAATGTGCATCGTATATCTAAGACACAACTGTGAAGAGGAGTTAAATAATTAAATCGAACGAATTTCTTTTATTTTTTTAGCCAGCATAAAAGAAGTCAAAGAGACTAAAAGTATAACGGGATGTAACGGTTAAAATTTACCTTGCAATTTTTTCGTCTGACGGATAGGCAACTTTGCCATCACCAACGTATGAATACCTGACCTCGACAAATTTTGCTTGAGTTTTAAGCTATCAGATGGCGAAAGTGTAGTTCATTTTGCGTGCGATGTGTGTGTCGGCGTTACAAGCAAAAATTGTAAAATCTGAAATCAATCTTTTGGAGGTGTGAGTCAGAGGAAACCGCGCATAGATATATTTCTGTTCAGCACATATTGTAGCTCGTATGGCGAACTCGGTTAATTAGCTATTATGAAGTACTCTGTCAATTAAGTCTTACGGCATTCTCTGTTAATTAAGTGCTATGGCGTACTCGAATAATTAAACTGGCTCTGACATACTTCGGTAACTCAACTTCGATGGCATACGTACGTAAATGAAGTTGGTGTAATGGTGGCGAAATTCCTAACAAGGTATTTCTCTCACATTATTTCAACGGTGAACAAACCAAGGAACGAACGCTGTATCGACCTTAACTTGATCGGTGCTGTCGAAGGTCTTATGAATCGCTTTTCGCTATACCAATTTAACAATTTAAATCGTCGATTGTCAGAATGGTTAACGAACAAACTAATAAATATAATTATAAACGATGTTTTTTATTATGTGCGCTTAGTAAATTTGTATGTGTTACTCCGTAAACAAGATTATCATTTAACGGTTATAAATTTCAATTTTATTACTTAACGTTCATAAATTTCAAAGTTACTATTTAGCTTTCTTTAATTTTAATATTATAATAAATGTAAAGAGATTGGAAGTACGCGTCGAAGTTGATGTGATGTTACAGGGATACGTCCCAGGTAATTATCTGACTCGCGGACTTGACGCCAAGACCACGGGCGAATTATAATCAATCAATTACGCTAACGTATCTAACTATTGCTACCGTTAGTGAATTGCGGCGGTGTGTTAAAATATCTGCTCCAGAATATACTTTAGACTTGTTTTGTATTCTTTGTATTTATGTAATAAGTATAACCATACCAGTGGCGTAGCCACAGGAGCAGTAAGGATTTTGTAAACAACGGCGATTCGACTCTTGCCTTTTCTCTTTCTTCATAAGGGTCGGTTGTCGTAAAAAAAAACGATATTCTAAATTAATAAACGAAACTGTCATTTTCTTGTTAAGAACCAGTGTTTTATTTCGTGAGGTACTTTGGGGATTGCGGGTCTGGGATTTTCTTTTCTCTAGCCTAGACGTTCTGTACTTTACTCATCCGCAAGAAAAGGTGGCGCAAAGGGCATTGGCTTATCGGAAGAATATTTTTTGTCTAATCATCCGATCCACGATCATCTGCGGCGAAGCTAGCAAAACGGTAAGCCAAACATCTACTATTGTAATTTTTTTCACCTCCCCAATCGGTACGTTACAGGAATTAAAATCACAAACCGACGCAGTACCGGAGCAATCTATTAATGAATATTTCTATTGCCTTTTTTGATATGACCAATCAAAACAAAATAAAGTGACTATTCACGTTGGCGCTAATAGTCGGTTATTGGATCTACAATATTCACCAAAACCATGATATTTAGAAATAAGGAGAATCCACCACTAAATTTTAAATTTTCAAATAAAAACCAATAATAGTAGTGTAATAAAGTTACTTCTAGCTGAGGAAACGATCATGTTAAATAAAACAAAACCTTGATAAATTTGCTACTATTTTTATTACTACTAAACTTCTTGTATATTTGGCAATTTGTCCCGACGTTATTTTGGTATTAACAATTAGATTACTATTTTATAAAATCATTCTTATTCTGTAATAAACACCGAAATATTTCTCGGTAAGGTTTCGTAGCGTATTTTTGTGTATATTTATTGTAATTCGAAAATTCTTGTAGGTGTTTTACGTACTGTTTTTTGTTGCCCTCGATAGCGAGTTATCAGAGCGGAGTTGTCAAAAGTTATCGACAAACGCAATTACCATTCCTGTCTACGAGGTGACGACGTTTAAGTACAGGTTTTCATTGTATTTTACACTTTATGACTTTGTGGCGCCTAATGCTATATTATTTTACTATGAGTTTTTAATGGCAATTATTGTTCCATTGTAACCATGATGAATCGATTTTGATCGAGATTAAACCTTTGTTTAATTAATTTAGATAAACATAGTAACCGTATATTTTAATCTAATTATTATTATTTTGTGTTTGGGTTCCACAACGTCTCTGTGTACGTTTCATTTTAAAATTATATTTTAGTTCTTAAAAACTTAGGGTTCCTTTTAAAGTTTGAACCTGGGTTTGTTACGTCCTTATTTTGAGAAATTTGCGTAAGAATTTTTACTACTTTTTGGTCAACTTCTTTTATTTATATTAGGGCTTCATCCTATTTTTTTATTGCTTCTTTTTCTTACGCGTTGTGCTGTGATGCTGACGTTCAGTTTGGTGCCAATGTTTCCTAAGTAGCAATGTTTGATCCGAGTTTTCATCTCCCAGTTTGACTCACATAGAAGCTTCAGCAATCTTCACATACCAATCTGATACATTCCTGACTTATAAATGCTGTTAATCTATCTTTAGTATTGAAGAGTAGCGAATTAAAATTATTAATAATTGAAAAAGAAATATTGATATAAGTAATTAAAATAAAAGCCGTTATTAGCTGGTTCTGAACTGTCCAAAGAAACATAAGTTAGACAATTAATTTTTTGAATTTTAATTCTTTAGTGAAAGAGGAATGTAACGAATCTTCTAAAAAAACTAAAAAACACAGCTATCTTAATGAGTGTGGGTGTGAAGAAGTGAAAGGAATAATGCTGTCAATAGTAGTGGGTTTACAAAAAATATCAAAATAAAGTGATCGTTTTGACGAATGATCTGGATATCCAAAAAAATTAAACGTGCATCTTTTCTTCAGGTGAAAGCAATATCAGAATGTAGCGAATTAACCCTTTCGTGGGCAACAACAAAACTTAAAAATCTTTTTGTAGGAATAGGTACATGAATAAGTCTTTTTTAAAAGGTTCTAAACAAATTTCAGAAAAACTACCCCCATTTCTAAATATTTTAGGTGGGAAGTATTATTCCCACTGCCTATATAATCAACAATTTTTTGTTTAAATTTATATTCAAAAAACTAAAAAATACATTCTTAAAATATACTTTGGTAAGAAAATGAAATATTTAAATCATTTAGATATAATCAGTGCTTCTGAGAAATGTTTTTTTATCATTTCCCGTGGAACTTATTAAAACAAGGCTGAATACAAAGGACTACTTGGCAGGAAGAACACGTGTACCTTGTCCTTTTCTCACCAACTTTTGTGCTGCAGAGTCTACATCTTTTGTATGTTGGATTTTGAATGGAAAGATGTTTTCCAACTTCAGATAGGCGTATCTCATCTGGAACGGTGCGTTTATTTGATAGAAATAATATAGGTTTATTTCGTCGTTTTCTGGAACTATAACCATCTACAAGTTGTCTTGCCAAATTGATTCTAAATGTCAACTGATCACATGATCTCTTTCTAGCTGTATTCATAAGTATAAATTAATCGACAATAGCCATATCTACTAGATAATAAAATATACGGTGCCACCATTTCGTAGATCGTCGACCAATGGTATATCTTTCGTGGAGCTGGTCAAACTTATCGACGCCACCCATAATTTTATTATATTCGGCTATAACAATGGGGCAATAAACGGTTTCTCTCACACCCGTCTTATTTTTTTTTCTCAATACAGTCGTTGTTTCCTTTGGACAAAAGTAGTTTGAAATAACATGAACAAATTTACTGTCCATTCATTTGACAGCGGATATGTTTCCTTTGGTTTCAAACATGAATTCTCCACGTTGCATTTTGGTTTTATCCTTATAGGTATCTGGTAAGTTCTTTCTGTTTGTCCGCACAGTGCCAACGGCAAATATCCCCTCTTTCAGTAGTTTCTCCATAAGAACGACTAAGCTAAAAAAATTCGAAAGCTACGACACAATTCTTGTCCTTTAGCGAAGAAGCAAGATTTATGACAACTCTTTCACCTAAACCGTAACTGTTCTTTTTTGAATCAGTAGTCTTGCCGGTGTATATATCAAACTTGCAAATATATCCTGTAGCAGAGTCTGCCAAGCACCACACTTTCTAACCTCTTTTCACGGGTTTCATCGGCATGTACTGCTTTATCGATGAGCGTCCTTTGCAGGCGATCATTGACTCGTCGACAGCCAGGGAAGTCGAGTGTTTATATGGCTTGCGAATAGAATCGTTGAGCATCATGACGAGAGGCCTTACTTTATGTAATTTATTATATCCCGTTTGATCCTTTGGAACGGCCTTAACGTTATCATTTGTATGAATATTCTCCACAAGTTTTTTATACCTTTTAAATGATATGACTTGAGCTACCGAGGGAACTGCTAGAATAGGATCACTTGACCAATAGTTTGCCAAGTGTTGAAGTTGGTAAATTCCCATCATAATCATTACCCCAAGAAGAGCCTTGATTTCTTCTTTAGAAGTGTCTTGCCAATTTTTTGATGCCCCCAAAACTTCTTTCTTGTTAGATTTTCTTGACAGGTCTTGTGATGCATATAAATTGGTTTGTTCAACAATGAACTCCAAGATGTCATCACTAAATATTGCATTAAAATAATCTACTTCCTTAGCATGTGGGGGAAACTGGATCGTGGTTTCTGCCGGTTTATGAAAGTCGATATTCTTGTCATATAGGTGCTCGCAATTTTTTGTCCAGGTGGATGGCTCTTCACTGTTCTCACTATGATTACCTTCATCGATTTCTTCGAGCATAGTTAATACAAATGGCGATGGCGAATTTAAGAACTGGTTTGTCGGACTGGGAGGTCATGGGGTGATACGTCCACTGGTGGAAGGAGTATTACTTGTACTGGAATCTATGGATTCCAGAATGTCCATTTCTTCGTTTGCATCATCATCTTCATCTGAGTTCTCTTCATCATTCGGAAGACTGTAGAGGTATTCAAGCGCATTTTGTCGATGAAGAGGATTCTCTAAATCCCACATGACTAAAAAAATACATTTAGGTAATACATCGTCCCAATGGGCACTGGGAAGAATATTTCCCACATAAGAAATAATATGGGCCGTGGGAAGTATTCTTCCCACCTATAAATATTGTCTTCCTATCAACATAACCACCCAAAAAACAAAAATATACACAAATATCTGTAATTAAGTAATAAATCTACCTAAATTATAAAAAAAAACTCTAAGGTCTTATCTAATTACGACGATGTTTGTGGATTTTCGAAAAATACCTGCGTTAAAAAAGTGCTAAAAACGTGGTTGTCTATAGAAAAGGTCAAACCCTACTGAAAAGGGATCTGTAGATGCGATCATTTGAAATTCTGTATGTGTGTCTGTATATGTTTTAAGGAGATAGCAGCACCAATACATTTAGGAAATATTTTGACCCGTGGTCCGTAGCGAGAATATTTGCTGGTGGGAAATTGGCTTCTCACCGCCGACGAAAGGGTTAAGATTATCTAACGTGGTATGAATATACTCTAGATTACCTCTATAAACAACCAAAACATCATCAGCATACTGCCTCCATTGGATAATGTTATTAAAATTATAATTATTATTTGAAAAAATATTGTTTTCATAATTTGACATAAAAACTTCCGCCAGTAAAGGTGATAAGTTAAAACGCATAGCTAAACCAATTTTTTTAGATGAAAATAGAATCATTGAAAGAGAAGAACACTGTTTAAGTTGTGATTGTGAGAAGAAAGTAAAATGTTTTCAATTCATTTGACTAATTCGCCAGAAGAAATATTAGGAAAAAGATTTTGAAAGTTGAAAGATAAAAAAACACGTTAATTATCTAACGTGACATTATTAATAGTAGAAAAGATTTCTGTTTCTGAATTTTTAATATACTAGATGTTATGTGTTAAAATAAGAGGGCGAAGAAAACTACTTAAGCATGAGGCAACTTTACAAACTGGTGTATTTTTAAATGAACTGGTAGTATAGGAATGTTAGCTTTATGAGTTTTTGGTAGTCCATTGGGTTCATGATAACAAAAGAATAGAAATTTACCCTTTTTAGATGTTAAACATCTCAGATCCAAACACAAGCGGTTTATTCATGGAATGGTACACCAAACTAATGGCGTCTAATAGGATTATTAATTACTTATCAAAATATTCTCACCACCAGAAGATTAATATTATTAAATCAATGAAAAGGAAAATAATTAAACTTAGTAGTCCACAATTTCACAATAAAAACCCTACCCTAACAACAGTATCAACCCAATACTATTTAACAATAACGTAATTAACACTATTCCACCACCACCAAACGGCTCTAATTCAAAACTTACGCTTCCATCATCATCGTACCAGGACCAAGTAATAAAATCATTCTAATATTAAAAACAACAAACATGCGATTAGCTACTTACAACAGAAATCACATGCTGGACACAAAAATCAAAGATAAAACTAACAAGCTATACCGACATAGTGTCTATAAGATCGACTGTTTAAACTGCAGTAAATGTTATGTAGGACAAACAAAACAAAAAACAGTTAACCGATTAAAAAACCACAAATATGATTGTAAAAAGAAAAAAAGTGAATCAGCGTTACCATTACACCATATTGAAACGGGGCACAATTTTGATTTTAATAACCCTTCAATGTTAGATGTTGAACCAAATCACAGAAAAAGATTAATAGCGAAAATTATTTTCATAACAAAACATAGTAATAATGTAAATTTTAACAATGCTACTCAAAACGTAAGCACTATTTATAATTTATAATTTAGTTCCTGTGATTAATTGTCTTCATAGTGTAGGTCAAGACACACCATTTTTGTAGTCTAAAATGTAAGTGTACTTCTTATAGCACTAATTATTGATAACATATTTGAAATTACCCATTGCGATTGAAATTGCCATGTAACAATTACAATTTTTAATAAAACAGAGGCCTGAAGAACTGCGCACTCAGCTGCACGAAACGTTGCCTTACATAGACACATAAAGTGTTTTGATGCCCCTCCTCATAGAAGAATCTAAAAGAAATCATGTTTATGTATATCCTAAACCAGTTAAATAATAATTCTTATAATCTTACATTGTTTTGAAAAAAAAATATTTAGCAATCAATTTCTGCGCATTTTCAAGTAAATCGCATTTCCAAAATTAAGTCAAGCCAATTTGTAACATTCCAATACAAACCCAATAAATAGATTTAAACGTTAAGGCTGAATAACTAAATTTACTTCAAAACTAGATTGTATTTAGTACGTTAATCAAAATTCTATATAGATTATTAGATATAGTATTGGATATTATTATAACCAATGTTTACTTTGGTAGTAGCTACATTTTTATAAATATTGACCTAATATCAAAATTAGCGTTTCATCGTTGTTGTTCAACGCTTCTTCATTGAACCGTTTCATTACTTTAAATGTAGCGGTGTTTCCAATTGTTGCAATGAACTTCCCCGTCAGAAATATCTTTTTGTTGGTACATAGATATTTGATCCAGTGCGTCTACGACGTTGCTAAAACAGTTCTCTCTTTTTTAAAGTGTTTTTGGAACGCCATCCTGTGGTAAAAATACGACGTATGTTAATATAGAAAACTATAAATCAGTACGGAGGGTAGAAAAGCTGTCATTGGATTTAATGACAGCGAAAGTCAATGATCTATTGACAAGTGACGCTGTCAAAATTCCAACTATAAAATAGCGTAAGAACAATGTCAGTATAATTGTGAAAAAATATACTGATTTATAGTTTTCTGTATTATCATACGTGGTATTTTTACCACAGGATGGCGTTCCAAAAACATTTTGAATATGTTGGTAATGTCTCCACGACATAAAAGAGTACGGTTGTCTGTCGGTATGGTTGTGGAAACACATCGGTGTATCTCAGCTCCGGCGAGTTCCTAAAGAACGAAACAGCTGTCCGCTAGTTCTGATGTTGTTTTTTACAATTATACTGACATTGTTCCTAACGTATTTTATAGTTGGGATTTTGACAGCGTCACTTGTCAATAGATCATTGACTTTCGCTGTCATTAAATCCAATGACAACTTTTCTACCCTCCGTACTGATTTATAGTTCTCTCTTGTCTGTGGGTTTACTTATACCAAGTGTATCAGCGTTTACTAAATAGGTTTTGTCTTCCTCAATTTTATAATTGTGTACATTAGCCTTTTATTGATATATGTTAAAGCCAGTTTTTTAAGTTTTAGTTTTAAAGTATGTACTTGTACAAAACAGATAGTTTTAAGGGAACAGTTGTAATTAAATAGTAAAATATTACAACAACATCTCCATCATTAGTCAAGTGTCATATTTAATTACAAAAAATCCAAAAAAACCAGTAGTTAAAATTGTTGCTACAGTCTGTCTCTTTTCAAGCTGAAGTGAACGTGAACAGGGTTGCCCAGTTGCAATGTTTTCGTTTGAAGCATTATTACCGCCATCTAGTTTAAGAGCGGAACTAAAACCGGTCAAAAGCAGTAGCGGGAAATTTTGAAATTAAATTTATTACATATTGTATTAACGCTCGATTGTACTGTATTTTTTAAGTCATACTTAATGCTAAGTAATGCTCAATCACTGTAGAAACAATTTTTATAACGAACGTTTCTATAGAAATTAAGTGTAAGTTAGCACAAAGTATAACTTAAAAAATACGGTGCAATCGAACATAAGTGAACCATTATTAACGCAAAAAATAAACAAATAACGAATTTTTCAACTTTTATTGAAAAAATAACATGTCTCTAATCTTATTCTAAACAATTACTAATTACTTTGTTTTCTTTTTAAATATAAGTTATGTGCCTGAATTTGTAGCCGATCTGGTTTGTCCGGTAAAGGTTCATTGCCAGACGTAACTTTATTTATAATATTAAAATAATTAAAAATTATTATATTTACATATTGTTGTAATATTAAATTAATTAAATCATCAGAGTGCTGGCAGTGTTTGAAGTTAAATTCAACATTTCTTTTCAAATAATTTTTAATAGAAATAGAAACATTGCATTCATGCGCGATACTAGCCATAAAAAAATTAACAATGTTTGTAATTTTTATCAAAACGTTGATAAAATTTGTATTATAATAATTTAAGTTGTGTCCAATATTTTTCTGGTTTACATACATCGCAGCTGGTTCCAACTTACCCAATACATTACTTGAGCAGATTTCGCAGTGACCCACTTACGGCATTACATTTTTTACAATATAGTTGCCCAAGTAACGAACTACATATGGTGGCAACGCAGAAGCAGATACAACAGCAGGTACTTCAGGGAGTTCTAACACTGTAACAGAAAGAAGTTGGGGTTTCTGTGTAATAAAGGATCTCAAATTTATCAAAAGTCCTGTTGCTTCATCACTTTCACAGTTTGAAAGTCGCGATTGAAAACGCGAGAAATTATTAATTAAAAAACTTTTTAGATAAGGTATAAATAATGCGCAGGTTGGGTGTATGTTTTGTATACCATGCTGTCTTACTTGTCCAAAGAAATTTTCTACCGGATCTTGATTAAAAGCTCGGGTAGCATACTTTGTATAACCATAATCAGCCAATTTTTTTCTTATTATTTTAAAACTTTCTAAAGTAAATATTTTTTAACACAGCAGGTATTGTTCTATCTGATGGCTTTTTTTTCAAACCGCATCGTGCGCAGTACATTAATTCCTGTATCCCAAACAGTCTCTTGATGACATTTTCCAGTCGTTTTAATCTTTCTACGTAAGAATTTAGCTTTTTTTGCTCCGACTATGCCGCCATTCATACTGTCGAACAGTCTGTCAAAAAACTGAAGTACCTTTGCCTTCGACCACAAATGCTCAATGTTCTGTCTCGAGCCATCAACATCATAATAGATGCTACTGAAGTACTGAAAACTTGCGTACAATTTGACACTCTCATTTTTCTAATTTTATCAGGAACAATGTGCGCATCTGTTAGATTTGGCATCGCACGCAAGCTTCCACTACTTTGGTCTATAAAGTAAGCATCCTCGATATGTGACCATTTTGCAGTTACCCAATCACCATTTAACTTGCAAATTAATTTTTTTGTTAGTAAATTGTTGCGAATGCATTTTATTAAATGGGGTGGATCAAAAAGAGGAACAATTTCATCGTTCCCTACTCGGATAACATTGTGACGGAATTCGCCACCATCTCTTAAAACATTCGCTTTGGTTTTTTTTAACAGTTCTTTAATAGCTTTACTATTACCTGCACCTTGGTCACATACCGAAGCTACTACTTTCAGACCTACAGACTGACACATCCTGACAACTTCCTGATACATGTTTATTATGTTCTGCCATGGCTCACCAGATTTAGAAAAAGTGAACGCTACAGGTTGCTTCCAGGAACGCTCAACTGAAACACTACGCAATAACCACACACACGTGGTCAGCTATGTCATTTTTTCTATTAAAACCAGTATCTACAAAGCCCTCCACAACAAATTATAATCTTCTATAGAATACGTATTCAAATGTACCTTTCCTAGGCTTTTTTGGTGTTATTCGTTTTCTTGGAGATAACGAAACCTTCTCAATATTCGTAGAAACCTCAAAACTACAAGGTAATGGTTTTATATTGACTACTTTAGAAGGCAACGTTGCATCTATACAGCCGGACAAACTATCAGAACCTTCATATTTATCTATTCTTTCTATGAAATCAGAATTTTTATATTTGTTAAATTAATAATATTAGCTTACCAGGTAAATGTAAGATAGGGATTGCTAATGCTGATAATTTATTCTTAAAAATATATCGATCCTCAAAGTGTCTATGGCAAATTACCGGCTTATAAAGATTTTTTTTTTCAACACTTAACAAGGCCCGATTACCAGATGCAGCTATCCATTCCCTTAGTCGTTCAATATTAGCTGATTTTGGAAAACAGTGCCCTGGCTTAACAAATTCTTTGCAATTAAAAACACTACAGATCTTCCAAGACATCTGCAAAAGCAAAATAGTGTAATCACAACTTCATCTAATAACAGCGATTGAATTTTCTTACTTTGTTTTCTATGTAATATAAATGTCACACTTCTGAAATAAAACACTAACACTAAACAAAATAAAATAAAACTAATTTCTAATAAACTTTTTAAAAAATGCAAAATAGAAACAACAAACCAACCAAACAAAACTCAAATGGCGTCTGATGGCGTCTAAAAGATAAACATGGTTATTGTTCATTGGCTCAAGACAGTGAACCATAGACGATGAAAAAACAAATACGACGCAAAAAACCAAAAATAATATCGTTAAACTGTCCAATACTAACGCCATCTAGAATAGGAGCGTAACTACCCAGATTCAAAACAATCCATTGCAGCTTGGTGACCCTGAACGTGAACAAAATATACAGTTTTTGCGTAATTAAAAGTTATTTACAGTTTTGTACTTTACTAAGCACGGTCCAACATTTAGTGTATAATGAAATTAAAAGAAAATATACCCAATATATATATATAAGCAGTGGTCGGAAGTATAGCGATAATAGTATCGCGATACGAGTATCGCTATACTTTATTAGTATAGAATATCGTATCGCGATACATTTGAAAAAAAAGTATTGATATAGATATCGCGATAGTTTTCTTCAGTATCGTCTATCGCAAAATGCGATACTTTGAATCGATACTTGAAAATTTATTGGAATGTTTAAATTTAAAAGTACTTCGAAGTAAAACCGAATTTTAAATTCTACCTATATAGTACTTTAAATTACAACTAAATAATCCTGTACCTGCAATGTCTACGATTTTTAAATATGCCATTGTATTTACTTTCTTTAAAACAGGTATAACTCCACCATTGTCTGACAATTGAATTTTATGGCCTTTGATGCTAAATAAACAGAATATACCTGAAGTAGAATTTTCTTTCTAGAAGATATCCGCTCGAAATGTTCAACAACTAAGTACGTTTAATTTATGGTACAAAAATCACACTATTTTGAAGATTTGTCAAACAGGGTACTACTTTTTACTAGTTTATAGCGAATTATTATGATTTTAAAAAACAGTAACAATTAGGATCAAAAAGGGTTGCAGTAAACAACTTTTAAGTAAATCCTCACAACCACCCAAAAGTCACGTTGCAAAAAAATAGTTTTATCTTTACCGACTCCAGATGTACTTACAAATTGTATATTTATCTTTTTTTAATGCCTGTCACAACCGAGCCATAATCCATCAACCAGACAATAAAATATAACAGAATAGCAACTAGCTCTTGATTCCTTAAGTAGTGCAATTTAGGTGTAATTTTGCTTTTCGCTAACATTTTAGCATTATATAAGCAAGTACTTACAAAACATATGTATTTATTTTTAGAAAAAATATAACGTTTGTGCTAACTAATGAATGCAACTGTTTTAAAAATACGTATAGTTTAAATCTTTATTTAAATTTTGTTTTAAGTCTAAATACCTTGGAGATAATACAGCTTTAAAAAATAGACTTATAATTAATTTTTGTTTAATGTTAAAATACGACTAAATTGAAATTGTAATTTTTTTCTTTGCAGTTTTAAATAAGTTTGTACGGTTTTATCATAAGGTGAAGCCACGATTAGTAAGTATAACTGAACCTTAACAATACAGTAGCAACTCAAAGTAATGTAAAATTCATATCGGAATTTCTCTCCTCAGATCACTAATGAAAAAGTATCGCAATAAGTAACGCAAAATTAAAGCGATACTATTATCGCTATCGCGATACTATTCTAGACAAAGTAAAGAATATCGGTATCGCGATACATTTTTGCTCCAAGTATCGCTTATCGTATAGCGATGCTTTTAAAAAGTATCGGTCCGACCACTGTATATAAGAGTCAATACCAAGTGTGCACTTGGTTTAGTACGCGGCGATCACGCATCAGTCATTGTGCTTGAGTTTGAAATTGGATGAAGAATAGTTATTAAAAGGTGTGAGTCATTCCTATTGTTATGTATTTCCATTCAATTGCAATTCCTGTTTCTATTTTATATGTTATAATTTTTTATTTGAATTACAATGTCAACCTTAAAGAACTTGAAAAAAGAGTCGATTTTAATTCGTCAAATTAATTAAACAAAAGATTGTATCAATATTATCGATTTCAATACGCTTCTACAATTAAACAGTTAGAAACGCGTTTAGTTTATATGGAACCATTACTATTTAAATTCAATGAAATACAAATTAAAATTGAAGTTAAATCTGATAACGACGAGGATTTAGATAATGATCAATTATAGCAGCCATATCCGATTCAAGCTCTAATTTACCACCAAGTAATAACTCTTGTAGCAACGTTTATTCATAACAATAAAACTATTACAAATGTTCAAAGGTTCTATTATTTAGAATCGTCATTGAGTGGTGCACTTAATCAAATTTTCGATCTATTAAAATATCTAGCGTAAACTACTTCAAGAACGGTACGAAAATGAGAAATTAATTATACACAATCTTTTAAAGGCTATTTTCAAATTTCCTATTTTAAACAAAGAATCTCATGTTTAATTACAACGCTTATTTGATACAATTACTAAAAATACAGTCGATTAATTCAAACTAGCAAATTACTCATCAACAAAATATACTGACTTCCATAAAAATTGCAACACCTAGAACTTGTTGAACGATTTTATTGAAATTTTTAGGAAACGTCTAGTTTCTTGAAACAGTGTGAAGATTAAAATTTGAATAAAATCTAACCAGTAGTTTTTTGTTTTTCTCCTGTTGTTTCCATAGTAACAATAAATTTGAAGTAGTAGACCATTTAGTAATTCTCAAGTTTGCCAATTATTCTTGTTTGTTCACAATTTCATTCTGAACTTGATAACAATGCCGAGAGTACGTCAACATCAACATTTTGTCCAACTAAGTGATTTTGAACGTAGCCGTTTTATTGGTATGAGAGAAGCCGGACTTTCGCTAAGAGAAATTGCTCGTCGTGTAAACCTAAATGTTTCATCGGTATTGAGATGTTGGGCGAAATAGTCCGAAGAAGGGGTTCAACATCGTCACTGTGGATCTGGACGTTCTTGGAGGACTACAGATCGGGAAGAACGTCGCTTAAGAGTTTTGGCCACAAGAAACAGATTTTCAGCAACTCGATCAATTGCAAATGATTGAATGAGAGGTATAGAACTCAGAATGTCAATGTCATCTGTTTATCGCCGGATAAGATCTTATGGGTTGCATTCATATTGTCCATTTTTATGTCTTTTCCTTACACCATTTCACCGTCAAGAATGGCATCAAATTGTGTTTAGCGACAAGTCCTGATTTTGCTCGTGGGCCCACGATGGTGGTACGAGGGTCAGACGGATGCGTGGAGAACGTATAAAATCCAATATTTTTTCTGCAACACAGCCCTCACTCAAGGAATTATGATATAGGATGCAATATGTTATGGTAGCAGATCACCTTTGCTTTTTATTGACAGCAACCTAAACGCAGCTAGTTACATTGCTAATGTGCTACAACCAGCTGGGCTTCGATATCTTCAGGGACTGCAAAATCCCATTTTTCAGCAGAAAAATGCGTGCCCTCATACGGCAAGAGCTACAACACGGTTTTTGAAAGAAGCTAGTATTACCGTCCTCCCATGGCCTGCACTGTCGCTTGATTTGTCGCCCGTTGACCATGTATGGGATATGATTCGTAACCGACTGGGTAATTTACCACACTCTCCAGATAACTTACACGATCTCTAGCTACGGATTCAAGAAGCTTGGGACGATATACCACAAGCAGCTATAGATCACTTGATTGATAGCATGCCAAGACGTCTAAATGAGTGGACTACAAATCGTGGCGGAGCAACTTATTATTGTAAAAACTTTTTAAGCTTTTTTCCTTTTTTTTTAAATTTTAATCATCCCTTTGTTTTATGAAAATAGACGTTTCCTGAAAATTACAATAAAATCGTTCAACAATTTCCAGGTGTTGCAATTTTTCTGGAAGTCAGTATATACACTACTGAGAGTAACTAATTTAAAATTCTTCAGTTAGGAGGAGCATACAATACCACTATAATGTAACACGATAGAGGAGGATAAAGAACTTTACCAAATATGTATACTATTTTCATTGTTTTGTTCAAACTTTTTGAAAATTAATATCTTTACACTAGCATGAGAACTTTAATTTTTATTTTTCCACTATAGAACATGCAGTACTTTCGGTTTGTTACATCTCATTTGCCTTGCTTTTTTGTTTTTCTAGGCTCGATTTTATGTCCAGTTAGTTCCATATTGATTTTTTGATCTGAGTTCGTGAAATTATGTTCTAGAAACTCGTTTTGAAAACTTTTTTTCCAATGTTGTTGTTTTTGTTTTCTTGTCGTGTCATTTGTCTATGTATTCCGTCTTGTTTTAAGACAGTGGCGGCCACTGGGTACTCAACCCACTCAATAACCAATAATAATAATAATAATAAATAGATCTTGAAAGTAAGAAACTAAACTATACATCACATAACCATACGGGAACAAATGGTTGTGTTTGACAAGCGATTAAATATGGTAACAAAACGAAAACAAAGCATTAAACTTCCAACCTTAATATTTCACAAACACTTTGTTATACAGCAAATTGCTACCTTGAATTTAAAGAACGCAGGTTACAAGAACTTTGTCAAGCCTGACGTTTATAGTTTTGTACATTAAGCTTGTTTGTAAAACAAATCTATTTTATAAAATTTTTATTTACATTCTAACGGAAATATTTTTGGTGGCGTTTTCTAAATTTTTTTGTTTTTAAATTATTAAAATCTGCTATGGATTTAGTGGTGGGCTTTGGATTTGCAGAGAATAAACCAAACACCTTATTTTATAATTTATTGTTTGCATGGTTTTTATTAGTGCTAACATTTAGCTGTTATTCGGTTTTGTTAAACTTTGTTAACATATTTTGGATAAATAATAAACTATAGTATACTGTAATATATATCAATTGTTATCTTCAGGCAAATAAATTTTTTGAATTATTTGCTTTAAATCTTATATTTTTTGGCCTTCTTGAGGAACATATCAAATTGTTTTATTTCCAGTGTCTTTGCTTAACCTTATTACTTCCCCAAATTTCTTGTAGATCTGTTCATAGTAGTTGGATGATATTATGGTTGAGTTGTTTGAGTACCTTTAAACGCGTCATTGATATACATATGTTTGAGAAAGTTGTTGGACTTGCTGTAGGTCCAAACAGAAGGATATAGAATTCGATGGTTTTTGTTTCAGCAGCTCATAAAAACGTTAACTCTTTTTTATGAATGTTTAGTCCCAACTTGAGTTTCATATTTTGCTGCTTTTATATGAATTTTCAAATTTGTATATTTTGCACAATAATCTGAAGCTAGACTGGAAAATCTAATGTTGAACTCGTTTATAAAAAATTTACCAAACATTTGAAAGTGTACTTTATTGTTTTCACCACACTGATTTTAGTGGAGTTCATGTAATTTTATCATGTTGAAGGTATCACCCAAATAAATCTTTTTAGATTTTTTCCCGGTTGTAGTGGCTTTCCTGCCTTTCGACGTTGTTTATGAATTGTCTTACTGTATCTCTTTTATGTCTAGACTTTTTAGAAACGTAGTCGCCACCACGGCATTCTTTGAGTGCGTCTCCTGCGAAAATACATTTTGCCACGTGATTCGCCCTATCCTCTTCAACGTCCAATGTTTTTAAAGTTAAGAAAACATGTTGACAAACTTGCAGTTTTGTTTTTCAAATTCTTGTTGAAAGGAAATAATTAACAGAAAAGCTACGTTTCTTCGGGGTTTTTTTTTCAGCTCGTTTTCGTGTTATTAGAACACACAGAAATAAAGTGACGCATTTTAATGTCTCAATTTTATTGTTATTTTCGTAAAACTTTTGACGAATATGTTTAACATCATGTGCAGCAATTTTATTGCAAAAAATAGACCGTTCTTATGCAAGCAAGGCCTTTGGAAATTCTCTATACATGGATCAGTATATAAATATCTAGAGAAAAAGAGAAGGTATTTATAAAATGTTTTAAATCAGGAAAGTGAAGTTTCATTCATGAAGAATTTACACATTCACATTCTCTTCATTGAAATAAGAGTTCGCTAATAACGTAATTTACATTATCACCCAGCTTATCTTTAGTTAAAGCGTTTCGTGATATAAAAAGTTATCTCATAGGTATTTCTTGTTTCTGTTTTTGCCGTTTTTATCTGACGTTTCTTGCTACCATGATTGACCTCTCGCACTGAAACGTTAGCTTCACTATCGTTTGCCATACTTGTATACACTTTTATAAACTAGCTAGAGCAAAATGCGGCATTGTTTACTAACAACGAAATATTTTACTTAATGAATTGGTTAGGAACACTCTTCACTAGGAGGGGCAATTAAACCACTTTAGATTTTTAATATGGCGACGTTTCGTGCAACCATGTGTGCACTTCTTCAAGCCACTAAAATATATTGTACGTAAGTTACACATTGCTTATTGTATAATAAATAATACGTTTTAGGTACAAAACAAGAAACTTACACAAAAAAGTTCAAGTGGAGACGTCCTCAACTCCAAACAACATGACAACTAATACACGATATAAATAACATAAATAACTCGTTAAACTATTATTAAAAAGGTCAATAATTAAAATGTTGTATATGAACAATAACTAAGAATGACAAACAATTGACACGACATGTATAATCAAAAATTATATTGCAATGTCAAGGTAATCAAGGAGATAAGAAACGAAAAATACCGCGAATTTTATAGACCTATATAAAGCTAATAAGCAATCTTAGATATTAAATTGTTGTATACATTACTTAAATTATTCGTGTCTGTATTAAAGTTAATGTTGTTTTTGTAAACGTTGATGAATATCATCTCTGAAACTAAACGCTTTTATAGTTACAATCTATGTCTAAAATTTTAGGATTGTTGGAATCAAAAGTATGTCCCGTAATGATATGATGTAACGCTAACGCTGTTTCGCCCTATTTATTATTGCAATCATACATGTGATTATTTATCCGATTTTTATCTTCTGTTTCGTTTGCCCTATGTAACACGCTTGGCATCCTATACAATCTAGCTTGTACACTACATCATGTTTTTCAGTTGTGTTAGTTTTATCTTTAGTTCTACTGTACAGCATGTTATAGATAGTATTAGTGTTGTAAGTTGTTATTTTAATGTGATTGGTTTTAATAATCGGAATTATTCTTTTTGTTAGGTTTGGAACATTTATTATTTTTGTGTAAATAACGTTAGTATTAGGGATAGTATTAGGGTTAGTAATGGATGGGTTTATTGGTGGTGGAGTATTATTATTATTCGTTGTGTTAGTGTGTATGAGTATTTTGTTTATTATGTTATTCGGGTAGTTATTTTTCCTTAATATGTTCTTTAAGCAGTTAAGGTTTTTTGTAACAAACTGAGGACTGCTTAAACTTAATATTTTATTTTTCATAGCCTTAATCGTATTAATCTTTTGATGGTGTGGATGTTTGGAAAAGTAATTTAACGTTCTGTTAGAGGCTATGGGTTTAGTATACCATTCACTAACTAGACAACCCGTGTTAGTATCCTTACTAAGTCTAACGTCTAAATATGGTAATGAACCATTTGTTCAACTTCATACGTGAATTTCAAATGTTGGTTGTAACTATTAAAAGTGTTAAGAGTGTTATGGATTTCTGTTTCGGGTATACATGCAACAATATCATCAACGTAACAAAATACAAAGACCGGTGTATATGATAAATTGTTGTTTACGTATTTAAGTAGATCATGCATAGCAAGATTAGCCAATATAGGTGACGCAGGATTACCCATGGCAGTACCAAATTTTTGAGTATACATCTTGTCATCGAATGTAAAATAACTTGACTCAAAAAGAAGTTCTATAATATACACCACATCGACTAATTCTAAAGTTGTATGGCTTTTCAAATCATCCCAATATTTATTTATTAGTTCAACGATCAGATCTTTAGTAATGTTTGTGAATAAAGATGTAACATCAAACGAAATGATTTTGTAATTACTCGGTATGGTAATGTTTTTAGTTTTTTCAATAAGTTCATAGGAGTTCTTTATGTTATGATCAAATAAGTAAGAAATGTTTTGAATTATACTAGAAACGTATTTAGATAATTCATACGTGGGAGCTCCTATACAAGAGACAATAGGTCTGGCCGGATGTTCATCTTTATGAGTTTTTATTAAACCGTATAACTTAGGAGGTGTACTTGTGTACGTTACAAGTCTTTTATAAGTAATAAAGTCGATGTGTCCATTGTCATATAGTCGTCTACATAGTCTGTTGTTTGTATTTTGGTATTTATTAGTAGGATCTACGTTAGTCTGTTTATAGATGTTTTCGTCATTTAGTAAAGTCAACATTTTCTCTTTATATTCGTCTTTATGAATAATAACTGTAGCATTGCCTTTGTCCGATTTTGTAATAAGAATGTCTTTGTGTGTTTTAATAAACTTTCGTGTAGATGTCACTAGTTTATTAATGTGAAGGTCTTGTGGTGTCTGACATTTGTTAGTTTTATTATTAACGAAGTTGGTAACCACATTGACAATTTTCCCTCTTAATCCTTCTCGTTGTTCATCATTATGGTATGTAAGTATGTCTTCTATATCTTTGATTAAACTAATAATAGGTGCCTTATTATAGTAATTACACATAAATTTCGGGGATAAAGCCAGACATTGTGCTACTTTATCAGGCAACTGTACATCCGTTAAATTATATATACAACCCTGTTTAGCAATATTTAGATTAAAGTTTTGTCGTGTGTATAGATTCTGGAATTTGTTTTTTAGTTTATTTTTATCGATTAAAGAATGATATTTATGTTTATTACTTAAAATTTTTTATTACTTAAAATTTTGAGCAGAATCTGGAAATCTGTTTGATGGAGCACACTGTATAGATTGACCTTTAGACCTTCAATTGTTTTAGTAAGGTTATATATCTGCCAGTACGTTATATCGATTTCAATTTTGATAATCGATTTTTTAAAATTATTAATTAATCTATCTAACTTATTGCTAAAAGGGGTGTGATCAGCCTGTATTAAGTACGTGCATTTAAAGAATTGTTGGATGTGTGTCGGTACGATAAAGTTTGACTTACACCTTTTTAAATACACTTTGCGATTGATTAATTTGGAAAGTTTAATGTATGACTTTTCTAATTTGATGATGGTTTTGTATGTATCTTGATTGTAGCTATTACGTATTGTGTTGTGCCAAGTCGACTGGTTGTTAGATGGTACTTCGGACACGGATGCCATTATTGGAAGAAATATGATAATCGAGTAATGTAGTTACGTCCTCCTTTAAATGTTTAATTAATGAATTGGTTAGGAACACTCTTCACTAGGAGGGGCAATTAAACCACTTTAGATTTTTAATATGGCGACGTTTCGTGCAACCATGTGTGCACTTCTTCAAGCCACTAAAATATATTGTACGTAAGTTACACATTGCTTATTGTATAATAAATAATACGTTTTAGGTACAAAACAAGAAACTTACACAAAAAAGTTCAAGTGGAGACGTCCTCAACTCCAAACAACATGACAACTAATACACGATATAAATAACATAAATAACTCGTTAAACTATTATTAAAAAGGTCAATAATTAAAATGTTGTATATGAACAATAACTAAGAATGACAAACAGTTAGCTACAATCAAGATACATACAAAACCATCATCAAATTAGAAAAGTCATACATTAAACTTTCCAAATTAATCAATCGCAAAGTGTATTTAAAAAGGTGTAAGTCAAACTTTATCGTACCGACACACATCCAACAATTCTTTAAATGCACGTACTTAATACAGGCTGATCACACCGCTTTTAGCAATAAGTTAGATAGATTAATTAATAATTTTAAAAAATCGATTATCAAAATTGAAATCGATATAACGTACTGGCAGATATATAACCTTACTAAAACAATTGAAGGTCTAAAGGTCAATCTATACAGTGTGCTCCATCAAACAGATTTCCAGATTCTGCTCAAAATTTTAAGTAATAAACATAAATATCATTCTTTAATCGATAAAAATAAACTAAAAAACAAATTCCAGAATCTATACACACGACAAAACTTTAATCTAAATATTGCTAAACAGGGTTGTATATATAATTTAACGGATGTACAGTTGCCTGATAAAGTAGCACAATGTCTGGCTTTATCCCCGAAATTTATGTGTAATTACTATAATAAGGCACCTATTATTAGTTTAATCAAAGATATAGAAGACATACTTACATACCATCATGATGAACAACGAGAAGGATTAAGAGGGAAAATTGTCAATGTGGTTACCAACTTCGTTAATAATAAAACTAACAAATGTCAGACACCACAAGACCTTCACATTAATAAACTAGTGACATCTACACGAAAGTTTATTAAAACACACAAAGACATTCTTATTACAAAATCGGACAAAGGCAATGCTACAGTTATTATTCATAAAGACGAATATAAAGAGAAAATGTTGACTTTACTAAATGACGAAAACATCTATAAAAAGACTAACGTAGATCCTACTAATAAATACCAAAATACAAACAACAGACTATGTAGACGACTATATGACAATGGACACATCGACTTTATTACTTATAAAAGACTTGTAACGTACACAAGTACACCTCCTAAGTTATACGGTTTAATAAAAACTCATAAAGATGAACATCCGGCCAGACCTATTGTCTCTTGTATAGGAGCTCCCACGTATGAATTATCTAAATACGTTTCTAGTATAATTCAAAACATTTCTTACTTATTTGATCATAACATAAAGAACTCCTATGAACTTATTGAAAAACTAAAAACATTACCATACCGAGTAATTACAAAATCATTTCGTTTGATGTTACATCTTTATTCACAAACATTACTAAAGATCTGATCGTTGAACTAATAAATAAATATTGGGATGATTTGAAAAGCCATACAACTTTAGAATTAGTCGATGTGGTGTATATTATAGAACTTCTTTTTGAGTCAAGTTATTTTACATTCGATGACAAGATGTATACTCAAAAATTTGGTACTGCCATGGGTAATCCTGCGTCACCTATATTGGCTAATCTTGCTATGCATGATCTACTTAAATACGTAAACAACAATTTATCATATACACCGGTCTTTGTATTTTGTTACGTTGATGATATTGTTGCATGTATACCCGAAACAGAAATCCATAACACTCTTAACACTTTTAATAGTTACAACCAACATTTGAAATTCACGTATGAAGTTGAACAAAAAGGTTCATTACCATATTTAGACGTTAGACTTAGTAAGGATACTAACACGGGTTGTCTAGTTAGTGAATGGTATACTAAACCCATAGCCTCTAACAGAACGTTAAATTACTTTTCCAAACATCCACACCATCAAAAGATTAATACGATTAAGGCTATGAAAATAAAATATTAAGTTTAAGCAGTCCTCAGTTTGTTACAAAAAACCTTAACTGCTTAAAGAACATATTAAGGAAAAATAACTACCCGAATAACATAATAAACAAAATACTCATACACACTAACACAACGAATAATAATAATACTCCACCACCAATAAACCCATCCATTACTAACCCTAATACTATCCCTAATACTAACGTTATTTACACAAAAATAATAAATGTTCCAAACCTAACAAAAAGAATAATTCCGATTATTAAAACCAATCACATTAAAATAACAACTTACAACACTAATACTATCTATAACATGCTGTACAGTAGAACTAAAGATAAAACTAACACAACTGAAAAACATGATGTAGTGTACAAGCTAGATTGTATAGGATGCCAAGCGTGTTACATAGGGCAAACGAAACAGAAGATAAAAAATCGGATAAATAATCACATGTATGATTGCAATAATAAAAAGGGCGAAACAGCGTTAGCGTTACATCATATCAATACGGGACATAATTTTGATTTCAACAATCCTAAAATTTTAGACATAGATTGTAACTATAAAAAGCGTTTAGTTTCAGAGATGATATTCATCAACGTTTACAAAAACAACATTAACTTTAATACAGACACGAATAATTTAAGTAATGTATACAACAATTTAATATCTAAGATTGCTTATTAGCTTTATATAGGTCTATAAAATTCGCGGTATTTTTCGTTTCTTATCTCCTTGATTACCTTGACATTGCAATATAATTTTTGATTATACATGTCGTGTCAATTGTTTGTCATTCTTAGTTATTGTTCATATACAACATTTTAATTATTGACCTTTTTAATAATAGTTTAACGAGTTATTTATGTTATTTATATCGTGTATTAGTTGTCATGTTGTTTGGAGTTGAGGACGTCTCCACTTGAACTTTTTTGTGTAAGTTTCTTGTTTTGTACCTAAAACGTATTATTTATTATACAATAAGCAATGTGTAACTTACGTACAATATATTTTAGTGGCTTGAAGAAGTGCACACATGGTTGCACGAAACGTCGCCATATTAAAAATCTAAAGTGGTTTAATTGCCCCTCCTAGTGAAGAGTGTTCCTAACCAATTCATTAATTAAACATTTAAAGGAGGACGTAACTACATTACTCGAAATATTTTACGTTATATTTTATTAAAGTTGGATATACTCAAAAAACTATGAAATATTCTTCTGGAAAAGAATGCCAAAACCTGTAACTTACTCAATTCAATCAATAATTTTTTATAATTTAAAATAAGAGTATTTTATAATTTTTATAGAACAGATACTTGTTGAACAATTAGCGGAAATCAAAATTTGTTTCAAGTATGTGAGCTTTATAAATAACGAATTACTTTAAAAATTAAGAAGTTCGTTAAATTTACTAATTGTTTGAACTTAGAAATTATTTCAAAAATAACTTGCAGATTATTTAATTTTGCAAAATTTTAAATAATTGATTTGCATAAAATAATTCGTCAATTCGAATTGTTTAAACACACTACATAATGTGAACCAAATTATTAAAAATGTATTTTTTATAAGTAGTTTTGAGTTAATGTAAAACATAGTTTATAAATACGGTTACCAAAAATCAAAAAACATTCGGAGTTGTTTTTTATGTAAAAATATACATTGATTTATTATATTAGTATTACACTTTTGTAGTTTTAGGTAGAAAATGATTATTTTAATAGTGCATTGGCATTACGGTCGGTAAGTAGACTACTTGTTTCTGTACTTTGGATTTCTAATTGCTGTTAATGGTTATTCCAATATTTGAAATTTTAACTTTTAATAGCTTAATTTAAAAATTCTTATAGGCAAAAATACGCTTTGATTTTTTTGAAACCTTTACATCGAATACTTTTTTCTCCAGGTTTACAAAAAACAATTTCCCAGATTTTAATCTCAACTAAAAATAATGTAAATATTTTAAATATTAGAAAAAAAACGCGCTTTGTTTTTTCTGCTACAAAATTTCTTTTCATTGTCGACAATTCTGATAACCAACTTCACCGGCAATTTGCTACTGAAGCAATTTCTAAGGTTTTTAATTGTTAATAAGTGTTTTTACACAAAATCTAACGTTTCACGTAAATAATAAGCCTAATCAGTAGCAATGAAAAAGGAGATCAATGAAATAAAATTAAGTTTTCCGTGTTGTATTTATTAAATGTTCTTTTTTATATTTACAAGTATAAATTATTAGAATAATTATGTTTTTTGTCACTGAATCTTAGCTGTATTCTTAGTTTTAAAACATATAATATAGTATTGTTTTTTCAATTATATTTGTTACAACTATAGTTTTGTTATTTATTAACTTGGGTTAACACAATATGTATTTTTATAATTTTATAAAACATTTTTTTAGTCAACATTAGCTTTTAGGATATTTCAAATTACTGTAATTGCAATTTATTATTTGTTAATTGTTTTTAACTACTAAGTAATGAACTAATACTAATAAGCGTTTCTCATTAACTAATTGTTTATAACTTTGTTACTAACAAACAAAGATACAAATTATATTCTTTGGTAACTTTTATGCTTAATAAATAATTACGTACGTAAAATAATGCTAAATTTTCATAATGAGTTATAAATATTTATACTTTAAGTTTGTTTAAAAATTCCGTCATTGCAACACAAATTTCAATTAAAAATCACATTATAATTTAAATGAAAACATCTTGTTATCGTCTTTGTAAGTTCTAATTTAAATAAAATCCAGCATAAATAAATTGCAATTGTCAAAAGAAACATTTACATAAACAGACGTTCAACGTTGTCGACGAGTTGTGTTATAAATATTCCCAGCAAAGGTGTCATTAGCAATTTTCCGCTTTCAATTTATTAAAGTAAACGCAAGACACGTTAGCCACATGAAAATGAATTAAACCGGGAGTCAGTAATTTAAATTTCCTGCATGGTACATAATAATTAATAAGTTTGTTAAAAAATACAGAAAGCATACTAGGCAACGTTAAAAAATATTTCAAGTAAAACATATGGATGCTTTGACAAATTATTTACCTCAAACGCAAATTAGAAAAACTAAATTAAAAAATTAAACGTATTAAAACGTAATTATATAGAGATGAAACGTTAAAAGCTGATTTTATAAATATTAATTCATAGTAAATTTATACTATGAGATGGCTCTGTCATCGTATTTCACTCATGGTAATTATGAACGTTTAGATAGAGAATAATATTTGTAAGTGAAGTAGCAATTGAACCAAATCAAAAAGAAAAATTTAAAGCTGAACAAGAAATTTTCTGGGAAAACTAAATCCAGACGTTAAACTAGATACAGTATCTAAAATTATTAACAGTACCTAATTACTACCGCAAGCATACAAAAAAAAATTACAAAGAAATACTAAAAAATACAAAAGAATTAGAAACTGTATTTATAAACGAGTTTACAGTAAAAGAGAAATTTATATAAGACAAAATAAGAATGATTACAGTCGAGAAAAAAAAGGCAGGAAAAATGGTTAAAGCTAAATATAAAAAATTAATAATAAAATGGTTAGATTGAGAAATATAATGAAAACAGAAATTGACTAATAAAAAGTAACATACAAACCTTCAGCATTAGTAATAAACAACATAAAGAAAATTAAAAAAATGACGAACTTAGCAATGGAAGCAGATAATGAAAAACATAACATAACAAAAATTGTAAATATTAAATATGAAGAATGGAAACTGGGAATGTACGAAGTGTGAATGGTAAAAAACAATAATTAATAGAAGAATTCGAAAATGTAAAATTGGATATACTAGCAATTTGTGAAATTAAAAAATGTAAAAGAATACTAGAAATGGATAAAAGACACATGCTGACGATAACATCTTTGGTGTTTTTTATATAAATTCTTACGTTTTTACCCGTTTTTCTAATGTATGTACGACCACATGAGCAATAAATGCTATAAACGCGGTCAGACTGAAAACAAATAACGTTTTTAAAAAAATTTAAGGGTTGACCCAATTTAGGAATAGTAGAAAAGCTAGTGAAAATGTTGTGGTGCGATACAATCCGTAGTACTTTTGACATAGTGACAACGGTTAGGACTTTCGCTGTTATTTTTTGTTTCGCATAAATAAACTTTGTAATGTATTGCAACTAACACCTCGGTTAGATAATTGAATTCTTTTTGAGGATTTGAGGGTTGACTTAGAGCAACAGCTCTGTACACTACAGAACTCACTACTGATCATTTCTGAGGACGATGGTGTGACAATCTATTTAAACATATAGCTGTATAGGTGAATGAACCTTCTTTATTTCGAATAACTAAAACGTTCAAAAATGGTAGAGTTTTTTTTAAATACCATAGTAAAACGAATATTTTGAATAATAGAGTTTAAATAAGTAAAAATTGTTGACCGCGAGAAATCATGTTGCCAAATAACAAAAGTTGTTATGTGCCTTTTTACCCGTAATTTAGAAGCAGATAATTAGCTCAATATAATTCGGCGATAGGGTTGCAGGTCTTGGTGTGCTAATTATAAAATAATTTAAAAAAGTGCCAAAACGGTGAGAAACTAATGGCAGATACCGTTTAAAACGGTCCAATACTAAAAGAGAACAAGTGACAAAACACAAGTTATAACAACGAATATATTTATTTTTAATAACGAAAGAAAGAAGTTAAAAAAGGAGCAAGACAGAATTCCATATATAGTAACAATTAAAAGTTCATCGATAAATATCATACTTCATAACGGTAATGCAAGCCCTGGAGGGTAAGCAACACTCGATACATAAAATTATCGTAGTACAGTATGACAATATAAATTAATATATAATCAAAGAATTAAAGTTTGATTCGATGCAAAACTAGTGCATTACACGTAATTACACGAATTAATAGAAATTGTACTCACGATTGTTTAGTAATGCTAATAACTATCAGCAATCCTGAATCGTCTCCTAAAATTTGCAAAAATGGTAAAAAAGAAGTAATTAGATATAAGATATCACAAATAAATTTTTTGTAAGTTAAACAATGAAGCGTTGTAACCGAATCCGTCAAGCTTTCGAGTAATTTTCACTATTCCTATCATAGCTGTGCCTCCAAATTAAGTAAACTATCACACGAAGTACGTCGACAACTTGACCCTAGATTATATTGCGAAATTGCTGTTGGCAATCATTGTCTTTACTACGTGCTCCAAGTTATCGTTTCCATCGCAAGGTATTTAATTGACATGACCATTTCAAAGAGGCAAACACGTGGTGGTAGTCCAAGACGCTAGTTTAGAATTTTTTGTTATACCTGAGAACGTCGCGTAATTTACCAATTTGCTTAATCCGCATAGTACATGAAAACAATCCTTCCTCAGTATACTCGCTAAAAGTGTAATATAAATAACGAGGAATATTAATAAAAAAAAAGAAGAACTACTTCCAGAATAGCGGAATAGCGCTTTGATATGAACACCGTTCTCAGCGACTTCAAGTACGAAAGAATCAAAAATGAACATTCCTTCCTGGTTCGCGCTCTACCCGCAAAGGTCGTAAACGATGCACCTTAAAAAGACAGTTTAGGCAAAAAAACTAGTGTAGACATGAATTTTAATTAGCAATAGTATGTTTGGTAAATACATAAATAAAGACATGTAGCAAAGTGTCATGAACGTATCCATACCAACATTTGAGCTTTAGATAAAATGTGGATAAAACTTTTTTTCAAAATCTTCCATAAATATATTAGGAATAAACGGTGAAAGCGGAGAACCCATGGCAACTCCTAATGTTCGTTAGTAAAACTTTTCTTAAATAATAAAATATGTAGACGTAAAACGTTTTTTGATAATAGATATTATGTCGCTTGAAATATTGTTCTCGCTGTATGAAGATATGATAATGTTAATTGAAGCACGTTAGTAAACAAAGAATCGACATCAAAACTAACCAGAATTTCAGTAGGTTGTAAACGAAAACTACGTTCTAAATAAAATGCCTAGAATTAAATATAAATGATTCAGTTTTCCCTGCTAAAACCTGTGTCATGTTTATTCAACATACACAAATAAGCGTAACAATAGAAAATTATATACCTTACACCGACCGGTAAATCCATTCGTGTCTATTTTGTGTCTCAAAAAGTGTATTTTTGTTTCAAGAAACTTAAACTTTTTCTTGTTTAGGCGTAGATTATCAACTCTGATGACAAAAATTTGCCATAATCCTACCATGATTTTATATGTTGTTTTTTGTCATTATGTCGTCTGAAAAACATTGTACACATTAATTTTTTTTATTTATTTAAAACGACTTTATGCTCCACAGAGACAAATTTTTCTTGAATGTTTTATAGTTGAAACGACTGGTGTTATGTTTTATCTTTAAAAATATAAATGTCTACACTAGTTGAAAATTTTGCCGATTTCTACAAAAGAATACCATAAAGCTTTCGCGGTTTTCTTAGTTACAATTAAAAGCGACTTTCGGCTTAGACCGCGTTGTATTAGAAGACCCAGCCAAAACAAGAAGTAGAACTTCCCAAACCCAGATAAAACTGACGTTTGTCATGACTGATACAAGCTGAAGCTCTTTTAATAAGAGAAAATCTGTGGGATTTCGTTAGTGGTAACAAACCTTCACCAGCTGATGCCGCCAGGAGGGAAAAGTCAAATGGATACAAGAAGATCTAAATGCAAGATTTGGCATCGTAAATTAGGTCATATTAATGAAGAAAGCTTAAAAGGTGCATTAAATAAGGATACTAAAAAAGGAATAGATTTCAAAAATACGAGCAAATTAAGTGATTGTGAAATTTGTGCCGAAGGGTAATTAGTTCGGTTACTATTTAAAATAAGTGAAAAACATAAATTCATAGAGTTATTTAATACAATATATTCTGATGTGGTTGGTTCGATGCGTACCATCGCCTGGTGGTGCAAGATTTTTTGTAACGTTTATTAAAGCTTGAATTACATTATACTTTTTTCATACTAGAAACTTGAAGACAAGTTTGTTTTCCAGTTTAGAAACTAGAAGTTGAATTGTGCAAACGGGTGTTCTTCAATAGTATTTACATCAATTCACACTTGAAATACCAACTATTTTCGTATTTCTCATTTTTAATAACCTTACAAAATGACAAAAGAAAACTGTAAAACTCATTAAATTTTATAAATTATGGAAATTATACCTATCATGAAATATTAAAAAGAAACGAATATGTCATAATTTTAAACAAAGTATAAACCAAAGAGCAAAAGCACAAATCGTTTAAACGAAAATTAACAGCTGATATCAAAATAAATATTGAGTTGGTAACATTGCTACAAAACCTAACTGCGCAAGTCTAGTATGAAAACTTGAACGAAAAATAGGACAGGTTCTAGTTTTGAAAAAAGTTTCTAGTTTGTAAACTTGGACAATGTAAATCACGAAACTAGAAACTAAACTTTCTAGTTTACAAACTTGTTCAAGTTTCTAGTATGAAAAAAGTATAATGTAATTCAAGCTTAACGAACGCAGTGGTTACAGAAAGATTGATTTTAAAACAGAAAAATGTACTATTTAATTATTTTGAAGAATCTAAAAATAAAGTTGAAAATTCTACTGAAAGAAAAGTAAAGTTCTTTCAAAATGACAACAAAATGGATTAGCAGAAAAGAAAAATAGGTCTCTCATAGACACATCACGCTGCATACTCATAGAAGTACAACTACCTGATATTTTTGGACTGCAGCCGTTTATTGTGTAAATTACCTAATCAATAAGTCTTCTTTAAAAGCTCTTGATGGTTACACTCCTGTGGAAAAATGGATCGGTCACAAACCTTCAATGCGTCTAAATAAAGAAATGAACAAAGTTATATTTGAAGCTAGAGATATTGTAGGCATTTTTGCAGGATACTCAGAACAATCAAAAGCTTATCGAATATGGGATCCATCAAAAGAATAATCATAATCAGTCGTGACATAAAAGTAATGAATCAATATTATTTCAATGAAATAGACGCAGAAATACAATCCATTTAAAAATCTAGAAAGAAAATCAATCACCGTAGAAGATGATACAGCAAAACAATAATATCTTCTCAACAAATGAAATTTTTTTTTGATTCACAATGAAAATAAACAAACAGAAAGTATTTTAGGAGAAGAAGAACACGAAAATAATGAAATAGAAATTTTTTGGAAGAAAATGAAGAAGTTAATTTACGACAAAATTCAAAATTAAAAACCAAGATGAAATTAAACCTCTTGCTTGGACTGCTGATTATGAAATGTATTCCTTATGTGTGAAAGAAGCCTTACAATGAAGCGATGCTGAGGCATGGAATGCCGTAATAAAAAATGATATTAAAGTTCACCTGGAAAATGATACTTGGAAAATAACAAATGAAAAGAAAATGTCAAACATTATCGGTTCAATATTTGTTTTATAAAGTAAATATAAATCATCAGGCGAACTAGAAGGTAAACAAGCTCGTATTGTAGCCCGTGATTTTGCACAGCGACCAGGTCTTGATTACCATGAAACTTATGCGCCAGTTGCAAAACTAAGTTCTATTCGTCTATTACTCGCCATTTCAGCAGAAAAAAAATTATATATAAATCAGCTTGACGTCACAACCGCTTTTTTTAACGGGGAGCTAGAAGAAGAGATTTTATGCAGAAACCTGAAAATTTAGAAACATTTGTGTGTCAAATTATTCTTGATGAAAGTGAATCAGATAATTCAATTATTTTTCAAAAAGCAAAGATAATGCTAAAAAAGTTAAGAAAAGCAGATGGTGAAACTGTTTGTCGTCTTAAGAAACGTCAATGGTTTCAAAAGCTAGACACAAAGCTTCATCAGTTAGATTTTTAATCATCAGCCGCTGACCTGTGTATTGACCAAAACATCAATGGGAAAGATAAACTCTTGATCGGAAATTATGTTGACCACATAATTATATATGGCAATAACAAAACTAAATTTAACAGAAAAAGTGGTATCATTTCATACTTCACAACAAACTACATTGACCATGAACTGTTGGTAAAGTTAAAAATGAACAGGTCTAGGTCTTCAATTAAAAAAATGTGAAGAAAAGATTTTGCCAGATTTACCATACCAGAACTTGATAGGCGGAATTATGTACCTTGCCATAGCTACACATCCTGATATCAGTCACACCGTAAGCTAACTAATTCAATTCAATACATGTTATGACTAATCACATTGGCTCGCAGCAAAACAAATCTTACGCTTTGTTCAGCGCACACGAGATTTGGCTCTCTCCTTTAAACAATGTAATAATAACTGACGCAAATTGAGCTTCATGTACTAAAGATAGATCTTACACTGGTTTTTGTTTTAAATATGCTGGTGCTATTGTTATCTGGAAATCTAGAAAACACTGACTACTCAAGAAGCCGAATACATGGCCCTAACAGATGCTGCAAAAAAAGCTCTACACATCAAGCAACTACTTTCCGATATGGGTACTTCGCAACAGCAAATCCTTATTTACAATGACAACACTGCTGCTCAAGAACTAGCCAAAAATCCGTTAATAACTTCTTGTTCAAAACATAGTTGTATAGAGAAACACTTTGTTAGAGAAAGAGTAAAAAGCAGAGAAATCGCGGTCAAATATAAACCTTTAGAAGAGTTAGAGCCAACCAAAGGTCTATCTGGACCATGACATGAAACCCTATGTGAATTTATTGTACTATTTTGGACATTTTCATATAAATTTGATGTTTACTTCATAAAAATACATTTTCACATTCACGAAAGAAGTTTTCATTCATAAACTTGGTGTCGGACAAACGTTGTTAGTATTGTAACGTCGACTCTCAGGTAGTTTCTTAGATAAAGAGCGCGCTAACAAAAGATGCAACGAAACTAATTAAGCAATTAGAAAAATTACCAAAATTGGTCAATTAACTTCCGAAGTCAGGAATGCCAAATAGTTTGATTTTGCCACTTAACTATTAAAGTCTTATCTGCAATAAAAAGGTACACAGGAATAATATATAGATTCAATACCAAAAGATAATTATAATCCTATATTCAAAAACAAAAACAAATAATAAGATAAAAGTCAGTAACATTACTTAACACTAAAGATAGAAATTTTAGTAGTTTATGATTTAATTAATTAAACTCAAAACTAAGAGAATACCGGTATTTTTTTACCTATATTAAGAAAAACAGTTTTGAATTAGGTTATTTTAAATATTTGCGGTAAGTAAATTTAAGTTTTATTTTAATTAACAGAAAGTTAAACTTGGTTGCTTTTTTATGAGTAATTAAACAAATTAGAATCGCACATTTAATTAAAGAATATTAATATTTAACATCTAATAATTTAGGTTTAAATGTAAAATTCGTTAATAAAAAGAAAAACCAACTTCGTTAAAAAAAACAAATTTTTAATTGACGAAAAAAATGTACTCATATGTAACTCACGCATATGGATCAAATTTCAGGTTGAAAATGATGTCATTCAATGGAATGCGACGCAAATGTTGGCGGTAGCGGTAGTATTAACCTTGGAAAATTTCCAATTAAGAATCGATGACATAGGTATTTTCTTTAAGAAAGTCAGTTTGGAAATTGGCATTTATGTCTTATTGATATACCAAATCCATTCAAATTATGAATGTAGCGACAATCTCGCTAAAGATAAATTTGGTATAAAAATAAAGTATACCTATATTATTAACACAGATTTATTAAATAAAGATATTGTAGATATAAGGTAAGATAAAAGTTACATGACTTACAAGCAAAGCCACACAAGCGTATAGATCGAACGCTAACTACCGAATGCATTTCAACGCTGACCTCGTCCTATTTTTGAACAGTTTCCACCGAATTAAAAAGTTAAGGAAGGTTAAGGTTTTCCACAATTGTATCGACAATGTTCCTAACATATTTTATAGTTGGGATTTTGACGGCGTTACTTGTCAATAGAACATTGACTTTCGCTGTCATTAAATCCAATGACAACTTTTCTACCTTTCGTACTAATTTATAGTTTTCTATATAACATACGTGGTATTTTCACCACAGGATGGTGTTCCAAAAACATTTCAAATATTAATTGTTGAAATCCTGAATATTCATAAAATTTATAATTTTTCTACTGTCTCTAAATAAATTTCTTCATTGTAAGTTTTTATAGTTGTCGTATGCCGATTAGATTAGCCAAGGTTGATATCCAAGTTTTATATATACCTAGTAGTTGTATTTGTTGTTTAAATACATCTATGAGCAACTATACAATTTACACTAGAATTAATGCAATCTGGCACAATCAAATGTATACTTTGAGCGTCAATAACAACAATTGTAGCATACATAAAGTGACGTTCTAACTTTATTATATTAGAATCGTACACTTACACACACGTTTTTTATTACACTGTACACTGTAAACATAGATTTAAGTATAAACAAATTAACTATAAATAGAATTAATAAATAAATTTAAATAATACGTTCATAGTTTAATAAGTAATAATAATTTACCTAACTACTTTTAATATGAGTTTATAAGTATACACAAACGCTAATAACACAAACGTTTTTTTTTTGTTATCTGAACAAACTTACTTCAAGCTAAATAATTTGAAAAAACCAAAATTGGTGTTTTGCGGTTAAGATTTTTTCCAAGTACTTGACGTTGATGCGTTGAAAAAGTTTTTCAATCTTTAAATACTCAAGATAAAGACAATTAATGGGTTTTGTTATCTTTTCAAAAGCTTAAAGTTGTGATAGTTAAACTACTTTTTTGCATTTTAAATATAAGCATATTCATTAAGACTAAAAAATAAAAATTTCATGTGTTTGTAATTAAAACTACACGAAACGTATAAAACTTTTTAAAAGACTAGATCGTTTCGTATAGAATATAAAATCGAGAAAAAAGTATTGAAACAAAAAACGAAATGTGCTAGTTTGGTTTGAATAGCTTTTATCTAAACTTAAACTAACGCAATCGCCCACGACTAAATTCTGAAAATATCCGGTGTCAAGTGTGTGTGAATTTGACAGCTACCGTACTTTCATTCGTGGCATTATTTCTTTTAGAAAAATAAGGGGGCACGATAAATTCTTCATGAGGTAAATCGCAGCAAGCGAGCCAATCATCCTGTCTTCTCCATCTCCTACTTCCGAATTCTGTAGCTTCTTGAGAATTTAACATCCCGGAATAAACATTTATTGCAGCAATATTTTTGCTAGCATAAGTTTAGTAGAAAGGACGTTCTGATAGTAGGACGGAAGACGTAGCCAGACTGTGATATATATATATGTATTCCAGTTTCGATAGCCTCAGTATAATTTATTCCGAGCGATGCGATTCAATTAAATTGGATTGTATGCTATTCGAAATTATATTGCAACACCTAAACTAGATGAATGGAAATTGTATATGCATAACCTATACGGTCTGATGAGAATACAACGAATGTGGTTTATGCATAATTCTACGAACGAAATTCCAAGACATTTTAGTCTAAAGTTTAGAAAATCGTTTAATCGTTTCCATTAAATGTAGATTTGTGTAATGATTAAGACTTGGTATTTACACTGTACGGACTTTAATTGAGAAACTAGTATTAACAGTATTTTAACATAGATTTTACTGTTACTATTTAAAGTCGTGGTCATAGTTCTTCGTTGACGTAATTTAGAGTTGCAAGCTTCGTGTTCCAAGCTGCTTTTCTTCGTATCTATTACATCTTTTATTTTAAGTTTTGTTATTTATTAAAGAGACTGAAAGAATACGTAAAATTTTCAGTTTTATCTTTCATAACAGTTTTTAACAAAAAGTACTATATTTTCCTTATAAATCACTCTATTCGTTTTGTTTTATAAATTTTTTTTTATTAAATTTACTGAGATTTTTACGGTGATAATTAATCTATACACATTTATTTATTTATCTTTACAAAGCATACGTTTATTTAATTGTTGTATTTAATCATAATTTTGTTTTTGTGCTGCCATCATCGCAAACGTCAATACCCGTTTGTTAGTGTAGTTAAGTAATGGGCAAAAAAGCTCTAGAACAACAAAATAAAAAGTAAAATCCACATAAAACTGAGTGTTTAAAGTCAATTATTATATAAAACGGGTATGTGACAGGTAAAAAAGTCGTTGAAATTCAGTTAAAGTTAAAAAAAGGAACGGTGTTAAACTCAATGTCAAATTTAACAGATATAGTAATAAATGTAGTACCACCATTATATTTATGGTGATTTCAATTTTTTTTATTTGGGCACACACAAATGATAACTACGTTGCTATCGTAAAAATTTTCATAGCATAACACAATCAGGTTCGTTATTTCATGTTTTACTTTCTACCCTTGTTACAATAATTACTATTATTGTTTATTCACTTTTTTAAAACAAATATTGGTCCAATTCTCCCACAATTCCCCATCTTAAGTTGTTCCAATGGTGCCACAAAAAATACACCAATCATAACAAGTACTAAAACACATTACGATAACGGACACAACATACTAGAGTTGAATCAAATGTTATAACTGTGTGTAATAATTATTCCATTAAATCGTACATGCTATCGGCCCTAACATCGAAAATCAGTGGATATATTAACACGAAAGAAGAAAATAACATCTATTAGATAGTTGGATGGTATCAGTTTTTCAAACTGGAAATTTTGAGTTAACCTTCTATTAGAACACAATGGAGTACTTAAACCTTTTTGTGGGAAACCTAAAGGTATGTCAATAAATGACTTGAAATCAATGGATGGTAAAGCAAAAAAACATTATTGCAATGCTCCTCTATTAATATACTGAATGCAATACGTGAAAAGATAACTGCCAAGGAAATTATGAGCACATGGCATACACGTAAAAACTGGCATGTTGATACAAGTCAATTTACAGAAAAACTTTAGAGATAAGCAATTTTACAAACGGGGTTTTTATCTGAACTTTAGAAAAACAATAGATGAACTGAGAACAAGTGGAGGACTTCTGCTTAATTGAAGGTAAAATTTCTAGAAATTCGTATGTAGTGAATATAAAATAAATGACAATGTCAATTTTGTGCGCGAGTCAGTAGTAATAAACCGTAGAATGAAACATTTATTCGTTTATTAATCTGAAGGATTGTGTAGTCTGCATAGAATAAACTTGTACTTCCTCAACTTTAATACCTGAAAATAAGAAACAAAAAAAAGTTTATATAAAAAGTCTAAGAGTTTTTGGAAACATTACTTATACACACATAACAAAAGAAACCACCTCAAGAAAATACTTCCAATTTAAAATTTGTAACAGTAAAGTAGGTACTTCCAACTAAAAAAAAAGAAAATGTAAAAGCAGTGAAAGTCGACTGATGAAAACAAAAAAACCAAAAATGAATTTATCTGAAGTAAAAGAAAAAACTTATTCCAAGAAGATTTCGTCTTTACGACCTAAACTTTATGATTGCTTTTTCAGCAGATTTTCTGTCAAGTAAAATTCCATATACTAATGAAAATGCAGTAAAAGACAATAAATGAAAAAAAAAACAATAGATAAGGAATTATCAAATCTTTAGGAAAATAAAACCTGAGTATTGGGATCACAAAGATGAAATACCTCTCGCAAATCTAGTCATATATACATACCTAAACATATAATAAAATAAAAAAATAATTTGGACTGGCGATCTAAATGATGTGAACTCTCAACATCCATCCAACAGGACCAAATCTTCCAGATACAACCGAGAGAGCAGTCGATATTTGCTTCAACTTTTTCCTACAGACTTAATAAAACATATAGTTTTTCAAACCAATTTGTACTATACACAATCACACGCGTGTAACACCACGTACACTCCAACTACCAACAATAAAATAAAAACGTTTCTGGGTGTTAACTTTTTGATGGACGTGAAGCCACTTCCCAAGAATTATTGGTCATCTAATAACCAACCTAATGACAATCAGATTATTGCTATCACGTCTCGAATAAGATTCACTTGGTTGTTGTCAAACTTTCACCTAAATGATAATTCGGTACAACCTGTTACGAGAAAATCAGGTTCCTCGAGTTGGGCAGTCAATAATAAATCGTTACGTTAGTTTTCTTGTAACAAAACAAAGTAAAGGGTAGCACAGCTTCTCCGGAGAAGGATCGCAGACTTTGTGATGCGAAATTATAACATAAATCTAAAAAAAGGCACCAGGACGATGAAAGGTTAAATTAGGGAGATACCGTCTAACTCTGCCCGTAGCTGGAAAAGAATAAATAACACTACCGAAGTAATAACATAGAATATATATTTATTTTATCACAAAAGATGAATAAGGTACATTAATATAAATTTTCGCAAATATAGATACGTGGGTTGAATTGATTATAAGTTGCATCGAATAGTGAGCAACACACCGTACAACAAGCTCACCTTGTCGGTCTAAACTTTTACATAAACATAACGTCTGAATTTATATTCGCAAATTTTAAAATCGTAGACAAACAAACAATTTAAGCCTTCGAGACTCAACGCGCACTGCATATCAATTTGTGAAGCACAAAAATATTATTAATTGTATTAACTTAACATGCACGTACGGTCATAAACGACATGACCACCGAAGCACAAATAAAAAAAAATTGAATTAGTAATACCCACAGTTAGGTTTTATCCAGCAGGGGATTAGCTAATTTCGTACTTAAATTACCTAAAAAGTAATATTAAACGCAATATAAACGAGCATATAATGTTAACACAAGTAAAAGATCCCCTTCAGCATCCAATCATTTAAGAACGCAAATGCGCACCGTTTCCCTTCGACTTAACAGCATAAGTTTTTCCAGTTTTTGTCTTAGTTCATCTCCAAAAGAGGGATAACCCTGAAGGTTTCCAACCCTTGACTGTGTATAAGAAATAACGTTATCAATAACGTTATTTCTTAAACTAACTCAACGTATTTACCATTGTTTATAGCTATCTACCGTTATCAATAACGTGACGTCATGGAAGTGTTTCAACTAGACCACCTGCTAGTTATCTTCAGCAATAACGGTAGACATGTGGTGGGTACCAAAATCCGCTACAGACAATTAGCACAGAATCAAATTAAACCACCAATAAAGAAAAATTTACACCACTTACCCCGATTCAGCCTTACAAATGTAATTGCATATTTGCGTGAAACGATCTAAACACCGGCCGTAAAAATACAGAGCTCGTCGATAGTCTTACAGGAAGTGAAGTTAAATATACTGTCTAAAATTTGACATTTCCACGAAAGAGTAGGGAATTCTAAGGACAAATTTTATACTTGAAGAGAAATTTTTATACTCGCGAATTGAACTACTAACTTTTAACATAACAAACCTTCAAGAAATGGTCCAAGCTTTGACAAATTTAAAAAAAGCAATCTCCATGAAGCAATATCTTCCTAATAAGCCAATAAAAAGGGGCTATAAAGTTTAGATTTGCTCAGATTCTACCGCATTTATGTGGCAGTTTCAAATTTACACTGGAAAGTTCACTGATGGTGCCACAAAAGCTTAGGTCATCGTGTGGTTTTTTATTTAACCAGACCTCTACTAGGGCGTAAGAACTATCCGGAATTGAAAATCGATAAACATATGAAGCGTGTTGACTCTGACTTTCCGGTTTTTACGGATGCACTTGTTACTCTCAAATTGATCGATAAACGAAGTATATTGTTCTTAGTAAACTACTAAAACCCTGAAGATTTTGTAATTGTATCGAGAAAAAAATTAAAATGGTACTAGCAAGGAGGTGATTTGTCCACGACTTGTAGTGGGTTATAATAGACATGCTATGTCGATAAATTTGACAAGTTAAAAAATTTATATGAGATTGACCGCAAGTCACATAAATGGTGGCATCGAATTTTGATCTGCTTCTTAGACGTTTGTGTTGTGAATTCGCCCTAAAAGATTTTAGACTGTCTGTAATTGCGGGACTGATTGGTGACACTGAAAATAACAAAAGAAGCCGTACTTTTTCAAAAAACACGACGAATAAATTTAAAAAATATCTTCCCACCAAAGTTCGGATATCAATAGCGTGCCATATGCCGCAAGGGACACTTTCCTAAGGTGCACGAACTGCAGTACAAAAAAAATTGTGGCGCGAACTTTCTGGAGATGCTCTACATGTGCTATTGAATTATGTATCAAATACGATAAAAAATGTTTTATTGAATTTCATAAACAATAGAATTATTTTAAATGTGATTATTTTTATTTTTTAATTTTTGACTTGAATAAAAAATGCCCAGTGGTATTCTAAGAAAACCATATCCTGCAGGACAATGGAAAACAATAACAATCTAACAAAAAAAGTGCAAAAGTTTCAGCTGGGGAATCAAGAGAATTTCTCCAAACAACGTGCTGAAAACATTGATCATCAGGATGGATCAGAACTTGTCTATACATTTTGGAAATGTCTGCAGTAAACGTAAACTTGTGTAACCTAAAGTTACACATCCACTAACTGGACTGTAAAACCAGGCCCGCCAAAAGATATTGGTTAAGAAAAATATTATCAGCTTGTTTTGCGGAGGCAGCAAACATTACCCGAATTTTAGAAGTAGTACTTTAAGGCTTGTACACGGCGTGATGAAGAATAGTGTACCTTCATGTTTCGCTAGTCGGTTTCCTATGGTCTAAATATTCTTTCATAAACTAACGATACCATATAGCTCTTTTAGGTTGACTTACAAAACGCCGTTCTAGAGAGGACAATCGATTAAGAGCTAATCGTCGGTTATTTTATATAATGTTAAAATTTTTATGAAAAGGTAATCTGACAATATATCGACCAAATGAGTACCTAGAATGACGTTCAAGGAAATGACGTTTGCAAAATGACTCTTTAGGATCTTCCTGAACACTAACAAAGGGTTCTTCTAATTCTCAAAATTTTTGCATGACGGTACTCAAGTCTTGACTACCTTGATACGACTCTTGAATAAATAATGATGCAGGACTCATTATAACCAAACCGAAGACCGTTGATACCGCTGCAGGAAAGACATTTAAAGAGAGTTGGTGCTCTAAAAGCGTCCTAACAAATACCTAGTTTTCTAACAGTTCGTCAATAGGACCCGAAACATCAAACGAAGGGTCCTGGTCAGCAAGTTTCATAAAACTGAACCTTTCTCTTAGTCCGTGAGGAAGACTTGTCATCGGTAATTGTGAAGTCAAGATTGAAAGAATCTCGGCTTCAAATTTTATTTTTAATTGATGATCGAAACGGGTTGATATGATTGACTTTACAACTCCTTCAGAAACTGAAGTAGGTGAAGATCCTATTCCTGCAACTAAGACTCGTGAAGGAGTAGGTTGAATGCTTAATTTATTTACAAATGATTTTGTCAAAAACGATTTTTGTGATCCGTTATTCAACTTTGCCCTGAAGGGTACCAAATTCTCGAATGCGTCTCTAATATGTAATACAACTGTACCTAACAAAATATTCGCAGACGAAGTCGTACGTGAACTAGTTTGTAACACCGTCATAGTATCGCTGTTAGAAGCAGGCAACGATGTGTTAGCTTCAATAGATTTATCTTTTTAAGATTCATCGTTTGAGATATTGCTACTAGTGGAGGATTTAGCCGAGTTACTTTGAGAACCTCTAAAATGAAGAAGAGAATGGTGACGTTCCTTGCAAATCTTACAGTGATACAAAGACCCATAATTACTGTTTTTTTTGCTTTGACGAAAGACAATTAAAACAAAGGTAATGCTGTCTGGAAACGTCTGTTAGGAGTGTTTCTGAGAAGTTTGGTATAATTCTTCAACCTATGAGACTGCCAACACAAAGAGCATTTGTCAACACCAGTTGAACCAACACAGGAATGTACCTTGGGTTTCTGATTCAATTTAGGCTTAATATTTCGAGTTAAAAGAGAAACATTTTCTGAACTTTCGCATGAAACGAAATTAATTTGAAGAATTTTGCATTTTGATTCGATAAAGAAAATCAATAAATCGCAATAGGAAAAGCATCGTTCTTGGAATCTTTTTCAAAAATATATATCAGGTATTATTGTCCAAGATTTTTAGATCTAAGTGTATCAAAATGAATTGAGTCAAATCAAGGATATTCAATTTTTGCAAAGCTAAAACTTTCTCTCTAAACACCGATAAAAACCTCCGAAGTTCAGTCAAAGATTCCGTCTTTGATTGCGGAAAATCCAAAATCCGTTGTAAATAATTAACCGCAAGAACTTTAGGGTCATGAAATTGCTTGATCAAAACGCTCCAAGCGTGACTGTAACGAAGTTTTCAAATAATTGGATTTGTCGATATCTCTTAAAGTCGCGTTATTATGAATTAGAGACAAATACGAAGCAGCGCCAAATCATCAAATCACCTAAATTTGGGTAACTCAATTTTCGGTAATCGGACTATAGGTGTAAAAGGTTAGGAGCTGTGACAATTCGTCTTTGTGTTTAGCGGCCACTAACTTTACGTAATAGTAAAGTTCGTCAAATGCAGTCATTGGTGGGAAAGTGTCTACTCTTTCTTCTTTCGGAACTGAAGCACAAAATCCGTTACTTTTATCGGTCTTTATAGATATCGTCCAAATGTTCAATTCTAGCTTTAAAATTGGGAAATTTTTTTTTAGATAATTTTTTATAAATATCAACAATTGCTTGTAAACGTTGAAAATATTTTTCTCTGCAACTAATTAATATTTAAATAAATTGAATTTTCTTTAATACAAATAAACAGATTTCAACACGATCATAAACTACCGCTAACTCAACAAATAATGTCGATTACTAATGTAATCGATATTGTAGTAAAACGATGTATCAACATAAACCTTACAATTATAAGTACGTCAAATATTTCAATGACCTATGCATGCAATCGTAATTGTTAAATCCAAAATAGCGTTTATCAATTTATACAATATCAACTATTTAAATAATTTAAACTAGAAATTACAATTATTTGTAGATGCAAAAGCAATACTATTGATCGGCAAATGATCAAATTCATCCGGCTCGATGGACCAAAAATAGGGGTACGTATGTGCCAAAATGATTAGGCCACAAATGCCACCGACCCGCCACCAAACAGCAAATAGCATGCAACTCAACAAATTTAACAACGAACTGCTTCAACTGTGGGACCAGTCATCGTAATTTTTGTTGTTCAAAAGGCTGGCGCAAATCAAAACCGCATTTTAACCTAAAATCAGCGGCTATGCTCTCTGTTAGTGCATAGCCAAAAGCACACTGTCCGGAAAATCCCGGACCAAATTCCGGTAAAGCAAGGCCGGAATAAATACACAAATGCGCCATTCAAAAATCTTTATTTAACCTAAACAGTTACGTTTGAAGGTACAGGTCAGTGTGTACTTTTACCGGAGTGACATAATATTTCTTAAAAACGTATACTAATTGTCGTTCCTCTTCATTGATCCATAACGTTTGGGTTGACCGATTTCTGAATAAATGCTTCCAGGTGGAAGCCAGCTCTATTCTGTTATTCCTATTAAAATTGTTGGTATCCTTCTAAAGCTCTAATGCTTCCCTGTAGATTCTTGGGCAAAAATGGCTGACTCTGGCAAGTATTTTGGTACCGTCGAAGTCGATTGCATGCCATGTGGTTTAAAAGTTTTCCGCTAACCTCGATATGCGGTAATCAGCCCGAAAACTAAATTTCAAGATTAGACTAATTATTCAGTGTTATATAATTGGATTTACGTTAAAAAAATTTTGACAAACAAAATGCATGTATTTTTTACAAATCTTTTACCATTGATATTTTCATTATTAATTTGGGAGTTAAACGCTAGTGTAATTCCAAATAAATAGATTTTTTTATTTTCTTGGTTTTACTTAAATTAAACTATTTCAAATTAAAACATTTTGTCGTTAAATGTTGCAATTTATTCTTTGTGAAAATTAAATTAAAATATTAAAATTATAATTTTAAGAAACAATTGCCGGTTATTGGTTACTTAGTAATAATTTTCTAAAAATTGTTATTTAACATCATTTAGATGCAATAAAATTTGACAAAGTACATTTTTTATAGTGTAAAACATTAAATATATCGTAACACGTATAATACAAAATATTTTTATACTTTTATTCAATCCAGTTAATTGCATTAGTAATTACAAACTATATAGTTCATCATATTATAGCAGACACTTATTTTTACATGGATTAAAAAAACATATCAAATAATTTAATAATAACTATCACTATCAAAGCATGGATTAATTGAAACACGAGTACATGGACGTTAAGTAAAGCTTTGAGTCCACAAAGAGTTTATAAAAGCATATATATAATGTAATTTTTTAGTGAATCAATGTGCCGCTATAAGTTTAAACCAAATAACGATAATAAAATTTGTTATCTTAATCTAATAACGTATTCTATTACTTATATTTTGTTATTAAAATATTATATTATAAAAGGATTATAATAAAAATAATTTTAATTCTTCACATAGGAGAAGCATACAAAACCACCTTAAGTCTTTTCAGAATTGATACACATAAATATACATAAAAATAATATCACTTTTAACAAGGATATTAATAATTTTAATAAAGTTTATAATAATTTAATTAAAAAAATTGCGAGATAATATAGTATAGGTTGTAATAATTCGGGATTTAGGTTTTCTGTTTTTATTTTATTTCTTATCTTTTCCCTTGAATAATTTTTGATTATACACTACTTGTCAATTAAACGTTGATGTCTCTTCTTTATATTTAAAAATTTTAATTATTGACATTTTCATTTATTTATATTTTGTCATTGTAAGAAGCTCTAGTATATGAAGTTGCCTATGTTCTTGGTCCGGTAGATTGTTTCGCCTTAAATTTTTCTTTTAAGTTCTACGTTGTAAAGTTATCTGTAATTAATTTAGTTGTTGTTACTGGATGTTGTCAATTTACGGTCTGGTTTAGTATGCTTCTACTAAGTGACGGATTTAAATAATTTATCAAAAAGATTAAAATTTGTGTTTTGTAAATATGACAAACTAAAACAGTATAACCAAAAATGTCTGCTGCAATCGGTTTTTAAAGGTATTAAGCTATTATACTCCCCTCATAAGCTAAAGTGCAGTATCTACTAATTCGATAATTTTTAAATAATGACATAAAAATGAATAAATAAGATTTTTGATTTGTTGTGGCCAATTCGATAAAATAAAACAAATTTGTTCAAACTAAATATTTATAATTAGTATAATTCAGTGATACTATTAACACAGTATCAAAAAGAAATAAGAGTGCAGTATCTATCTACATATTGAATGAATTAAAGAATACATGCGTAAACAATTTTTGTTGAAAAACAATTAACGCGATAGACGTTTTAATTTTTTTCTTTCCTGCGGATTCTGCGTTAGACTTAGGCTGTGTTATTTTTTTATATTGTTTTTTGTATCTCGGTTTCCGTTTCGTCAGTCGGCTCAGGTTGACTTCTCGAGAATAGTTTTCGGTTTCCTGGTAGAATATTAAGTAAATTGTGTAATAGGTTCTCTTTTTTTGTTTTGGAAAATCTATCAGGTTGAAGTTTTTTACTAGGAAAGGGCACACCATCTCTTTTAAAGGCAGGTTCTTTTCTAGTTCTTTGTATACTCTAGTTTTTTCATATGTTTTTTTTTATATTTTAGGGTATAATCTCCTCTAACAGCTTATAAACAAACGATATGAGCAATACGCGGACGTCTTACATATTTTAATTTAAATCCGGATGAATTACTTTGGTACTAACATGGCTGTTAAAGCTGCTGAAAGCGCTATGCAAAAATCGTTAAATTTATAAACGTTTTTTGAAGATTTTTTCTATCCGGTGGTGAAAGCTGTAATATCAGAATTGAAAAACTTTAAGAAGCACCAGTTTTTGTTTGGCTATTGCCGTTTTCCAGCTAGATCTCTAGTGTCACACTGTCACGATGATTGGTTAGAAAAGCATAAAATGTGTTAATCAGTTGTTTCTTACAATGTCTTGCGATTCTTTCGAGGTTGCAAAAGGTACAGTTTTGGATTTCTCTCCCACTGGCACAAAGCATTTGCCGTAAGCTGTAAATCGTTTAGTAAAGATTGCTGCTTTAATGGTTGTTTACACGAGGAAGCATGATTACCTTCTCTAGGCCAGCGAAAAAGTGCACAGTTCTCAAATTTTTTTTTTCAGTTATCAGCATGCTTTTCATGCAAGGCGGCGTTTTTCTACATATCGCGGTAAATTTTGTAAGTTTTATATGTACCACAATCTACTTCTCATTCACCAACTTAGCAAATGATATGTTATGATTTTTAACTTTTGTTCAGTATGTTTTATAACTCATTTTTAGGTCACGGTACTTCTTTCGGAAATCTTCGTGTATCAGCCTTATAGTAATATCTGTCGGCAAATCCCTTACGTTAGAAGCATGTTCTCTGCGGTAATGGGAACTAGTTAGCTTGAATGATTCTAAATGCTCCGTAAATTCTACATCAGATATTTTATTTACTGAAGGTTGTTTATCCCATTTATCAGGCATATGATGCAAATTCCCCATAGGTGTTTTGGAAATCACATTGTCAAGTACCCTGTCGTTGCTTCTTTTGTATCTTAATGTTGTTAAATTTGCCCACAGATACTTTTGTGTCATTATTATCTTTAAAAAAATATTTAATAGTATTGTTTCGCGTTATAATGTATATAGATTAGGCTCGTACTTTGCAAAACAATTACATATACATGGAGGTGTTGTACTTCTTGTGCTAGAAGACTTTGTTTTCAAACCCTAAGACTCTATAGATAAGGTAAACATTGAATTACTCTGTTAAATAACTTCAATCTTATATGTGGACTGTAATATAACTAGTGGTTATTTAGTACTGTTGTCCGAGTGGTGATTTTGATACTTTTATAAACAATGTATATACAGCTACTAGTTAATTCGTTACTAAATTATAATCGAGTGGTAATCGTGGGTGATTTCAACAGTAAATTTAATTCTGACAAATTCGCGGTGTCATTTGTGGACTTAATGTTATCATGTGAATATTGCCAAACGATTCTCTCAGCTATTAACTGTTTGGATTAATATATTTATAAATTTTGTAAAGACAAGTTTAAGACCTCCACATGTAATCTAGGTATATCTGATCATCTAGGTCATGTGATTACTGTAAGTGATAATTTTCAGCGGCATAACTACCGGGGTGCCGTGGGTGCAAGGCACAGGGGCCCCTATCAAAGAGGGCCCCCAGCGTACGCTTTCCAGTAGTACAATTTTTGTTATACACCTCAAAAGTATGTCTAAATAACTAAAACGTTTTACTGCTTTTAATAAAATTATATATTTGAAACTTTCTTAACAAAATATTTGTATATCGTAGTATTAAAGCATAGTTAAATTCTGTTTTCAAAGAAGATTTAATTACTTACTGCATATAAAATAGATTACTTATTGTACTAAAATAATTAAACATAAGTACTAGCAGTATTAATAACAATCACTGAATGAAATAAGAGTAAAAGGAAGATAAGAAGTATAAAAACCGGCGCTGATAAAAGTAAACCATGATGGTTTTCATACGCTTATGCTTTATATTTTTTATATATGTACATATATAAATAAGAGTCGTATTTTTAGTAATACTATGCATCGAGCGGCTTTTAGTTGTCAAAGCACACAATAAAAATTATACAAATTGATAATTCTTCGGCTTTTTTACGGATGAGGACGGGAAGCAAAAGCCAATGTCAACACTACATTCTTCTTTGATCAATCATGTTAAATAAGTCTTTCTTAGCGCTTTAATACTATTTTTGTAAATAAATCAACCAAAGTGAGTGTTTATATAGTTGTGTATTAAAAAAATTCATGCAAAATACCATCGGGTTTAAGTGGAGTACTTACAGCTGTAGAAGATTCCGGTTCCCTGTATGTAGATTTCCAAAAACATAGTACTCCAACGTCTTCTACATTTGTAACATCGAACTCAATAGAATATTAAATTGAAAGAGCAAATTTTGATATAACCAATTTAAAATTAAAAGATAAAAAATACATTTTCCAATACGGACCTTGTCAAGCGCCTGGACCGTTTCCAAAAAATAAAAATAATCACAGTTTTTCTAAAATATATTATAAACAAAGTTCAATTACGGGACAAATTCCAAAATTCTGGTTATGCTATTCACCAAGATTAAATAAAGCTTATTATTAAATGAATAGAAACACGGAGTTTATGACTGGCGCCATATAACTCAACAAATTTCACGTCATGAAAAATCTTCTCTATCACCATTTTGCTTGTATTATTTACAATCAGTGAAAAATGAACATTGGACTTGTTGATACAGAGTTGGAGACGCAAATAAGGAAGGAATTAAAGTATCCGAGAAAATTTCTTGATAGAATAATAAATGTAACTATTACTTTAGCTACAGCAACCTTGCCTTTTAGGGGTCATAAGGAGGATATTACGAACAGCACTATTTCTGGATTTTTTCTTAATATAATTAAATTATTATCAAACTATGATCCACTACTGAATGATCTTCTAAACAAATCTACAGAATCAGTAAAATATTTAAGTCCTACTATTCAAAATGAAGTAGATATTGTCGGCAATGAAGTTAAAAATTCTTTAATATCAAAAATTAAAAAATCGCCTTTTTATTCAATAATTAGAGATACAATGCAAAATATATCAAAGACAGATCAAATAAGCATAATTGTTCGATTTGTATCTATAGAAAATAACGATGAAGGAAAACCCAAAGAAGTAATCATAAATGAAACTTTTTTAGGGTTTCAAGAAGCTGAAGGTCAAACTGGACAGATTTAAGCAAATCAGATTTTGCCTTTTGCTCAAAATCATAATTTTTACATTATTTACATTATTACATAAACTTCGAGGACAAGGATATAACGGAGCCGCGAATATGAGTGGTGTGTATAATGGCGTTAAAGCAAAACTTGGGAATAGTATTCAAAGATGGGCATTGCTGCAATTTTTTTTCGAAGTTAAACGACACACTTGAAAAAGAGTGTGTCCTACAAGATGGTCATCGCGGCGGGATTGTGTAGTTTCATTAAGGTTTCACTGCCACGATATTCTAAAAGTGTTGTCAAAGATATGTTTAACATCAGAAAAGGTAAAAGAGAAAAACGAAGCAATGGGATTAAAAAAGTACTTTGAAAACTTTAAAACAGTTTTTTTAGTTATTCTTGAACATGAAATCTTAAAAATTTGTGATACTGTATCTAAGTCAATTCAAACACCATCTATAAATGTAAAATCTGCTTGTACTTTATTAGATAACAGTTATACTAACTTAAAACAGTTACGTGAAAATTTTGATGAATTGTTAGAAACGCCACCTGAAATGGCAGTTAAATGGTCTATTGACCGTAATTTTGAAAATAGCAGAAACAGACGGGTAAAAAAACATTTCGAAGCAATTTCAAGTGACGAAAGGCTAGCAAACCCTACAATGCATTTTAAAATAAATGTATTTCTATCAACTATAGATATTTTAACACATCAAATTAAACATAGATTTGAAGGTGTCAAGAAGGTTAACAAATAATTTAACGTTGTCATGCCAGACACTCTAAAAGCGACATCAGACGACCAATTTGCCGAGCTTTGTTTTCCGTTAATCGAAGAGTATAACAAAGATCTTTCTAAAAATCTTATTTATGAAACAGTTCAATTTAGGAATGCATTTAAAATAGAGTTAGATTCTATAATTTCTTTAAAAGAAGTGTTAGAACTAATAATTGTAAAATATTCTATGTTACGTACTTCATGCTCAGAAGTATGCATTGCCCTTACACTATTTTTGCCAGTTCCGGTGACCTTAGCTTCAGCAGAAAGGCCAGTCTCAAAATTAAAACTCATTAAAAACTACCTGAGAAGTACATTGTCTCAGAATAGATTAAGTAGTTTAGCAATACTCGCGATTAAAAACAAGGCTGCTAGAAGTTTAAATATCACTAAAATTATTGATGTATTTGCCGAAGCAAAGGCTAGAAAAAAGAATTTTTATTAACAGTTTTAATTTTGTCATTATTACTCTTATCTTTTGTATTGTTATTATTTTTGATCACTGTATTGTGTTTTTTCATTATGCATATAATAAGACTTTTAATTACCAAAACTAGAGGCCCCCCAATAGCAACTTCGCACACGGGCCTCTCCGCTGCTTGTTATGCCGCTGATAATTTTCATTTAAGTAAATCAACTACATTAGTTAAAAATATATACAGACCCATAACAATGAAGGGTTTAGTTACATTTTTTAATTACTTACATGACTATAATTGGGACATTCTAAATCGTACTTCAGACTGTAATACAAATTTTGATGTTTTTCTAAATGTAGTTATCGCTGACTTTTTGAACTCTTTTCCTGAAAACGTTTTCAAAGTTAGAAGTTGTGATAATCGTATTAAATGGTTTAATGAAAATTTACAGCATATACCCAACAAATTAGCTGCAATTAATGCGATATTTAGATTAAATAAAACTGATACATTAAAAACGATAAGAAATATTTTTCGGTCCAAATAGAGAGCCGCTATCTGAAAAACAAAATGTCATGCAAATGTCGAAATTATTATAAATTCTTGTACTAAATGATTATTTTCTTAACCTTCTTCACAGTAATAATAAACTTTTACACTCATTGATCCTATAGCCTACTATGGCACACACTTTAAATCAAATAGCACGTTTCGTTTAGGATTTGTTTCACAATCTGAAATCAGAGACACCAAATTAATGAATTCGACTATATAACACGGAATCTTTCCCAATCAGCTGAAAGTGGCACTGATTGTTTCAATATTTAAAAAAAGGTGATAAAAGTAATCCTGAAAGTTACAGACCTATATTGATATTACCTGTATTCTTCAAAATATTTGAGAAAATTATGAATAATCAAATTGTTGTGCATTTTAAAAAGAATAATATATATAACTCTCGTAGATTTCACCTTAGAGTCTTTTGAAGATGGTAATCATACTATAGGGATTTTCTTAGATTTAAGTAAAGCCTTTGATGCAGTCGATGACAAAATATTAGTAAAAAAACTGCATATTATTAATTTTCATAAAAATTGCATTAATTTAATTACGTTTTATTGATGTAACAGAAGCCAAGCAGTCAAACTAGGTGAAAGTATATCCGCCTTTGGTAATATACGCAGCGGTGTCCCACAAGGTTCAATCTTGGGACCCCTTTTGTTTTAAATTTATTTCAATGATTTCCACTATGTAGTTAAAGATGTTGCCACATGCATACAATACGCTTAAGACACAACTTTATTTATGAATAATTTAAATCTAAATTCATTGCAAGAATAAAGAAAAATTCCATAGCTGTGAGTGGTGCGAAGCCAATAATCTTATGTACTAAAAAATAACAAAAATTTTGACTTCGTTAATCCACAATGTTTTAACTTTTTAGGTAATGCTTTAGACCCTAAATTAACATTTAAAGAACATATTAATACATTATCTTCCACCACCAGCCGCAATATATACGTATGTATTAAGAGGTCTAAGGGAGAATGTTTCTAATGGAGTTTTGAGATCTGTTTACTTTGCAACTATTTAATCACACGTTAATGTTATTGCAATCTACCATGGGGTAATTCAGCCAACTCAACACGCATTTTTGCGCTTCAAACGCGTCCGATTCGAGTTCTAGGTTCAGTTAACTATAATGCTGATTGTGAAGAGGTTTTTTCCAGATTTCATGTGCTATCTTTGCCCTGCATATTTATACTAAATTGTATTATGATTAAGATCTGATATACATAAATATGAAACAAGAAATTGCAATATCTTATATTTAAAATATAGTCTACTAAGTCCACAGTTCATCTTTACTAATATTTCAATAAATTTTTTTAATCGCATACTGGTTGAAATACGAAAACTTGCATCAAAAAAGTTGAGGAATATAATAAAAGCTTTTTTAATAAAGAAATTATTTTACTCCATTTCGGAATTTGATAATTGTCAGCTTAAACTTAATTCAGAATCTGCACTCTGTTATCTAGACTTACATAATAATTTAATTTAACAGTATGAATTCATGTATTTTCTTTATTTACTTATGTATCTTTTGAATTGACGTATCCTATATTATATTGTAATAAGCGATGGGTTAATAAATTCACAGTTATTAAGAATAAAACTTGTTCGCCTAATCACTGCAGTTTCCAAAATTGTTCATTAATAGTAACCCTTCTCTTTTCATTTATTCACAATTATTGCTGTACATTTGTTTGCAGTTTTCTGTACAAGTCTCTAAAACTTTGTTGTGGTTTGCAAACTCATTCATCATTTTTCTCTTCTTGATTTCAACACAAATGTTTATTTTAGCCTGGCTTTTTCTGATAGTACCACGTTTTGTTAACTCACATAAATTTTCGGCAGTTTGTTCGAGTATCCGAGAGTTATAAGAATTAGCAGAAAGTACGCTGCCCTCGGTAAATACTTTCAATAATTATAAGAGTTTGTAAAGTTTGTTCCTCTCTTATGTGAGATAGGTCTCCCGAGTTAGTTTGCATAATTTCTTTTGTAGGAGGGATATGCTAAAATACTTGTATATTAGAAACAGTGCTGGTTTTTTTGGCATAACTGTTTATTAAAATTTTTATTAAAATTAATCCAAGTTCTTCCAGAACAGCTGTCTTAATGTTATTGTCCAAAGAACACTTTGAAGTTGAATTCAAACTATCTGCTGTCAGTTTTGTGAGAATAAAAAACTCGCCATCTGCACAAAACAAACAGAAACGCGGCTTCTATAAACAGATGCCGCGTTTATACTTTGAATTTTCTAGGAACCGCGTTTTTACTCTGTAGCGGGTGTTTAAATTGTAAAGATACAGCAGATTTTTTATGTAAATTCAATGTTAAAGTGCAGATGCCACAGTTTTCTTTTTTGGAGTTAAAAGAAGACTTGATTCAGAATTATTTATAAAGGCAGTATAGTTAATTTGTTGATCTACAACACACCGTACAAGACAATTTAAATATCGAAATAAATCAATACAGTTTAAATTTTCTTTGCATTATACTTAACACGCTCAATAGATGGAAATAAGTTCCTCCTACTAGAAAATGGGATTGAATTATATGAGGTCAGATTTACGTATACGAATGTACAACGTTTTAACTCTTGTAAAAACTCGTTTGCGTTTTGCATAGCTTCGAAAGAAAAAAATGTTTTCTCAAAAACTGATAACCGACATTATTAGTACAAATTGAATACAATTGTAATACAAAATTCAGTTGGTGGTAGATACAAAGACAAAACTTTTTTATAACAAGTGTTCAATGTGACCTTCACCTTTGTTAATGCAGAGGTCAATTTGACGTAAAAAATGTGCGCCCTTCTTAAAATAGCGTCGTGCGTAGTGCCTTTACAGCATTTTGTATTATGTTCCACAGTTGTTCGGGATTATTAATTTGAAGCTTGTACAATCTACTTTTAATAGCATGTGGATTTTCATCTGCATAAATATGCTTATTGTGTGTGACACAAGATATTAGTGTAGAATCCGTGTATTTTGCTCTACCAAACAATTTGTAAAAAATTTAAACGTGATCCGGGGTTAAGTGGCAATAATTCTTACACTGGCTGGATGTGGAATGGGCAAAATAATTGATCTTAAAGGATCCGACCCACAGTGATTTTTGGAATCCCAGTCTCTTTTTGCAATATTTTGGTACTGGTCTCAGGATTCTTCCGCAATGGGCGTATGTCTGGCTGGATTCAAACTTCCTGTTTTTCGAAGACGTCGTTCGATTCAGGCAAATGTTTTGTGATTTAGAATTCTCCGGTTTGGATACTTCTCTTGATACACTTTTGAGGCAGTTGTGTTGACAGAATCCAAGAACTAATAGCATGTCGAAAAATGTTGTTTTGTCAGTTGGTAGGTATTTTCAAAGAAATTATTTTTTACCTTGATATCAAGAATTTTAGATGGTCTTTCAAAAAATAATTTTAAAATATTAAATTGTGTACATAAAAAAATACTGATAAAAGTTAATGAAACGCTGAAACACCAAGATTATTAGTACACAATAATTTCGCGCAGTGAATACGACTTTTAATGTAATTTTTCCGCGTAGTTTGAATTAACCAATTAAGTAGAATCCTGGCAGCATCCCCTCCACTTTTGACGTCACACGACCTCGTCGCAGACGTACGTGAAGGTTTTTTTTTGTGAAAGTATTTTTCTGGTTTTCTCTCTCACACATTTTTTTTCTCTCTCACACATTTTTTTCTTTCTCACGCATTTTTTTCTCTCTTACATATTTTCTCTCTCACATTGTTACATCATCGCATAATTGGTAATTTTGATTGCGTCGTGCGTCATCGCGTAACTGGTAATTTTTTATGCGTCATGAAGTCTCATGATTCGAGAGAGAAGTATTTTTATTTAAAAAAAGCTGTGGGTGTACCTGGATTTGAACCCGGGCTTCTTGATTACAAAGCGGCGACCGTAACCACTGGGCTACGCAAACAGTTGAATCGAAATGGTCAATTGTAAAATATGTATACAATTGATTGTTTTTTAATTATTGAATAACAAGATGGAATAAAATTTATTGTAATTTATTTTTAAATTAGGTCCTAACTTTGTCAAAGCCCGCAGCAGTTCAGCATGCTTGCTGAGTACGTTAGTCATTATGATTGAATGATGTCAAATTTATCTGAACTTTTGTCTTTAAACCCTTTTTTAGGAATGTAAATGTAACATGCGCCGTCTTCGTTAAAAATTGACGTTCTGAAACGTACAATGTCATGTGTACCTTGTTTTAAATCAAAAAGCAAATATCCATGTGGATTCGACGTTGCATCATTATAAGCTTCTTCTAAAAATTTTGGATTTTCAGGGTATACTTGTCGCGTTAAATGTTTTATTTGGGCTTTATCTCGTGGATTTTTAAATAGAATTATGTAATGGGCATTTAATGATATGTCGCGTTGTCCTTTACCTTGGTGAAAAATGTTTTGAGTTAAGAAAAATACGCTGAGGTTTCTATGATGACAACCTTTAGTAAATATATCTACAACAGAACTGTTGGCTTCGCGCATTAAATCGTCAATGATTATTAAGCTAGGTTCTGCTCCATCAAACGCATCCATAGACGGTAATCCTTCTTGAAATTTTATCTTTGGCAAATCTTTATACAGAGGTTGCCACTCATCATAAAACTATATGACATTTTCAAATTTAGTGTCACACACATCATTCATATTTTTTATAAAGTTTACAATAAAGTAAGATTTACCACATCCAGAGGGTCCTGCAACAATTGCTGAGAAAGGATGTTGAAATTGATACATGTTAATGATCGTTATCTTAACGAGAACTAACAGCGTTCAAAATCAAACAGGTTTTATATAGAAGAAAAAAACTTTACTTTTATTGGTTATATTTTGTTTTATTACCTACATGTAATTACATTGTATAGTAAAAATAGTAAATTATTTGTACAGAAAACGGTCGTCATATGTATCCATATAATTCTTTACCGCAATGTTCTTAAAACTTGGAAATTTGTAAACTAATTCATATAACATAAAATTTTTGTTGTACTTTTCTTCAAGAACTTCTTCGAAATCTTCATAACAAGCTTCCTGTTTTTTCTTTGAATCTACAAAATTCACCACATCGTGTATAAATTCTTGAAAAGGACAGTCACAGTTTTCTCTGTCGCTCAGTAGTGACGTAAAATAAGATTTCATTCTTCTAATGCTTTGTAATGTACTAAGGCCAACATACAATTGAAATTTTTCTTCCACATTTTTAGGCACAAATCGAACAGCGTTCACATCAGTTGTGTGCACTATATAATTTTCAAGATGATATTTACCCACATCTTTGTGACTGAGGTCTTCTATCATGTTGCCCAATACACTTAGAAACTCGGTAAATTGTGGTAACGTGAAGTAAACACCCGAATTAAAACCGGACTTTATTATTTTCAGGCAAGGTCTGAAGCCATTATAAACATCTATTCCTAGACGCGCAATTTTTTAATAACTGTGATTTAATGGAATAGATATCTCGTTAAACAACTCGTGTTTCTCGCGTACTTCTAATTTTGATTTATCTTCTGAGCTATTGATACCGTATGATTTTTTGGCTTCTTCAAACAGGGTGTAATCTTTAGCGGTAGGAATGTACACTGGCGATGCTGGCGATCTATAATTTTTCTTATAATCTTTCCTTTTAGAATAAGGTGAAAGCTTTTTTACATCACGTTGTGGTGTTTTAGCTGCCATCACAAGAAGTTTTATAATGAAGTATTGGTTAGAATTGTTAACAAGAACTAACTAAGGTTTAGTAAAGACGTGCTTTTATATCTTTATAGGGAAAGAATGTTTATACGAAACGTATTTTTTGTAAAATGCTTGACACGTGACACATTAGAAAAACAGGTTAATGCTTCACCAATTTTTCCTTTCGGGTAAATATATATAAATAATGTAGTTGTTTCACATTCACTCTAAAAATTATTTTACCATTCTTGTACTAATCTTTTCTAAAAAAATTTATTGCATTTTTTAATATATCACTATATTATTTACAATTGACCGTTTCGATTCAACTGTTTGCGTAGCCCAGTGGTTACGGTCGCCGCTTTGTAATCAAGAAGCCGCCCGGGTTCAAATCCAGCTACACCCACAGCTTTTTTTAAATAAAAATACTTCTCGCTCGAATCATGAGACTTCATGACGCATAAAAAATTACCAGTTACGCGATGACGCACGACGCAATCAAAATTACCAATTATGCGATGATGTAACAATGTGAGAGAGAAAATATGTAAGAGAGAAAAAAAATTCGCTGTAAGAGAGAGAAGAAAAATTTCATTGTGAGAGAGAGAAAAATACTTTCACAAAAAAACCAGAAAAATACTTTCACGTACGTTTACGGCGAGGTCAGTAATGACGTCAAAAGTGGAGGGGATGCTGCCAGGATTCTACTCAATTACAAAAACGTTTGCGGGAGGGACTTATTTCTATCTATTCAGCGTGTTTAGTATAGCATACTTTATTTTTAATTTAAAATTACTATAAGTATTTAAATGTGTTACCATTGCATTAGTTAACATGTTTTTAATTTAAATGTTTTGAAATTTTATGAGCAAAATTGTTAATTTGCTGTATATTGACTACAATTCTAAAACATCATATTTATAATTTAAAAAATTGACACCTTTATGTTTTTAAAGTAACTGTGCATTGCAGGTTTGTCTTTAAGATCATCGATCTTTAAAAGAACAAATTTATTGTGAATTTATAATTACTGTTTTAATTTTATAAAAGTTTATATATGCATCTATTTCAATATTTACTAGTCTAAATTATACCAATAATGACTGAAACTATAAAGATTTTGTTCATTGAATAAATTTGTAAAATATGCAAGCAAAACGTTTTTGGTATAAATTTCTTCTTGTATCTTAGCAGTTTTAAAAATCGATTGTACGCGTTCATATATATTTTACGAAATTTTAGTGGTAACGAAATAAACGTTAGGAAGCTTTTACTGTCAAAAAAATTTACTCAATCTATTTGACAGAACAAAAGTTTTAAGTCGAAGCAAGATTATACGTTTATTTAACTAAACCCATATAAGTCAGTTGGTATTGTCTAAGTTAACGTGTTATAAACTTTGAATATTTTTAGGTCTCTTTTCACAAACTGTTTAATTAATTTGTTGTAGTGATAAACGTTTTGCTGTATACATTTAAAAATCAATTTTTTTGTTTATGCCACTGTTCTAAAGGCGTGTGTATTATGTTGAGCACGTTTCCATGCTTATCTGCCAGCATCAATGACGTTCTTTTGCTGTACATAGAAACCGTTAATATTGATAGAAAATTTGAATCGCATAGTTAAAGATTTTATTTTAAATATTAGTATTGTTTATCCATAAATTTATTTAAAAAAACAAAAATTAAATTGTAAAAATCGGCACTAATCTATATTACAAACATTTTCACATAGAAAAAAAAATTAATCTAACAAGTAGATTAAAACGCTTTATTTGCTTTAATGACGTTAAGATTTTTTTAAAGTTTAAACAACACGATTTGGAATTTATTAATTTTATAATGAGCATATTTAAAACAAATGTAATAAAAGAAAAACGACTTTCAATATTGATATAACCTAAACATATTGTTTTAGATGTATGTACATAGAAAACTGTTTTAGAATAAAGAACTTTAATAAATAAAAACAAACCAAAACTATAAACTTCTATATATAACAGGCATGAAGACAAAAACCCCGATAAGAATCTCAATCTTGAACTTATCCTTGTTTTCATTTATTGCACAATCCTAGAAAAGCAAGTGGTTATGTGAGACGAATACTGTAGACAACAAAGAGATTGGATGACAAAATCAATCAAAATAAAACCTTTTGCCAAATTTTTGCTTTGTCCGTTGAATAATTCTACGCAATAATTTTTTTTAAATTAGCTACATATTGAGGAAAATATTTATAAGTTCTTAACCATTAAATTGTAAACTTTTATACTTTAAAACCAATCAATTTGATTACAACATAAACTCGCTTTTTTAAAGTGCACACGTTTGTTGGTATAAATGACAATTCTTGTAAATATTTTAAATGCAATGAATTCTGAGGCAGTATTTTTTTGTTTTATATTTTTAGTAAATCGATAGTTTTTTTTTTTCAAATAATGTGACAAAACAAATTTCATTTGATGGATTTTTTAGCACTTTGAACAAGCAATGTGTTAATGAAGTGCAAGAAATTGTTGACTATCCTCAATTTGTGTAAGTTCATCAAGCAAATAATGTCTTCCTAAAATTACTTATATGAGAGATTTGATTAAGCTTTATAAGTGCAAAGACATTTTTATACACTTAAAAATAAAATAATGCTTGAATTAAAATTTGGTTATTATTGACTAAGTCAGTTGTAAATAGCACGTTGTCATTTTTAGTATTTGAATCTCTACTATTTCTACTACGTGCTTAATTTATTGTTTAGGTATTCTTTTTAAAAATAATTTTATTCTTTATATTTAAAAAATTTTAATTAAAAAAAAACACGTTTAGCCTAGAAATCCAAATTAAAATAATTTTAAATAAAACTAAAGCTGTGATATAATTCATATTATTATTTTTGCACTATACAGCTATAAACATTATGGTATGTGTAATTTATTTCTATTTGAACTAAAACTGAGTACAAATTTTTTAAAATTAGTTGTACTCAATATTTTTAAGAAGTGTATTTTTGTTTCTTTTATGTTTGTATTTTAAAATCTTTTAAATATAAAAAATGTTGAGCAATAATTTTATATTAAATAATCTGTTAGTTAGCTATTTCTATTTAGGATTTTACATTTTTTAATCAAAGATGGCGTAGATAAACTTATCAAATCGAAATTCAGTCGTTAAACACATAAAAGAAAAAATATATATTTTTTAATTCAAACTGAACCACCAAAAATCTATCTATGAAAATTTTACAAATACGAAACTGTTTATGATAGTTTTCGTTAATCTAGGCTTTGTTTAGAAAAAAATTGCAGCTATAAAAAATCTTTTTTTAAAGAGGACATTTGGAAATTGACTACAAGTTATTGCAGACCACATAAAACAAATTTCAACCCAGTTGTTTTTTGGAAGTAATATAAATGTTTTTTACAATAACAAAAATTAGAATTCCAGAATCTACCGCTCACCCCTATGATGCTTACTTAGAAGTTTGACACAGTTTGTTTAACTAATTTAGTGATAAGTTATATAATTTCCGCAATTTTTTGTGTTTTACATTTTTTAGAATCTTCGAAAAGGTTTTTCTAGGACTAGAACCCATCTTTTTTTTTAACTCTTCTTATACATAAAATCTGCTCATAATAAAGGGCGCTATATGTTTAAGATAAGATTACAGCTTAAACTATCATACATATACTTGCAAAGACGGGCTCCATCGAGCCCTCTACTTACAATTTTTTAAGTAAGTAAGAATAAAAAATATTTTTTACCTTAAAAGATTTTGATTAGGAAAATAATGTGAATGATAAATAATCACCAATTAATTAATTAATTAAACAAAACGAGGGTTTAAATCTTTTTAGTCACATGGGTTCGTCATTTTCAATCATTAAGGAGTTAACAAGAGTATTTGAATGAGCACTGAGCCTGTTTTTATATTTTATTCCATAGCTTTGGATTTCACTTTTTACTGTCGGAACAAATAAATTATGCAGTATCACTCTATTTGGCGCATACCACGCGGTATCACACATCACCCGTAGCACTTTATTTAGAAAACATTCCTAGATTTCCACACTGGAGTTGCACGCTATCCTCCAAAGGAAAATTCCGTATGTTCAATTAGGTTTTAGGGTGACTTCGTAGACTAGAAGTTTATTGTTCAAAGACATTTTGGAGATCCTACGGATTAGCTAGTAAAGTTTCTTGAGTTTGTATTCCAATTACTTGCACTTAGTAAAGACATGTGTTTTTCAATTAAGTTTACAGTCACTGTGACGGCTATAGTATTTTAAAGATTCAGAATGTTTTAGTTTTTGTGCATTGAGAGAAATTGGTGGACAGTTGCTTTTTTTTAACGTGAAAGTGATGTGGTAGAATTTAGATTTATTAACTTGACTTTGAGCCACTGTTGGATTCCGTTTAAATGTGCCTGTAGATATCTAGATTCACTATCAGGTTCGACATGGGATGCTAGTCTTGCTATGTCGTCAGCAAACGTAGCTGTGGTCGTGAAGTTGGAAAATCGGCTGTCTACAGGAAGTAAAGTATTGGATCCATAACACTTGCCTGGAACACTCCAGATAATACTGGTTTAGGATCCGTGTATATTTGTGTCGATATTTAACTAAAAACGGCCTGTTACTCAGATCGGATTTGGGGATTATGTATATTTGCTGGGAAAATGGTTTTTTTAGTTAGTAGCATAGCCCTGCATGCCAGACTTTGTCAAAAGCAAGTGAAGAGTCTAAGAATACAGCTAAACAGAATCTGCTGTTTTTAAGATCAGAGGATAATTTGTCAACCAGACTTTGGGGTGTCTAGTATTGACTTAATTCTCATTAGAATTAATTTTTCGAAGATTTTGGAGAACACTGGAAGGAGACTAATAGGTATCTAAGATGAAATTTTCCCAGGGGGTTTACCTGGATTTGGAACTATAACTATTTAAGCTATTTTCCGTAGGCTTGGGAAGTGACCTACTCTCATGATAGGATTGCAGATTCGAGTAAAATTTCAAGAGCCCAGGATCCGTATTCGTTTAAAACAAGTAAAATATATTGCGTTGGCCTTTTTATTTTTTGCGCACCGCTTTCCAAAGCGAATAGTCCGTGTGTTCGGAAGCAGATAAGTTTTCTAGGTAATTCTGAATGCTGAAAACTTTATGCTAAAGTAATAGTTTTTCTAATTGCTTAACGCTCTCTTATCTGCAACAGAACTAGTCAGCTGCCAACGAACTTTTCGTCGTCTATTTTTTTAAATTTTTTTTTAAATTCCATTAGGACAGTTTACATTTGCAGGGCGATTTAGTAGTACTGGTGCTGGTGCTGTTTCCCATTCTGCTTGTTGAATTTATAAGATTAATCACAGATCACTCAATATCATAATCAGATTTCAGCGGCACTGACAAATTCAGTAGATGTCTAATCTATCTCAAAAGTAGTTCCAATCGGTGTTCTTATTAGATAATGTAGGTTCTTTCTACATAGTAATTGTATTGGAGCTTATGGTAAATGACGACGACGATTCTCGTTTCAGAAGCAAAATATTTCCAGTGTTGCTTAGTGACAACCGGCAAGATAAGTAACTTTAATTTCAACTATATACTCATACATTATATTAAATTTGTACATAAATCTAAATTAAAATCTTTATACGCTGATAATGTAGGGCTATTTTTTATTTGTTTATTTATTACTGTGTTAAATACAAAAATTTAATTAAATTGGATTGTAAACACACTAGTTTGGAGATTAGACATATCAGTATTGTTAAACTGAGCCTTGATTTAACCAAACAAACATGTACTTTAAATACCGCACTAGAATAGCTAAATCTACGACTAAATTCATTAACCTTAGAATGCACAACATAGGCCTGGCAGGCCCCGTGATGCCTTTTATATCTTATAATTTTGTAATTTCTTTATAAAGAAAATTTTAGATTAATATATTAACATCTAGAGGCAGAGAGAAATTCAAAGCAGTTTATACAACACGGGCTTCTGAGACTTGCACATTTAGAATGGTATATAAGCACAAACAAAAACGTAGTGTCAGATTTGGTAACAAGGATTTCAAGAAACTGTGTTAGCACGGACCAGTAGAGCAGATGAAGGGTCATCCGGTAAAAGCGAAGTTGAATCAGAAAATAAGACGTTGACGGAAAGTTTGGAGAAGGAAGTGATAATTATTCTGAGCATTATTTAAGTGCTAGTAATGATTCGTATTAAACTTTTTTTTTTTTCATCTGCAGCTGACAATTCGGCAGCATCTTAACCAAGTTATAATGTTCTGAGTGGTTTAGACTGATCAGCTAACAGTAAGGAAAGTATGGAAACACAATAGTATTCGTCGACCTCATGGGTTGATAAAAAAGCACATGTTCTACACATAGAGAAACTTTGCAGTTGTTTATGTCTGGTGCAGCTTTACAAGAAACTTGTAACGTTCTTAAAATACGTTATGTTAAATGCCTATGGTGCAGGCGGTTTAATTTTCAAAAAGACGAATAATATTGAATTGAGTAAAAGGAATTTCCCAAAAAAAAACATTTTTAGGGGCTGAAAGCCGTTGAAGAATAAATGTTGTGTTATAACAACTTTAACAAAACATTTTAAGTATTGCCAAATTACACATTTAGTGTTCTAAAAAAAACATACTCAATTCGTAAGGTAAATGCCTTAAATGTTATAGCTTAATTCTCATTGTTATTCCTTTAGTTTTATGCGGCTCTGATTTCTAATAGAAATTATTAAGATATCAGTTGTCAGTATCGTGTCGATTGTAACAAACGAATGATGGCCGATACGTCTAATAAACGCAGCGTTGATCATCCGATGATAATAAGGATAACACCATACTATATCATTAACATCGTCACAAAATATTAATAAATAAAAATAATACCAGCCAAGGTCATAGCGTGCCACCATATATAAAAAAAAACGAACAAATCTTTAAACCACCACCCACACCCGCTTACCGCATAAGAGCTGTCGATAGCCGCTTGAGGTTGTTGTTATCCTTAGGCGTGACAAACTGTAAATTGTTGCTTTACAAGAAACTCATGCTTGCCTTGGTCAACTTATTAAAGCAAAAGTAGCACGAAGCTGGGACTTGCTGTGTGCAAACTATTTTCCCAAGAATTTGCCAATCTTATATATCGAGGAACTATGTCAGTTTTCCGATTCAAAAGGCCACAGGCCATAGGCCACCAATTAAAAAAAATGTTTTTTTTATTTTGTGTTTTTAAGGTATCTTACATATATTTGTCAATTTTTTTATCATAAATGATACGCGTATACATATTTTCTAAACGTTCCTTTTTTTTTGATAGATAACAACAGGTTAAAAGACTAGAACGGGCCAGCACAAACGGTTTAGATAAAACAATTTGATTGATTTTACTAAATTCCTCATTTCCTTCTTCCAGATTGCATAGTGGATAGTTTATAAAGATTAGTGTCATTAAAAAGACTAATTGATTCTATTCAAAATGTGGAGTATGGTAGTGATGGTTTTGTTCAAGACCCAAATTTCCATCTTGACAGTAAAACTTACGAAAAAGAAACAATAAATAAAAGTGACAAGGAAATTATCAGGCGCACTACGCTTGGAATTCCATGTACAGTACCTGATTTCAACGTTCCAAATACCTCCGGTTCTACCGGGTCTCAGTGGTTGAAGCAAAAATTGAAGGAAATTGAATAAAAAATACCAACTCGTAAAAACCAATCCCGTATTGCTTATACATCGCTCTTTAGAAGAATGAAAGATATTTATTCTGGTATCTTAGCACAAACGAATATTATTGATTTCTTTGAAGTGTTTTCGACCAATGATATATTACACTGTATTACTGTTCTGTTATTAAAAATGGTTTTTACCAAACAAAACACCTTTATTATTGAGGCTTATTTTCGTTCGGGAATCCGCACTGGAATTATTTAGGTTTTTTTTTTTTTTAATAAAGTACATTTATAGCGTCTACATACTTTGAAAATATTTCAAAATGCGATTACAGAAGCTGTTTACAGTATTATATCTGAAATGTTACATAATGTTTGTAACATTATTAAAACAAGAGTGAACCTGTGTTTAAATTTAGATAGCCAACATTTTGAACAGATGTAAAATTAATTGTATAATTTTTTACATTTGTTAATTAAATTATAATTTAACTTCTATTGAACCTTACGTATTTGAAATTTAAACGCTCGTCAATGTAGATATCATAGTGGATCCAACAAATTTATTTGGTACTCAATACTTACTAACCTCAGATTATTCAACCGGTCAAGAATCCACTCATGGACCCATGTAATTATAGATGAGATGATATAGTTTCTGGCTATAGCTTATCGTTTCAGAAACAGAAAGATTCATCTAGTAAAAACGTTTAGAGCCAATAGAATGTATTTGCCAAATGATGTTATAGAATCTCAAATAAGGAGAGGTCAGATGTCGGCTAAACAAACAGAGGACGGAATAGTTCTGCTAAAACGGCGTGACAAGCTCGACGTACGAATGCTGTCAACAAAAATGCCAGTTCTAAAAGTAACTACCACCAAGAGTATAAAACAAACGCCTATTATAAAATAACAGAATCAAACCTAACTGATCAGATGGCGATTTACGAATTGGGATTACGTCGATATATCAAGTGGTCTAGTGTACGCTCGTTTTTTATAGTATAATCAATATACAAAAATCAGAAAAATGACTATTACAGAATCTGGAATGCTTGAACGAGCTGGCATGGATATTGCTACCAGACCAACAAATCTACAGCAAACGCAAACACAAAGCGGATAAAAAAAAGTCCGGGGGGCCTGTGTCAAATTCTAAATATGACAGAAAGAGAAAGATAATTGACGGAAAAATAATCAGAGCATCTTAAGTTTCCACCAAGTGCTCAGTATGCTAGGATATAATTTCTCAATCACGTTTCAATGATACCCATAAATATATATATATTTTCAAGAGTTTTTTAATTGTTTTATATGCTTACTTTCTTCACTCGGAAGAATATTCACTTAGTTTTCATACACTTGAAATTAAAAATGTTTATTAATTTGAAATAACCATCAAATAGTGAACTTAATGACTATATGATTTATTGGATACTAAACATATTCCTTATTATAACGATGAAAAAAGCGATGAACACTTGGATTATTCCTCTGAAAGTGATGACAGCAGCGAAACTTCTCGGGACGTAGATAAATTACCTACTACTGAGACGAGTGTTATTGTTGGAAGCAGTAACAGTAAGGTTTTCTATGAAAAGCGAGAAATTGCAAAAGAAATATTTTTAAACATGATATCACAAACTTGCCGATCGAAAAATGACAAAGAAGAAATACATAATAGGGTGATTGAAGATAACAATGCATTCATATTACCGCTGACAACGTTAATAATAGTATTGTTTTGGAGAATCAGCAACAGATAAAAAAAAAGTTTTTCGCAAAAACTGAAAAAATCATGAAGGCAAAGACCATAAAAAACGGATTGTTATGCAAAGAAAGGTGCAGATTAAACTGTACAGCTAAATTTCATCTTAAAAAAAGAGAGACCATTCTTAAAAAGTTTTATACATTAGATAGAAATGCAAAAAATTCTATGTTCTTTAAAATTATTGGAATAAAACCAGTTGCCCGCCATCGAACCAATACGACATCCCAAAAACAATATTTAAGAACAGTGTGCAAAGATGCATTTTGTTCACTGCACCAAATTGGCAGAAAGAAAATTGAACTTTTACAAAAACGTCTAAAAACTAGACAATCGGCTCCAACACCGGATAAACGAGGACGTCATATTTTCGAAACCAAGTTCACCTTAGTTCATTTGGATACCCTAAAAGTGATACGTGTAGCGTATGTGACGCCGGTGAAAACACATCGGAACCTTCAGAAAATTACAGATTTGCTTTCGAATGCCAGAAAATAGACAGAAAAAGGCCATTAATTGACGAAAACATCTGTTATATTACAATGGACTTGCAGCAAACTATGCCGCTCCCTAAATTGTCTACATCCAAGGCTTTCTAATTACGACAAATGTGGTACTACAACTTTGGTGTGCATTGTATCAGTCATTTAGGCAACAAGTCGTATTTTTTTACTTGGACCGAGGATGTAGCTAATACGTTGCTCAAAGAAGAGAATCCCAAAATTGATCATTTAACAGTTTGGTCAGATTCATTTGGTGGTCAAAACAAAAACTTTTTTATTCTTTGCCTCTATGAATACTTGATTTTAAATGGATTCTTTAAAATTATCGACCACAAATTCCCAGAAGTTAGCCACAGTTATCTTGATTCTGACAAGGACGAATTGAGAAGGTCGTTAGGAAACACTCAAACATTTTTATTCCAGATCAATACCGTGCATTGATTAGGACTAAAAAGTACTAAAAATAGTGTGTGTGTCGATATGGAACATTTTTTTTATAATTTCGAGCAACTTCCTAGTAAACTACATTTAACTAAAAAGAAAAAAAAACACCATAAAGGAAAAAATCTACCTTCGCGATAACGTGGATTCGAGTGGAACAATTTGGTTACTATTTTTATAAAACATGTTTACATTTTAAACCATTTTTACAAGTCGATTTAACAAAAGAAGGTTCTAGAAAAGTTTAGAAGGGGGAAGTTACACCTACTAGATTTACAAAGAAGATTGGTGGTTTAACGGTTGAAAAAATGAAAAATTTACAAGAACAAATCAAATTTGTTAAAGACGAGTATCGATGGTTCTATGAAAATATTTTGGAGCAAAATCATGAAATACCAAAATACAAAAAAGCAAAGAAGAGGCAGACGATTTAACTTTCTATTTTATTTGTTTTGTATTGCAATTACAAAAAAAAATAAATGAGTTTGTAAGCTACATAACTCTTTCATTTATGATAATGCAGCTTTGTTTCAATTTCAAGCTCAGTGGATAAAGGTGTCATGTACATAGAACTTAATTTTTTTCAGTAACATAGCGTTGTACGAAAAAATAAAACAGAAGAAACGAGAATACTAATAATATACCTTTTAGGAACAGACAATTCTTAAAAACAAAACACAAACAAAAAACTTCCGATGGAAAACGCTTTAATTCAAGTAACTCAGATTTTTAATTTTGTGACATAATACTTTTATCCACTTACGTCTTCAATTATGTTCTACACCCTGGTTAAAATAGTTTTCATCTATATAAGTTTAGAATTTGTTAGTCAAATCAAATCAAAAATGTACGCTATTTTGTAATTTAAAAAAATAATATTTTTTAAAATAAAATTTAAAACTAGGAAAAACAAAAACTCTAATGAATTAAAAATATCATTAAAACTTCTGTAAATGACAATTACCATAAATATACTTGCACAACTTTTTTGTAATTTAATTATCTACCTTAACCGTTATAAGATTCAAATGCTGTTTATCTTTATTTAAACGCACTGTATATTTATTTATGTAAATACAAAAACGATTATTTTTTTATTAGATCCTACTTTTATCTAGATATATCAAAAATATTTATATTTGTTTCGTTATATATATTTTTTTAAATCTTTAAACAAATAAAGTTTTTTAATATAAATATTCAGTTGTTTTAAATACATTTCTACAAACAACTTTTCTAATTTTAAAAGTTTTAATGCAATATTATCGTGGCCACATTTACACTATTAAACAGATCTAAATTGTTTTATTACTTAATAATGTGTAATGCCTTTTTCTTATATCTATTGTAACTTTTAGAATGTTAAAATAGTCTAGTTAGTTTTATAAGTCTGTGGTTTAAGGTAGTGTAAGTGTTGTGCAAAAGTGAAAGAAACAGAAGCGAGTGTCCTTTTGTCCGGGTCAGAGGCTGGACGACCATAATTAAGAGGTTAGCGCTGCGGGCCAACCCAAGAAGTATTGGGGCGATACCTTCGGTGTCACTTTATAAGTAAACTTAATAAAAAACGTTTAAACTTGGTGCATACCGACGATTAAATAATTAGTGCCGGCAAACATAATACCATTACCAAAGCTTTGGTTCTAATAAATTTACGTGAATAGATTAAGCAAGCCAATCCGTGTAATTGGACATACAGTGAACGGTACGAGTGACGGTTAAGTTATGGTGCGTACTATCACAAATTAACTTTGGAGGACCACGGTGCTACAATTACACCTAAATCACTCGACACCAGCAAAGGTTGGACTTTTTCTTATGTTATTGCGACCATTTTATTATATGCGTAGTTATATAGATCAAGTTAGTGAGCGTAGTGCATGATATTTTTTAAGTTTGTTTATTAATGTTTTGAAATCCGTTTAAATCAATATATACATTTTGCATTGTAATTTTTATTATTAAGAATACGATCAATATCTACCCACAAACCCCTAGAGAGAAAAGAGCATTTATCTCATGTAAAGCCGCGGATCAAATTAATTTCCAAAGAATTACAAAGTAGCACGCGTGAACCGCGAGAAGGTGTTACAAATGTTACAATTAATTTATCTAAAAATAAAAATGAAAAAATAAAACTTTTGTAAGTTAATTAATGATGAATACGTATTAAGTAACATTAATTTAATTTATCGCTACTTCAAATTCACAGGACTTATAAAGTATGTTTTTACCGTTTCATTAACTGTTTTGCACTTTAATTTTTTTTGCTTATTTAAGTTTTTATCAAACACTAAAGTAAGTGTCTTTATTTTAACGTTGTTTGTTAATACAACTAATAATAAGAAAACATCAGTTATAATAATGTACAATAAACGGCAAAGTTTAATCTAAAATTTTAACAAGAAGGAACATGTTCTTGTAAGCTTAGGTTCTTAGAATATGAAACATGTCAATTAATATTATAGAAAGTATGTGGATCGCTGAACGTCAAAGGGAACCTTTTCGTCATCGAAGTAGTAAAGTACTGAAAACTAGTTAACGTAGACAACCAAATTATTTACAAGAACTAAAACTTAAATCACTACGTAGAATCAAAATTAATCAATAAGTATTTTGTTTTTGTCATTATGAAATTAATAACGTATAAATAGAATTTTTTACTAAAAAAACAAGAACTTACTTTTAAATAAATTTTTGTTGTTAAAAACAGATTAAACAAAAGTATTTAACAAGAATATATCAAAATTAAGGCATTATTTTACGCATCCTTGAGCGATAAAACAAAAAAATCAACTTAAACGTGTCATTACTTTAGTTAATAAAATTCATTTAATACTTACATTGGCATATAACGTGCTTAAATTGTATTAGGAAATAAAATAGTAAACGTTGGCAAATTTACCATTACCTGTGGGAAGCGTTAGTACACTTTAAATATGAGAAAACACAAAACTCATAATGACACAACTAATGAAATGCAGTAAAGTAGTAAAGTACGCTTAGGGTAACTTGACGAGAAACATAAAGGTAATGCAGAAAACGTTTAGTTGAAACAACTAACAGTTTTGACTCGACGTAAAATTCAAAACATAAATTTTTTAATTGGTATAAATTATGAGGCAATTACGAATTTACAAACATTTTTATTTTGATCTATAAAAGTACGTTTTTAAACAATTTGAATACTGAATTAAGTTCTTATTAGTTTTTGTAGAAATTTATATTACTAAAATAAAATTCTTATTGTTACTTTAACAAATAAACGCATTCATTTTTACAATATATTTTATTTAAAAAAATAACATTGTTTAGCTGTGTTACAAATTATAAAACTTGATTTTTCCAAACTTTGTGATTTAGAAATATTTAATCCAATTAAATATTAGATACTTTAATGGTAGGAAGAGTAAGTTTTGTAAATCACGTAATGATGACCAATTACGGTTACTCGTATACTAAATCATTAAAATTCTTATTTACATTTTATCATCCGACAGCAAAGCTGTGAGCGACAGCAAATAGTAGTAACCTGAAAATTAGCTTACACCTGTGTAATTGATTAAAGTTGGTTTAATTTGATTTTATTTAAATGACAAAGTAATGGTATAACTATAACCGCATAAGGCAAAAAAGCTGTAATTCAAAGAATACATAATCATTTAAAAATGACTTTTTAATAATACTGCATTGGTAATAAGTCTTATTGTGTTATATTACAGCTTATAACATTATGTCACAGCAACAGAATCAACGAAAAAACTAAAAATTCTCAAATTGAAAGTTACATTGAAAATAAGATTCAAATTAAAAACGCGTCAGTTATTGTAAGTTATCAATCTGCTTTCGGTGATACCTGTGTGAATCTTCTGATAATTTCGGTTTATATCATAAACTTTAAAATTATTAGCAAAATCTAGCTTGATCTTGGTGGTGTTTTGTCAAGCTAATTCAACATCTCAAATGAGAGTCGGGTTTGACGGATCATGTAAAATGGCTACGGACCCTGTAACTTCCACAATTTTTCGGTTACCTATGATTTAACTTAAATTTTTTTTTATATCTTTGGGTTGCACTTCAGTACAAGCGGATTTTCCGTCTTGCTGCGGCAGCATGGCCACATGTTGAATTTGAATTGTGGTTAATCTCCTTTGCTTTGGTTGTTGTGTTAAATATGTAAACGCTATAGTCCCCAACTAAAGAAAGGTACGTAATTTATAGAGCCAACTTTTCCTTTGTTTCTATGGTATTGTGTAACCTTTCGAGTTTACGTTTTAGTATTTCTTCTACATACTACATTTTTTTGCTATGTAAGTCGTTAATTTTTTGTACGTACGATTTCGATTTTATGGATGCAAAGTTTGTTCTTGGATACGCAAGTACGATTTTGTTTGTTTGATTGATGCAGTGCGTTTTACGATTAAGATTTCAATAGATTTTCGTTATGTTTACAATTGCAATTTTGATTTTGTACGCAAAATGTTAGTCTATCTACAAATTCTATAATTTTCCGATGCGTTACGTTCTGAAGTCAATTTGATTTGGTACTTTTCAAATTTAGAAACTTTGTTAGGGTACGTTGATGTTTTACAATGTTTCTGATTATGGATCTTTACGATTAAAAGATCAATGACATTAAGGATACGGAAAATTAAGAAATTATATTATGCATTATGCAACGTTATCGAAATGAATGGGATTGTGACCGCACCCAAAATCCAAGTGCGCAACTCGAAGTAATAAGGTCCCTAAACCTTTACCTACTTAAATTGTTGAGCGGATTCATTGTTATTGGTTATTTAATTTATTATAATTATTATTATGCCAACCAATATAATTAATCAATATTTTATATATGTATCTACATATATATATTAATGTTCTACAAAAAAAATTTATGCAACTAAGAATATAAGATTTAAGTTTTACAAATAATAATGTTATAAACTAGGATAATTTAATTTAAAAACAATTCTAAGTAAATTTGACTTTTAAATCATAAATTGAATTAGTTTGATCGTTTAACAAAAAAATTGTATTTGATATGTTAATATAAATTAATTCTAACAATTCTAAAATTTGTTCTTATAAAAACTTTCTTAAGGTGTTCTAATTCTTCTTGTAATTTATCTTGGTGACAAATTAATGTTGCACGATTATATAATGTGCGAATCGTCCCAAGTTTCTGAGCTGGGTGATGATGAGAATTTACGTTTATTCTTTCTATTTTTACACCAAGAAAAGGTAAGGTACCATTAATTTCTTTTTCAATACTAAATTTTATGTTTGGATGTCGATTGTTAAGGTATTGAAGAAACATTTGTAGTTCATCTAAACCATGAGACCAGATTGCAAAAATATCATCTACATATCTTAGCCATAATTTTGGTTTTTTAGATGCAGATATTAAGGCTTCTTTTTCAAAATAGTCCATATAATAATTATCAAATGGCAAGGTATATATTGGCGAAACTGGTAGAACTATAGATACGAGATTAAAAGAACATAAAAGACATCTTCGTTTAATACAACCTACTAAGTCTGCCATTGCCGAACATGCACTTGACACTCTTCATGATATAAACTTTGAGAAAACTAAAACAATTTCTAAAACAAAGAACTGGAAATCAAGAAAGATTAGAGAAGCTATTGAAATTATCAAACATTCCAACAATTTCAATAGAGACAGTGGTTACAAACTTTCTGACGCATGGTTACCTGTTATTTCTTAATCTTAATTTGTTCACCATTGACACTTGAGCTACGTCTAGAGTTTTTATGGTGGTTTTCCTTTAGACCTTTGAGCAAATGCTGTAGCTAAATACTTGCGCTTATTATCTAGTTTCCTTATAGTTATTGTTTTTAGTTACCTTAGTTTTTCCAATTGTCAAATTAATTTAATTTTGTCTGACGAAGAACTTAGACCAAGTTCGAAAGCTCACATTTATATTATTCTAAATAAATAATACACCATTTACCCTAAAAATATTTTAAAATTTAAGTTTGTTTTAAATTGAAATTAATTGTTAAGGTGCGATAGAATTCCTATAACCCTAATTATAAATTGTCTGTTTCATGTTTTATATTTTGTGTTTTTATATTATTAAATTATGTAAGTCTTAAGGTACAAAACTGTTTTACTATACTTTTGCTATTTTAACTTCATTGTTATATCATTTTTAGCAAATTCAGTAAAATATTTAAACAAATTCTATTGTATGAACTATATCGCAAAAAAATTGTGGAGCTATATCTCACTTACTCACTATTAGATTAAAAATTTAACACAATTAAATGAAGAGATTTCTATTTCTATTTACACATTGATTTCTCTGGATTATTTACAATCTGATTCATAATAATATTTAGTACATTTGATGCATCTCTTTACGGAATAATACTCTTGTATCTTTTAAGCTTTTTTTTTAATGTATTGTCTGCATGGTAGCTATATTGCCAGATTATTGGTATAACTAAGTTTTGCTTCATCCGCTACACTAGCATGTTAAATTTTCTGTTTGATTGTATATTCTATGTTCATATTCATTTTATGATAGTCTTGTAGAGAAATTCTTTGTTTTCCAAGATTAACTGGAATTTCCATTCTATCAACATATATAACAATATTTTAAACTCAGTTGGGCTCTCGTTTTTATTATTTAAGTCGTTTAGGTTAAAAGTCTATTTAAATGATTTCTTATATGCCTTGTGTTATTATTTATTATTTTGTGTAATTGATATGTATATGTATTGATTTAGAGCACGTCTCTTTTCCTAACGTGAAAGTTACGTGTACCAACTTTGTTTGGTTTATTTTAGCCGGTTCTCAATCTTATTAAAGTCTGCATATGTACTTTATAGTGTCTGAGGTGTTCTAAGTAGGTCGGAGGTAAACAGAAGGTTTCTAATATGATTCTTCTTCGTTATATACCGAGACTACTTCTTTTTAAGTCACTTTTATGGATTTTAGAATCTGGCTTGGTTCACAAGTTGATTACCTAATTCTGTAGTGGTTCAAGTTCATTGTTTTCTTTAATTTTTCAAAAGCATTATTATTAGTGGTCTCTCTTTGCTGTAGCTTTTCGTGTATCCACACAAACTTTCTTACAGAATTTATACTAAAAAAAGTGACATGGTGTATAAAACAACAATTTATTGACAGAACACTGCTCGTTGTATTAAATTGTTCAGTTTTTTGTAAATTGTAAATTAGTTGCATTAAACAGAAAAATAATTACCCATTATTATACTCGCATCCAGAAATCTCAATAAGATACAATCCAGGAAAGCATTACTAATACTTTTAAATATCAACACTGTTAAAAGTTTGATTAACTATATCAAATTAATCAAGTAATTAAATTATTATTAATTAAAAAAATGTGTTATAATATTAAGTTAGAGCATAAAGAATTTCTGGAAGTGGAATAAATATGGTAAAAAAACTGATGTAGTCAGCTCACGACTATCCTATAAGTAATGATGAGGAAATGTCTACATACTTTTTTAAGGTTATGTTGTCATATAACCACTTTGTTTGTATTGACTTCCTAGCATTCTATAATTTTTTTGAAATTTTTCTCTTTGATTTTATTAAGATATAACCTCAATATTGCTTTCCAATAAAATGCATATCGATTATTTCACGTCGCGAAATGTTTTTAATGCAAGTCCAGTCTGCTGTAAGTCTTCTTTAGATATGACAGGAAATCGCAAACACGACAAACTGTTGAAAAAAATACAGTTTTTAAACTGTGGATGCACATTTTCAAAGGTGAAATCTCCACTTGGAAACTTTTACATCTGAACGGATGTGGCAACGTAGCTCAAATCGTGTCATAATCTTAGTAGCTGTTGAACTGTGAACCGTTATAAAACTCTGGTAAAGTCCATCAATCGTTTTGTTTTACTGAGCATTTTGTTAACGATTTGAAAAGATTACCCCAAAATACTCATTTTTGTGCTTCTCTAAAAAAAATTTCTATAAAAGCTATACCTTCCAGATTGCAATCAATTCGCACTAAACTATTACATACTACTAAAACTAACAATGGGAAGCAACAGGGGGAGAAGAAATAACAGGTCGTTTACGTTTGCTGGGAAGGGCTGGCAAAGGAGTAGTACTAGCTTTGGCTGGTGTTACAGAGCTAACTGAAGCTTCGAAGGAGTCAGCGAGTCTGGTTCGTGATGGTAGCGGTGGAGAGAGAGGAGAGGCCAGACGTTTCTCCTCTCTGGGTCTTAGTGCCGGGCTATCTAGCGGTAGAAATGATGGGGCCAGAATGGTGGCGTAAAGATGTGTAGCGTCGAGCGAGTTTGTGTTTGTTCAAGTGCATGGATTTAAGATAACGCGATTGGCTTTCTCCTTAGATATGTCACTGGAAACTACGTTTTATCAGCACGCAACAATTCTTGATAATAAGCGGTCACGTTCATCATTTGTTATCACAAAAAATTCTCCATATGTCATTGGTGTTGCTGATTCATCATCTTCCAGCGATGAAGAGGTTATGAGAAACAATTTTCAGCCATTTCATGGACAAATGTTTAATACAAACAATTGGTAAATTATCATACGATTCTATTCTCGTTTAATATACATCTAGAATACTAGCTATTTCTGTTTTTTTAATTTTTTTTTATTATTTATGTATGCATTCTTATTTTTGAAAATCGCAATAAACTTTGTTCATTATATTACGTATGTAATATAGTGTTTGTTTTCAACACCTTCCGATAGTTGCAAGATTTGCGATATCTGTGAATTTTTTGTCAAAAATACATGTTTCTGATTCTGACTGATAAAATAAAAAAGACGAAAAACTATTATTAATTATCTTGAATTATCAATACTGGTACAAAAAATTCAACCAAATTTAAGTATTGAACTTTTATTGTATAGAAATGGTATACTTACTTTTATATTTAATGTAAGCTTTTTTTATTCAATTTTATGACGTGTAATTAAGAATACATCAACAATTTTTGTAAAATGTTGTATTATTTATGTAGAAGATGATGGCTTGTTTACTTTAAGTTCAGTACCCTTTTCCTGGTAATTTTCTCCAAACCTTTACATTCTTATAAATTTTTAAGATCTGTTCTATAAAAGTTTTAAACTTTGAAAAAATGTATTTTAAAATAATATAAAACGTACGTGAAAAAGTTAAAAAATAATGTTATTCCTTTTCAAAAATTTAAAAATGTACTACTTAGAAAAGTATCGACGATGTAACATAAATAATTAACGTAAACGTAATATAAAATAATAACTTATTCTAACAATTAGTCAAACTATGTTTTATTAAAAGATTGTGCTTTAATCTGTTATATTAAAGAATTTAAATTTTGATTACAAAATGCATTATTTTTATGTGAAAAAAGTGGCCATCTTTTGTGATTTATTTTGATGTTGGTTAGTGTTGTTAAAACAGCATTAAAAAGTTTTCTAGAAGTAAACTTACGTAATGTGGAAAGCAAACTACATTGAGCAATTTTTATTACACATTTGTAAGATTAATTATACAATGTGCTTTGTATCTTAGCATGCTTGGAGAGTAATTAAGTTTCAAGAAGAGCATATTGTAAGTTTACGAGCTGAATTCGTCTTAATCTTGTATTACATAAGCATTTTTATTTTATTATTTAGTAGTCTGTAACGTTCTATAAAAAAAAATTATGCGTGTATGGTCAAACAGATAATGGTATTAAATTTGTGATTACTATTTAGTGCATAATAAAATGTTACGGTTTATAGGATTAGTTTTGGCAAGCATCTAGCCGTCTACCAATAAATTATCACAAGTACTTGGCACGGTTTCTTTATCATGTCTTCTATATACTATCTGTTGCTTTTTGATTCTTAAAATTATAACGTTTTTAAAGATACATTTGATTTAACGTTTAAATTAAAATAATTCTAATAATTTTTTCGCGGATTTTGTAAACTGATGTAAGTAGTAAAGGTGTAGTATTAAATCAATTTATTACCCAAAATAAACGAAACGTTTTTTACTTTAGTTATTAAAAAATACTAATTATACTAAAAAACTTAATTATAAAACAGAATACTCAATAACAAAAAGTATAATTGTTTGTTATTTAAATTTAATTGGGATTAAATATACTTTTAAGTAGAAATTTTATATTAAGAAACAAAATTCTTTCACAAATAAACTAAATAAAACAAAATCATTTCTTACATGTATATATTTCACAGTATTTGATACATGATATCAAACGTTGGGATATAAATAAAATCAGTTTTGAAAATTAAATATGTAAACTTGATTAAAAAAAAATATAAAATGACAAACTTTTTATATAAATTAAATTTTTTAAAATACGAATATAATAAGACACTTTCAACTATTAAATGTTTACTTGGTTTACTGTTTCTACAAAAATAGACTAAAGTGGTTTTGTTTGCTCCTCCTAAGCAAATAATTCTAAATCAGTTGCCCTAATAAATGTTGCAATTAAAACAAACCAATTTTTTCTTTTGTTAACAGTGTACAATTGTGTGAACCAAATAATTCTTAGAATTTACAACAATTAAAGTTAAGTAATGAACATACGTAATTAAACAACAAATGCAAAATAAATCTTATTTGGTTATATAGCAATTTTATTTGCTTTCTTTGTTTCTGTTATTTAAATAAAGGCACTGCTTTGTTAAATGTTATTTTAGAAAATAAACAGAATTTGAGAATGTCAAAGACTTTTCAAGACAATTTCATTGTTATTTTACTGCGTTTATTTTTAGAAATAATTGGAATTAAAACTTTGACTATTAGACATAATAAAACGATTATTGTGAGAATAATTAGAACTTTAACAAATATTTTATGATAGTTGTTTTTAATTTTAATAGTAGTTTCGTTTTATTTATAGATTTTTTTAAAAAATAGTACAATTTTATCAACTTGTTTTAAATTGTTTGTTTTTTTATGGTATTTTTAATTAATTTTTGTCAATTTTGTTTTTTAATAAAATTATTTTTTGTATTAATTTTTTTAAATATTGTTTTACTTTTTTTATTAGAATTTAATCAGCTCAATGAGTTACCTAAAGTTTAATTCAAACTAGTTTAACTAGGTTGATAGGTTTTATGGGAGTTTTCTTATGAGTTTCTGTTGTTGGTTGTTTTGGTCTAGATTATACAACACTGCACTTAGGCACTCCGGTATTTTGGCAAGGAACCTTGTACACAAAGTATTTATAAAGTCTGAAACATTAAGCAAGTTTAGTTCACTGTGTATTTGTTCATTTCCAACGAATCACCTGGCGTTCACTGCAATTACAGTGGATATGTTTTGTACGACTTGAAGTTTTCTTAAGTGAGTCTTAGCTGCAGTACTCCAACCTGGGCATGCATATGTTAAAAATGGTCGTAGAATACGTTTGTAGATTAACATGGTACACACTATTCGTAGGTCAATTTTTTTTAATTAACCGGTATAGTAGTGAGAGTCTAAAATAGCATTCGATAATCTTCTTATTCACATGGATTCACTATCCAAGTCCAAATAAACCTCTAGGTATTTAACTGCTTTATCTCTTGCGTTCCATTCTATTATACATTGATTGATTGTTAAGTTTTGAAAGTCTAGAATTCTTTTCAACTTTCATCTGGCTTTTCGTTGGAATGATTTTAATTTTCCATTTGTTATACCATTCTTATTTTGCGTAATTACTGCTGTGTCATCAGCAAACATTAATAAGGTGGCACTATTTGTGTTAAAAAGAGTTGATCCTAATGTACTCGCCTGTGGTACTCCAGCGTTAATAGTTCTTTTAGTAGATAGGGTTGCCTGTATCCGAAATGTAATGAATGAGATGATGATGTCAATGAGTTAATGTGGAAGTTCTAATTGTATCATTTTATCGCAAAGTCTTTTATGCCACACGCTGTCAAATGCGTTTTGAAGGTCAATGACGCAAACAACTTTATATTTCGTGTTCTCAAAACCTTGTTCTATTGTTTCTGTGATTCTCGCGAGCTGGTGCATTGTCGAGTGTATTTTTATAAAGCCAAATTGTTATCTTGGTATGGCATTCTTTTCTTCCAGGATTGCATTTAGTCTTCAAAAATTTTCGCAGCATTAAAAGAAGGCTGATTGGGCAATAACTGTCTGGTTTATAATTACCCTTGCGTCTTTTATAAAATGTAGAATGATGGTTTGTTTCCATCCCTTTGAAGAATACCCAAGTCGAAGGCAAGCATTTAATTATGTTGCCAGGAACGCTAGTGTCTTTATTGTAAGTTGATTTAATATTTATTGTGTAATCAAGTCCGATCCCGGTGATTTTTTTATTGGAAGTTTTGTAATCATTTGTTTAATTTCTGATGGTGACATAGGTAAGAACTTTTTTTATACCTGTCTTTTATAGTTTTGTTTATTTCTTGTTGATGTTTTTGGTTACTTTTGTGTCATTTGGTGTAAAGACTTGTTAAAAATTTAAAGCTAATAGGTTGGGTTTTTCATCGTTGGTGACATATGGAATGATGTTGTCTGTTAGTGGATAAATTATGTTTGGTTGCGATATTAGTTTTTTGGTGGCCTGCCACATTGTTGCATCTCGACGTTGTAGTTCCTCAATGTATATATTTTACATATTGAGTTTATAATCGTCTAGTTTCATTTCAACTTGTTGGATTGATAAGCTGCGTGTTCTTTGTCACTCACGTCTTATTTTGTTCTTAAGTTGATTAGGTTTAGAATTTCTACTGGTGTTTGGGGATATCGTGGTTTGTTATTATTTGGTATTACTGCTGATTGTATTCTAGTTCTCCCAATTTCCGCGTATTGTTGTTCGTATTAGGACTGTGTTTCTCATGTTTTTGTTTAATTAAATATAGAAAACATCCTAGTCAACTTTACCTTCAATCTATTCGGATATCCTCAATATTAGTTGCAGCTCATTGAAGAATGAGACAATCACTGGTAAGTGATCAGAATCAAGGTCATTTAACATAGTTTGATAAATTGCTTTTTGAACAGGACTATTTCTAATACATCTGGTTTATGATCCGGTCTTCTAGGATAATGTGCAATCTGTGAGAGTCGCTATTTGTATTCCGTGGTTTATAATAAAATGGTTTAACTTTATAACATTTGGGTTTGTTGCTCTGCATCTACAGTCTGTAATTTTGCAGCTCAAATCACTAATGACTAATGCGTGATGATTGCCATTAAATAATTTAATGACATCGCTTTTCAGCATTTTTTTATTTGGTTGCTTATATGCGGCACAAAGTTTAATTTGGCACATTGTTCTCTAGACACAGTTTAATATATACTGTATCTAAATTTTTGAGTTCTAAATTTATTAAAGAATGATTATCTAATTTACGCTTGATAATAATTGCTACGCCTCCTGCTGCAGTTAGAGTATCTCGATCTGGTCTATATATTTCATATCCTGGTACTTTAAATGTTTCTAAGTTATGTAGATGTGTTTCAAGTATACATGTAACATCCACGTTGTGTCTAACTAGGAATTCCACGAATAACGTCGGCTGCTTTTTTGTAACCATCATTTCTGATACTGATACTGATAATGGTATCTTAATTATATCCATGAGTGTATAATTGAGAAATTAATGTTGTAAAGTATGACTTTGTCTAGATGTAGTATTATAAATTCATCTATTTTTGTGATAATTGTAGTTACAAAGTCTGACGTTACTTGCTTATTTGTATAGTTCAGTCTGCTTAAGTTAGTTGGGAGTCTAGAAAAAGACTTCCGAGAATAGAACTACCACATTTCGACGGTAACTTTACAATGTGGCGACAATTTGCCGACAGTTTTACCTCTATTGTACATAATAATGTTGAATTATCTGATTGTCAAAAATTAAATTATCTTCGCTCTAGTTTAAAAGGTGAACCCGCTAATGTGATTCGTGCCTTAGACACTACAGACTCAAATTATAAAATTGCATGGAAATCTTTGTGTTCGCGATATAATAACAAAAGGAAAATTGTAAATAATCACGTAAATGCAATTTTAAATCTTAATAATGTTGCTAAAAATTTTCATGTAAAAATTAGACAATTCATAGATAACCTGCAAAATCATATGCAATATTTAAAATCGCTTGATCAGCCTATTAATCAATGGGCTGCAATAATTATCCCAATTATTCTAAATAAACTGGATTTTAAAACTGTCAGCGAATGGAAAGCATGCTTAAATGAAAATGATGCATCAAATGAAAACATTCCTAGTTACTGTGAATTTATTAAATTTTTAGAAAAACGTCACAGTGTGCTTGAGGCAATTAATTCACGTTCAGCTTCCTTTGCTAAAATCGAAGTCAAAAAACCAGTTAAGGTATACGCTACTACAAACGAACAAAGTTGCTTAAATTGTAACGAATCTCATTCATTACAAAATTCTGAATCATTTTTAAAATTAAACTCGATTGATAGAATTGAAAAAGTTAAAGGTTTAAGAGCATGTATTTATTGTTTACGAAAGAGTCACTTTGTAGGAGAATGCCGCTCAAGTAGATGTAGAGTATGTCACAAAAAACATAACACGCTGCTACACATAGATAATGTAAAACCTTGTAACAGTAATGAAAATCATTTAATTGAAAATACTCCGACTACTAGTTTATCGTGTGCATTACATCAAAATCTCAAAACACAAATTTTGTTATCGACTGTTTTAGTAAATGTGGTCAATACGAATGGCAAAATCAATACTTTGCGATGCCTTTTAGATTCAGGCTCACAATCACATTTTATAACTCAGCGTGCTTGCGACCTTGTTGGATTAAATCTGTATCACACAAGTTTATCAGTGATCGGTATAAATCAAAACGTATCGTCTATAAAATTCCAGACTAATTTAGAAATTCAGTCTCGATGTAGTAATTTTAAAACAAATATAAACTGTTTTGTCATACCGACAATTTCTAATCAAATTTCTAATTATACTATAAATGTCGACTGTTTTAACATTCCTTCAAACATCAAACTAGCAGACTCTTGGTTTAATCAAACTAGTGAGATTGACATGCTTATTGGAGCTGGTATGTTTTGGAACATCTTATGCGTAGGGGTATTTAGAACTCGAATGGCGTTGCTTTACACAAAACAAGGTTTGGTTGGATAGTATCGGGAGAAATTAACTTTTCAAGTTCATCTATTACGTCTTCTTTTCACTCATTAAATAATTTACAAAACGAACTACAAAGATTTTGGAAGGTAGATGAAGTTGATAGTAACTTTTACTTTTTAACTCCAGAACAGGAATATTATGAAACTTTTTTTAAGCAAACAACAACGAGGCACGCAGACGGTAGAATATAGAACGGTTGCCACTTAAAGATAACATAGAGAATAATGGAAACTCTTATGGCATAGCAAAATCTAGATTTATTTCTCTAGAAAGAAAATTTCAAAGTAATTCAAATTTAAAAAACATGTACACCGATTGCATCAAGGATTACACATTTCAAAATCACATCAAGTATTCAAACAATAGTGACAACTCATTTTTTCTGCCCCATCATGCGGTTTTTAAAGAGTCTAGTGATACCACTAAGGTTCGTATAGTTTTTGACGGATCTTGCAAACTAAAAGTAGGTTTGTCTATAAACGCATTACAATTGGTAGGCTCAACACTACAGAATGATTTACTTTCAATTTTAGTTAGATTTCGTGTACATCAGTTTGTTGTTACAGCTGATATCAAACAAATTTATAGACAAATATGGATCCATCCTGAAGATAGAAAGTATCAAAAAATTATTTGGCGTGATGATCCAACAAAAAATTTTGATCACTTTGAATTAAGAACAGTCACATTTGGAATGGCCTCCTCTCCTTATCTTGCTACTCGTTGTATTATTGAAACAGCAAATTTAAACCAAAACAGATTAAAACAGATTTTTATGTAGATGACCTTCTCACAGGTTCAAATTCAATTCAAGAATTAAAAACCATTAAACAAAACATAACGTTCATTTAAGTACCACAGGGTTTAAACTAGTTAAATTTAAAAGTAATGTCAAGGAAATCAACGAAAACAAATTGAGTACTGAAGTCAAATTCTTACCAGAAGGTATAATAAAGCATTAGGAATTCTTTGGAATTCAGAGACAGACAGCTTCCTTTATTCTTTTTCGAACGCATCTCCCAGAAACGCAACAAAACGAAATATTCTTTAACAGCGACGTTGTTTGATCCCATGGGTTTACTTGCCCGTATTATAATAGTTCCTAAGCTGATTATACAGCAATTGTGGCAATTAAACATTGACTGGGACGATACTGTTCCTTTAGACGTTTATACAAGGTGGATAAAATTTAAAGATCAACTTAAATATGTTAACAAAATTATTATACCAAGGTGTATCATAGTTCCGAATGCAAGCAAAATTCAGTTGCACGGTTTTGCAGATGCTTCAGAAAAGGCATATGGTGCGTGTAAAGATTCACAAACATGAACAATTTTACTGGAGTGATTCAACTATAGTACTAAACTGGATAAAATCACAACCGCGCCAATTTTCAACTTTCGTAGCTAACCGTATATCCACGATTCAGCACTTGACAAACACCTCATTTTGGTATCACGTAAAATCGAGTAACAACCCTGCCGATTTTATTTCACGAGGTGTTTCGGACAGTCAATTAGTAAATTTAGATTTGTGGTGAAAAGGTCCTACGAGGTTGACTAGCAACAAACCTCCAACACAGCCCTTAGAATGTTTACAGTTAAATCAATTGCCCGAGTTAAAAGGGATCACTAAGTCATACAGTTTAGCTACACAAGATAACCCTATAACCATTAAAAAATTTTCTACTCTAAATAAACTAAAACGAGTTACCGCGTGGATGTTAAGATTTCTAAAAAACTCTGCAATTCCAAAAACTGAAAGATTAAAGGGCCTTTTAACTTAGAAGGAACTAGATAACGCATTATTAAAACTAATTAAATTAGAACAAATCCGATCGTTTTCTAACGAATATAACGCATTATCAAAAAATGACGTATTATCTTCCAAAAGTTGTATTTTATCATTGACACCTTTTCTTGATGAATGAAAATATTCAAACTTTTCTTATGATAAACGTCATCCTGTTCTATTTCCTAAAACTAATCATTTAACTAAATTAATTATTTTAAATGAACATTAAAGGCTTTTACATGCTGCACAAACATCAACGTTAAATGCAATTCGAGAAAGATTTTGGCATGTAGGAGATAGAAACATCAGTAAATTGATAGTTAGAAAATGCATAAAATGTTTTAAATTCAACCCAAAAAACACTATACCGATAATGAGTAATTTACCTAATTCAAGGGTACGCCCTATGCCACCATTTTACACCATTATGCGAGTCCAATATTAATCAAGGACAAAATCGGCAGAGGATGTAAGTTATCTAAATGTTACATTAGCGTTTATGTATGCTTTTCTACAAAGGCTATCCATCTTGAACCAATCACAAGTTTGTCTACAGATGCATTTTTAGCAGGTTTTGGACGATTTATTTCGAGGTGTGGCAAACCCTCTCACATATATAGTGATAATGGCACAAATTTGAATGGCGCGAATAAAGAAATTAATAAATTATACGATTGGTGGCAATTAGTAAATTCAAATATTATTAAAAAATTAATAATGAAGGTGTCGAATCGCATCTTATTCCACCACACACCCCACATTTTGGCGGGCTTTAGGAAGCGGGAGTTAAAAGCACAAAACACCACCTTAACAGAGTTCTAGGCGATGTCCGATTAACCTTGGAAGATTTGTATACTGTCCTATCACAAATCGAATCCATATTAAATTCTCGACCTTTATCTCCCCTCACTTCCGATCCCAATGCCTTGATTAAAGAAGATCATATGCCACCAGCACGATGGCAACTTGGTCGTATTGTTAAGTTACATCCAGGAAAGGACCAAGTAGTTCGGGTTGTTAGTGTAAAGTGTGCAAATGGAGTGTTTAAAAAACCCGAGGTGAAATTATTTGTCTTGCCTATAAGTGATGACTAAACAACTGGTTATAAATAATTAGTTTACATACATCGGTTCACATAATGTGCGCGTATTTTAATTAGTTAGATACATTATTTTTATTTGATGTGTATTTAAAAGCTCGATACCTTTTAATGTGGGCGGCATGTTAGACAAATCCTTTAATAATCCCTTCAATAATTTTGTCTTTTATTTTGCATTGTTAAAGTGCTTGTTTTAATTCCATCATAAAGTTATCAAAACTTCGGCTCTGTTTTTGCTTAATGCTATTGAACATGTACCTATAGAAAACTGCATTCATCTCCGATGAACAGTATTTGTAGAAGTTAGCTAAGATTGTTGCTGCTTGATTTTTATCTTCACTTTCCGCATATTCAAAGTTATTATAAACATCAAGGCCCTCGTCTCCAATTGCATTCAATAATATACATATTTTCTTCTCATCAGTGGCGTTTACATCACAAGTAGCATTAAATAACTAATACACTTTGAACTTTTTCCAATTATCTGCTATATTATTGTCAAAGACTAGCTGACGCGGCAACCAAAAAATTGAGATCTTGTTTTATTATTTGCTACTTTAGATGTAACCGGTGGTAATTAAGAGACAGATTTTAATGAAAATAACTCAATTTATTTTATTACCGCACGGCATATATAAGCAAATAACAAGATGACCAAACAAATGCATCACACCCCAGCTGAGTGTCTTTCCCAGCCTAAGCTATTTTTATATTACAATTGAAAATATATACGATATGTTATCTAGTACTTCTGTAAAAATACAGTTAATGTTAAAATGTGACAAACAGATAATCAAAATTTATTCTGCGCATTTTTCTGTATTTGAACTTTGTGTTGACTTAGTGGCCTAATAACTGCCATTATGTTACTAATAAAATTACTGTTGTTATGCAATGGTTTATAGGGATTTTATACAACGCTTAATCGGTAGAAAAAAACCGTAAATTGTTTCGTTCAGAATAAAAACAGTTTAAAAAAAACGTACAAAAAAAATAGTTTTTTTGCATCACTAGGTCTAGCATCTTTTGACAGCAAGTGATATAAATATTTGGCGATCTTGCCGATAAAAAATAAAACGGTTCTTATTTATTTTTAATCAAATTTGCACTGATTGTATAATAAATTTGTATGTCTCACGTTAATTTGAAATGAACTTTTTATTAATAATTTTGATTAAAAAAATTAACTTGTTATTTCTGAAATTTAATTTAATTTAATTTTTTTAAATAACTTTTTCCGCTTTCACTACGTTTAATTAAGAATAAACTAATACAGGATTTTTTACTTTATGTATGTAGAGGATTCTAGACAAACATTACCGGTCTTCTCGCTATTCTTGTTTATTGTAGAAAGTTTGTTTTATTTTAAGTTTCTCGTTTGCATTGCAATCTTTTTTTGTTAATGATATTGTACCCTAGAGCTAAGTTGTTTTCTTTTTTCTCAGCAACCATTTCCGTACTTTAAACGGCAGTCGTATTCTATCCGTCCTACACAATTGTTTGCGCAACATCAAGTTACGTCATTGTCATTAATATTTGTGTTAAACTAAATCTTTTTGTAGTAATTTTTTTTGGTACCTCTCATCAATATATCTATTTTCTTGCCATATCATGTAATAGTTTCTACGTTAGCTCAAATTTTATTTTATTCTCTGCGAATAATAATCTGCTTAAGTTAGTCGTATTTGTGCAGATTTTGTTTCGTGTCACCGGTTATGACAAACTTTAATAAAAACGTTTACGTCTCATACGTTTCTATATTTGTAATATTGTAATGTAATTTAGTTTTAGAAGTTTTGTGGGTGTTTGCATTGCATACAAAACAATTTCTAAATTTTATTTAGCAAAATACTAAAAATATTTCTAAAAATTAGTACACGTATAGTAAAAATTACGTTTTACTCGCCATGAATGCGGCTAATTAATAAATGATTGTTAAGTCAACAAATCCTCAATTAAGTTGAATCTGTTTGTATTTTAAACGTTTATTTATTTATGTAAAACGTAAAATAATACTACGTCTGTACAATAAACAACTTAATCATTTTACGTTTTAAGATTTTTTTATTACATAAAAACTTCACAATTTCTCTTTATTTTTTATTTGAAAATGCTTTAAAATAATTTTTTCTTTGTTTTAACCGTAATTTCAAGCTACGATACTGCAATTTGTGACTGCAACTTCAATTAATGGAATTCCTTTTAGAGTTTGTTCAATTAGTGTACTACTGTTTCTACAAGCGTAAAATCCCATTCATTGTTCAATTCTTTAGCTTTTGTTAGAAAAATAAACGATTTGATGCATTCTTTATAATTCAAATAATTATTTTTAGAAATGGTACTCGGCAGTTAATTTGATAGTTTATTTTAATTTAAAGAGCATTCATTACATTTAACAAAAAAAAATTAAAAAAAACTGCTTAAAAAAATGGAGAATTATTAGTTTTTACTTTAGTTTTAGTTAGATAAACGAAAGTAATAATCTAATGAAGTTTAGTGATTGTATAAAACACAAACTTTATTTTTAATTTGTAATAAACTAATATAAAACATTATTAGATTCTTAATTAATATATTATGTAATGCAAATTAACGTAGTTCTTTTTTAGATAATTTACTAAAAAGATAACGCTATTATACTCTATCTTTCTGAGTTATTAAGAACTAATTTTAATTTGGGTTTATTATATTAAAGTATTAAAGGTTTATAATGCAATGAAATGTTTGTACCGTATATGAGATCATTTCGTGCGCTTTTTGTTGAAATACCGTCTTTTACCAGGTAATGCCGTAATCCTGAATTTAATCATGACATTTTGCTAATCAGATTGTCAACTTCTTTAAAATTTTTCTAAAGACTGTTAGAGTTGTTTCTTTATATATATATATTTATGTGTTGTAGTGTTGATTTATGCATTTGTTTTTAACGTATTCTTTTATAAAACTTTTTTTATTGTTGTACTTCTTCATTAAATACCTTGTTTTAAATGTATTCTATTGCAAATTTTTATTTTTTTTTATAATATTTTGATAACATTTTATATATAACTTTATTTTACTTTTTTAAATAGAATATTTGTGTTGATTAATTTTTTTTCCGACTTGGATATTTTTTCAAATTTGGTTAAGTATCGACGAAAATACTCCCAAGTGAGGAGAGCTTCAAGAAATAAGTTGATAAATTCTTCTAGTGTAGGGCAGGACAAAGAAACACTACTGAGTGTGTTTTATAGACGATTTTACGTTACCTTAATTGATTACTTTACTTATGAGGTCAAAAATCATGGTTTTTTACTGTTTTGAAACAGTAGGTTAATTAAGCATGATAATTCTATATTAACGGATTGGTACACTAAACGTATAGCATCTAACCGTACAACTAGTTCTCTCAAAGCATGCACTTTATCAAAAAATCAATATAATTGAAAATAGAAAAAACAAAATCATTAAATTAAGTAGTCCACAATTGTATGCAAAAAACCTAAACATTTTAAAAAACATCCTCAAAAATAACAACTATCCTAAGAACCTAATAAACAAAATGTTATTCTAAACTGACAATACTAATAACATGCCATCACTCAAACTAATTACTAAAATCATAAACGTTCCCATTCTAACAAAAAATTAATTCCAATTTCAAAACAACCCTAATAATAGCGACATATGCAATACGATTTATTCTATAACAAAAGATAAAACACAATGTTATATACAGAATCGAGTGCACGGGATGCAATAAATGTTATATAGGACAAACCAAAAAAAAACTATTAATTGAATAAAAAAACCTATCAACATGATTGCAAAAACAAAAAGGCAGAATCAGCTCTTACTCTACATCATATTAACACTAGTCATAATTTTAGTTTTAGTAACACGATCTTAGATGTGGAACCTAAATATAACAAAAGATTAATTGTGAAGATGATTTTTATTACCAAACATGATAATAATGTAATTTTTAACACAAATACAAATAGCCTCAGTACTGTATATAACAAACTTATCCATAAAGTGTGTGAATATTTTTAGATTTTGAATTAGTTGGTTTCCTTTCTCATTTTTTTGATGTAAGTGAACTTGTTTTAACCAATTGTTTGTTGAGTTTTATATTTTAAGCGTTTTTTGCCGCTATTAACGTTTTTAATCGCTATATTGGCAAACAATCGCTACTTTTTTATAAGTATTTTTTCTTCGTCAAGTTCAAACTTTAAGAGGTGGAATAGTTTCTTATAATTTGACATACTGTAATTTTGATATAATTAAATCATTTATTATTGTTTGCATTTGTTTTTTGATAACAAGTAAAGTGTTGCTAACAAGTAAAATGGCACATTTTTTAAATTATTTTCTACATACCAAATTAGCTATTTTCTATTAAGTATTCGAAAAACTTCTATAATTATTTGGAGAATTAATGAAATAAAAGAATTAAACGAATGAGCTTCGCCCACATAAGCTCACGAAAGAAGTGAAACTTTCTTACTAACTAATTTTTATTTTATTCTTAATTATTGAGTAAAATGTTTCTGAAACTCTGCTATTTTAAATTAACTGAACACCGTTTAATTTCATGTTAATGATGTTGTATTTTGTATATAAAATTCGTTTATACCACTCCCATTTTTAAAGAATTTTCACTCATCAATTAAATTGATTGGAAATTTAAAAAAAATAAAATTATACTTCATAAACACGCGAATAGACACAACAAAATTAATAGTAAGAATAGCTCCTGTCAATATATTTTAGTTTATTTGTAAGTATTTTTTTTTATAACATCCAACTAGTTCTAGCATATAATTAATACAAAACCACATAGGTCTTGGCCTTGCTCCAGTTGATCTTGCTCTTGGTCTTGCATTAATATCTTTAATCTCGGTCTTGCTCTTGGTCTTGAATATAGAGTTTTGGTCTTGTTCTTGGTCTTGCACGCAAGATTCATGCAGTTTTGCATTTCTACGCTGTACTATGGAACTACAGAATATTAACTTACTTTATTTTTAATTTTACACGTCAACGATTTAACAAGATTTAATTTAATTTTTGACTCAAGAAACTATATTAAATTACAGACAAATAAAAATATTTATGAAGGTACAAACTTGTTGAAATGTACTAACGGACCGACAATTTTTTTGCCACGAATATTAAATAATAACCACTATTGCATTTACAATGCGTCCGTTGTATTTTATAATAAATGTACTTTCAAGTTTTGAGAATTCAGTTGTTTAAAAAAAAACAACGCCTCGGCATGTTTGAGAAAGTTGCATGAATATTACAAACGCGGTGCCTTTGTAGGTGCCTTTATTGTAAACTAAGTAAAACGTGCTTTTTGGTACAAATTTAGAATTAAGAATTTGGGACTTTTCCACAAATTGTTATTTTACGAGTTATTTTATTACTTGTATATACTTTTATTAGATCATAGAAATGTAAAAAGTTTATATTCGATAAACTCAAAAAAATATTAAATTAATTCAAATAAGCTAATGTTGCTAAAATTCGTAACAACGTTTTTTAACACTTTAGGAATCGATGAGAATTATTATTTTATTGGTACCTATTTACCTACATGGTTTCTATTCATATGTGACAGAAAAACATGTTTTATTTTAAATTTAGAATATCGTTTTGTAACCTACTTCAGTTACCTACGTAATTTACTTTAACATAAAACAAACTCATAACAAATAAATAAATTAATGCACCAGCCAGCTCACAAAAATATTTATTTAAAACACACATTAAAAACAAACTACATAAGAGCAATGAGAAATTTTCAGATTTATTTAATAAGAGTCGTGGGAATTCTTACGTTACTTAAGATTAATAATTTTCAATTTGATAAATACAAAAATTTTAGTTGGACGCCACAATATTTTTTATCTTAAAATGGTTAAATATTGAAACCAAAAACAAAACTTAACTTAAAACTAATAATTACAGATTATTTACATACGTGTCCTTGAAGGTATTTATCACTTACGAATTGCGCAGCTTCTATTTAGGGTGTGGTCATCATGACTCATTGAGATGATGCAATATGATGCAATTTCCGTAAATCGTATATTTTTCTTTCACGAAGATTTGATTGATATCTTGCCTTTGAAATCAATAAAATTGATAACCGTAGATCGTAGTTTCCATAATCGCAGACGTATAAAGATCGAAATCGTACTCATAAGATTTTCATACTTAAAAACATCGTATAAGAACGAAACCAAAAATCCAAAAAAAAACCCTTTGAATTAACGGGTTTTATTCTATTTTTCGCAAATACAACCAAACGCAGTGCTACTACCAAACGCAGGCTTAACTAATTTTTACCATTAGGGCAAAAATTCACAAACACAAATTCAACAAGTGGTAATTCCACTTTTTGCAGCACGCAAAAAAATGTCTGCTTCGCCTCATTGCGAAACGTAAGATGTCTTCGTACTTAAGAAGAAGGCTCAAAAACGCATGTGCAATGCGTCAAATGCATTGCGCAAAAGAATTTACATAAACAGTGAATACAAAAATGTTAATTAATATCAGACGTATTCAATCGAAAAAAATGTGCACGTTACAATTTTGTTTAACTGGAAAACTAAATTTGTTTTATTGTACACCCTAATCATAAAATGCTTTCTTGACATAATTTATTTTAATTAAATAACATTTTAGCCAAATTTTAAACAGTTTTATTTGGTTTAAGTAAATATTTCATTCAAGATGATTATAGTGGTTATTTATTAGTTATAATTTTATTTTTCAAACAAACATCATTTTACTAAAGTCGAAACAATCCTTTTTCAAGAAACTTTCACGTATACACACAATAATTTTTTCGGGAAAACGAATGCTTTTTGTATGTATGATAAATAAAAAAAGATAAATAATTGTTCGTAATAAGAAAGAAACTGCCAGAGTCTTGAAAGATAGTCTTGTTTTTCTCGATATCTTATAGAGCTAGTCTTGCATCCAGTCTTGGTCTTGCAACCTTGGCGTTGTTATCTTGCTCTTGGTCTTGCAAACCTTGCGAGACCAAGACAAGGCTGCAAGACTAAGACCGATTTTGGCCATTACTAAAATATTTATTTAATTGGCAATTCTATTCACCTGTTTGTGATTACGTTCTAATCATGACCTGTTATTTATCTAATAAACGCAGTAGCCTGAAGAAGTGGATACACTGTTCCACGAAACGTTGCTTATAAAACACTCTAAGTAGTGTTTCTTTTGCCCTCTGTTACACTAGAAGAATTTACCACCTTTTTTGACTAATTATGTTTGTTAGAATAATCTTTCAAACATTTATTCTAAGTTTTAGGTTTTATTTTTTAAACATTGACAATATTGTGAAAGCAGAATGATTATTATGCTAGAATAAAAATATTTTTAGTAGTAAATTTTGTTATATTATAATTTTTTGATTGTCAGAAACCATAGTATGATATACCTGCAAAGGTACAAATAATATCACAGCAATTGACAAATTTCACTAATCGACAAAATTTTACATTTTATCTTTTAAATTAATTAGAATAGCTGCTGGTTATGGAATGTTTTGACCTAATTTAAAATTTACATAGCATTTTTTTGTAACGCGTAAGGTTTTTTGTAATACAAAACTTTATACTGTTGCCAAGTGCTTAGTATTATTTTATGTACTTGTATGTAGTTTTTAATGTAGTTTGCTTGAGGAACATTCTTCTGAAAACAGTATCCAATCTTATGTTACCTTTATTTTTTATGATATTTTTTTCCATTAGTGAAATATTTTGTTGGAATTGCTCACCGTGTTTGTTGCTCACAATGCCGATATTTTTACTGAAGAAGTCCATGTGTGATTCCAAAAAATCTATTTATTGGGACGTGTTACATCCCAGAGTTTTATAATTTTGAAGGAGATCTGAAACGAGTTTTCAGTTTTCCTATTGCCAAGATATTCAGTTACGACCTTTATTCAGCTTTTTCAACCTCATTCAAACTTTGCTCAAAGTAATAGTTTTTTATAAGAATTCTTGTTCGTGGAGTTATAAATATACCCTATTTTATTTTAACTTTATTTATACTAAGCACTTCTTCTTTAAATACAGGAAACCTGAATCATTTTATTTATCACCTTAACACAATTTTGCATTAATCCCAGTTTGAAGTGCAAGGGAGTAAGATATATGTGTTCAAGATTTAGCAGTGCTTGATAAGTTACATTTTTTATTCAGAATTAAATCTATTTTAAGCAATTACTTTCTAACAAAATAATGTTTGCAATCTTTGCTGCACTGACATAAAAACAACAAAATTTAGTATATAAGTATATAGTATATATTAGGGGATCTAACAAAAGTGCTGTAACTTTTAAAGCGCTGCATATATTCCAAGAATGCTGATCGTACTGTATTTTTGATAGCAAAATATTTATGTTGCTATACTGTAACGTCGACTCTCAAGTAGTTTCTTAAATTAAGAGGGCGCTAACAAAAGAAGCAAAGAAATTAATGAAACAATTAGAAAAATTGACAAAATTGGTCAAATAACTTCCGAAGTCAGGGATGCCAAATAGATTGGTTTTGAGACTTAACTATTAAAGTCTTATATGCAATAAAAAGTTACACAGGAATAATATATTAATTCAATACCAAAAGGTAGTTATCATAATGCTGTATTCAAAAACAAAAACAAATAATAAGGTAAAATTCGGTAACATTACTTAAAACTAAAGATAAAAATTTTATCTAGTTTTGGATTAAGTTATTTTAAATATTTGCGGTAAGTAAATTTAACTTTTATTTTAATTAACAGTGAGCTAAACTTGATTCTTTTACATGACTAATTAAACAGATTTGAATCGCCCATTTAATTAGAGAAAATTAATATTTAAGTTAGGTTCAAATGTAAAGTTATTAAATAAAAAAAAAAACCAAGTTCGTTAATAAAGCCAAATGTTTAATTGACGAAAAGAATGTAGATATATGTAACTCACGCATAAGGATCAAATTTAACGTTGATAATGATGTCGTTTAATGGAATGCGATGCTAATGTTAGCGGTAGCAATAGTATTAACCTTGGAAAATTTCCCAACAAGAATCGATGACAAAGGTGTTTTCTTCAAGAAAATCAATTTGGATCATTGGTATTTATGGCTTATTGATATACCAAATCCATTCAAATTATCAATGTAGCCACAATCTAGCTAAAGATAAATTCTGTATATAAAAAAAAAGTCTAAAACAATTAAAAGCGGAAAATTACATAGATGTAATAAAATAGGAATTGAAGACATACCTGTATTATTAAATCAAGCTTTTTAAATAAACAGATTGTAGATATAAGGTAAAATAAAAGTTGCATGAGTTAGAAATGAAATCACACAAGCGTACCACTCGAACTCTGATTGCCGAATGAATTTCTAGGCTGACCTCGCGCTATTTTTGAACAGTTTCCACCGAATAAAAAGGTTAAGGGAAGTTTATACGCAAAAATTTGTTAAATTAGTTTGAAATTAAATAAAAATAGTAACGGAACGTTACAATACGTCTGTTTCATATGGGCTGCATAGGCGACATGAATTCTGATTTCCAATATAAACAATCACGGCTTTCAAACTAAGTTTAAAGGAATCTATAAACAAACTTCAGTCGTGAGGATCATGACGATTCATTAACTTACTCAATAATGATTCAACGTCATTACAATACACTAAATTGCCTTTTGCGAAGAACAAAAATTTAAGTTTTCTTTACGTTGACGATAATAAGGAATTCCCTTCTCAAAGTGATTTCAATCTGTTAACCTAGACGCCAACAGTTCTGCCTAATTTGTTGATAAGGTTAGATTACGAATTAGATTGTTGAGTCCTTGAAAAATCTAGGTTTTTAATATCGTCTTTTTCCGGACTTAGTTGCAAATCTTCATCGCCAAAATTTGTTAAATGTAAACTTCAATTTTCATAGTGGTGCTGGAATCGGATACTTGTTGCTGTGAGCAACAGACCTGATAGTTGAAGGAAGGTTGGAATATTTAATTGTTTTTTGGTTTTTTCGTTATTTCAGCAATTTTTAAAAAATGCAAAAATTAAAGTATGGACCTTTGGAAGTTCATATGGCTTATATTGCAACTTTTCATTAAGCCAACCATTAGATAATGTTACACAGGACGTACAGCAATCATGACGATCCCAAGATTTGTCCTGATCATCGATTTCTTATCTAAATCAAGTTTGTATACCGTTTATATTAAAGGATTAATATTCCTTCTTTGAGAATCGAAAGTTTATTCTCTCCACACTTAACAGAAATAGTTTAATGGTTTTGCAAATTTGCGACGTTTTTTTAGTAATCCTTTTGTACAAAAATAAACACTTAAACGCAAAGTAAAGACAATCAGTTTACCATAAATTAATATAAACACCTTTAACTTTTAACTGAACTAATTTTACTCACGTAAGAGACACGATTATAAAGGTTTCTAGATTTGTCTCGACAGGACTGGCGTGTATTTGATATCTTTATTGGAATTCAAAGTATCATACAATGCTGGCGACCACCCACTGTTATGTTAAAAAGGCGGTAGATCATTTTTCGAGTATAAAATTTGTCCCTCGACACGCCTCATCTTTTATAACCCGCTGTCAAACGAATTGATTCCCCGTTAACGCTTTGTATAACACGGACTGTTCTTATCAGTATCTCAACGCCCAACGAGGCTTTCACTGTTAGGTTATTTCACGTGAATATGCGAAATCATTTTGTGGCTATTTAGTGGAAGCTTAGTCGGAGTAAGTCGTTAGATTTGTCTGTATTGCGGGTTTAATTTGATTCTTTCGTAATTGGATTTCCATACTCCCCACACGTCTCCTTTATCGGTGAAGATCACGAACAGGCGGCATAATTGATGAAAAATTTCCATGACTTCACGTTACTAAAACTTAACTATCCACACCGTCAAGGGGTTGCAAACCTTCAAATTGCGTTTCTTTTGAGAGGAGCTGCAGTGTAACACTACTTTTAATAAAACTGGAAACGACAATTTACTCTCTGTGAAATGTGTATTTTTTAATATATGCTAAATGATAAAGTAGCAAAGTACACAAGAAACAGCTACAATTATCCGTTTAAATTCCTGTAGACTAGTGTTATCTACCTGTTTTACTGAAGCGTTTTTTGTACAAACGTTGGCGGTACTAAAAAAAACCCTAATTGCAAGTCATATTAAAGCTTTTGAACTTAGTGATAACACTGGTCTGCAAAAAAAATATTTTTTATCGAGCCCTGACACTATTCCGGGTGATTCTTATGTAAAATGACGTCCTGAATCCAAATATGTCTTCCGTTTTCTTCGATCACCCACATTTTCGAGGGAGCCACTTTTCGTTAAATTAATTATAATTTATTTATCGAACGATAACAATAATTATAATAATTATTATAATAATAAATACATGGATATAAATTTAATCTAAATGGTAAAAAGAACTATTTTAGCTATAAACAGTAATGCATAAAAAGATATTCATCTTTACTTGGTACTTGCTTTCCTTTTATACCCTGAGGTACAGCTCTCTCGTTTCAAAAACCAGCAGTACTCCGTCAACATGCTTGCATTCCACTTGCCTGAAAATCTCTTCTCCAGCTTAGCGATGTCTTGATGGAACCGTTCCCCGTGTTCATCCGAGACTGCTCCTAAATTTTCAGGGTAAAAGTCCAGATGCGAGTGAAGGAAGTGAACTTTAAGAGACATGTTACATCCTATGTACGCTAAAAGCAGTTCCTCGACGTGAGCGACATAATCTTCACTTCTGTGGTTACCCAGGAAGTTCTTACAAACGTTTTGAAATGCAAGCCAAACTCGTTTTTCTTTTAGATTTAGGTGTTCAATAAACGTCGAATCTTGGAAGAGTTGTCTAATCTGGGGACCAACAAAAACGCCTTCTTTAATTTTAGCTTCGCTAAGACGAGGAAATTTAGTTTTCAAAAATTGAAATGCGCCACCTGTCTTGTCCACTGCTTTCACAAACTGCTTGATCAATCCAAGTTTGATGTGTAAAGGTGGTAAGTAAATATTTTTCTTCGGAACCAAAGGATTGTGGGCGACATTTTTCTGACCAGGAAAGACCAGTCCCGTACGATGTAATGTTTATCTCGGGCTCGACTATCCCATTCACAAAGGAAGCAGCAATATTTTGTAAATCCTGATTGCAGGCCCGTGAATAGAGCAAGAACTTTTAAGTCAGCGCAAAGTTTCCACTTATAATCATGATAACTAATTTTATCAAAAATTCTGAAGATGTTTTCGTACGTTTCTTTCATATCAACAGAGTATGCAACTGGAACTGATGGGAAGTCATTCCCTTTTGCCAACAGGGCAACTTTTAAGCTTGTTTTTGATGAGTCTATAAACAGTCTCCATTTGTCTGCGTCACATGGCATCTGTAGATCTGTCATCAATAAATTTGCATTAGGGCAGAACACTAAACCTTTATCTTCTGAGAAAAGATATTTCAGGGTTGCTTGTCTGGTACTGTAAGAAGATATTTTTACTCCCTTTTCTAAGAGATTCTACTGTTGAAGTCGCGATCCTAGGAGCTGAGATTTAGTCTTGGGTAACTGCAAATCCCTGACAAGATCACTTAATTCCTGTTGAGTGAGGAGGTGAGGTTGCCGAGTAACTAAATCTGCGGAATACTCTTCATCATCATTGAACGTATCATTCGAAGCCCCAGGTTGTGGCTCAGAGTCTTTTTTGTTTGGGGGTGCTGGGATTGGCAAAGTATCGTTATGAGGAACAGGTCTTAGAGCTGACGGAATATTGGGATACTGAATTGTATGCTTATTTTTGCTCTAAAACCCGACGGTGGAAGTCATACAAAAGTAACAATCTGTAAGATGACAGCGAGGTTCACGCTAAACCATGGGCACAGCAAAAATGGCATTGATTTACGGGTACCTTTGAGCCATTTGGTCACTGTAACAAGTCGTACAGCAAACTGATGGAGCACAAGTCTTGTCCTGGTCGCCAACTTGACAATCAAAGTACAATTTATAAGCTGTTTTAACAAGCGAAGAAAGGGGTTTTCGTTGCGCTTTTAAAGTTAATTCCCCGCAGACATAGCAGAAGCTATCGGGATGATTTTTACATTCGCGTGACATAATTAAACAGTAATTCAACGCCCGACATTAACCACAAATCACACTTAGTCACTTAAAAAAATTCGGAGTAAAAGTAGTTTTACTGTGTTACACAAATGAACAAAAATGAAAACAAAATCCAGCACATTTAAAACGTCGACAAGTTAACTCTGCAACAGCTATAGATGTACTGATCGAAGCAGTTAAGCAAACAATGTAATATACTATAATGAGAAGGGTAATGCAAGTTCAAGCCTGTCGAAAATTCCTGTTCAAACCTGCATGTGGTATTGAGATCGCCAGCGTCGTGCAGTGAATCTTCCTAACTGTTTATTGATATTTTTTTACTGTTCTTATATATTTGTATTTTATTGTTGTTTCTATATACATTTTATAGCAAAACTTTTGCCATATACTTTGGTATAAATTTTATTACCTGCTTTGGGATGTTTAACAACTATAAGTTAAAACTCTAAAAAAAAAATGCAAAAAATAAAATAAAAATAGGGTCCCCCCAAAATAAGTGGGTGATGGGTAAAAACGGAACTCATTTTTGGATTCAGGTCATTTTACATGAGAATCGTCAAGAATGGTATCAGGATCGATTTTCATGCAGACCAGTGTAATCAAACATTTTATTAAAGAGACAACTTTCGGCTAGTTATTAGATCTAACTGGCTTTGTAGTCTCACTTCAGCCGATGTTCTTGTGGTTTACATAAACATCGAAATAGGATAGATGCGTCTTTCTAAGGCTTGGTTTTAGTCCGTACTCGTTATGTTCTTTATTATCTTACGCATGATGTATTGTGTAATTTTCTAGGTGACCCAATTTATCAATCTCAAGAAAACAATTTGCATGAAGAGTTTTTCGTGTTGTCACATTAAATGCATTAAGCTTAAATTTAGTCTTTGTTTCACCAGGCATTAATTTTTGGCCTTTACTCGGTGTTCAGTAAAGGAACCTTCTTTTAATGTCAATCTTTTTTTGTGTTAACGTTTCATTTGCCTACTCAATGAAATTTCTGGTAGAGACCAGGAAACTACTCCTTGAGTATGTATTTCAGATGGTTCTAGGAATAAAAAGCCGTGGAAAAAAAAGCTGGAGTATAAAAAGCTGAGAGGAAAAAGCCACGGAAAAAAAATCCGGCGGAAAAGAAAGCCGGCGGAAAAAAAAGCCAATAGTATACATATTTAACATATTTAATACATAAATACTTTAAACGAAGACGACATTGATTTGATTTACTACTACAAAAGTATAGAAGTACTAAAAAAATAAGCAATTTATTTTTTTTTAATACTAAAATAACTTTATTGTATGTCAGAAGACCAATAAAATATTATACATATTTCTCCAGATTACAATTAAAATAATAGTATGGCGATTTTCTCCTAACAGTGGAAAATCAGATCGTAATTACTAAACATTTTACTACTTTTTATTACGAATACTACGAGTAATTATAAAGACAATTATTACTTATTCTAATCTAATTATTGGTACGAAATCTAATAGTGTGTCCTACTGCCAAGAGAAAACGCCCGACGTCACCTTCATATTGCCTGCACAAATTATTTAACTTCCTCTGCATATTTTCATACACATTCTTTTTTTTTCTTTGCTATGACAACTAAGTTATTCTCATTTTTGATATTAATTTCCAAACAGTGGGATGGTTTTCTCCAAGCAAATTGGAAAACCTATTATTCCAACCTTCCGTCTGGTTATTGGTGCGATCTTGTCCTTGTAGAGTAGCTTGGTGGACATTCCATAAGTCAACTGGAAACATTGGTGAAATGTTTCTCATTCTCAGAGCACCATCATTATTATTTCCAACTCTTCTAAAAGTGCCGGACACATATGTAGCGTCGAAATAGTTTAGCAGATCTTCTGCTTCTGCAGGTGCCACCTCTCTTAAATGTAACATTCCTCTTCGAACATCTCTTGGTGGCAGAAACGCTAATCCGTCTATCATTCCACAGAAATGATTGAATGCTTCGTTTTCTTTATAAAGATTGACAAGACTTAATTCTTGAATTATACGGAAGGTACTTTGGGTAAGATGGTAGAAGCATCCTCGGACTGATATATCTTCTCCTAACACATTTTTTACAGCTTGTATAGCCGGTCTTTCAAAATCTAGATGTACAACTTGGGGATCGCAGTATAACCCCCTTTCCTCGCATTTCTGAAGTACTGTCCTAAGCAGATATTCATACGTTTGCTGGGTTTTGTTTTGCAATAAACAAAAAACCGCAGTAGTAAACAAATTGTTAGAACGTATTCTAATTACGTACAACTGAGAAAATAGTGGCGGTGCTAAAGAAAAGTTTCCATCTAGATACCATTCTTCCGTAGTAGCAAGTAAATTCAAAGCAGCATCAGTTGAAAAAATAATAACACGTTGTGCTGCATTAGGTCCATTATCATAAAAACAAATCTCTCGGGAGCAATACCGCCAGTGGTAGCCCAGTCACCTAAATATAAAGAAAATCTAAACCTAAATATATCGATTTTGTGAAAATATTTAACAATGAAGTAATTTCTAAATCTAAACCGGCATTACCTACAAATTTTTAAAGTTTTGGTATTTATTTCGCAAAAAATGTGCATACAACAAGTATAGTAATTTAATTTTTGTAATAAACATATTATTATATTAAAAAAGTTGCCAATGTATATGTCAATTATTTACTGATGGATGGAAAAGTTTCGTTAAAACCTGAAATTCCTTATTGTGATTAAAAACACAATTTGCATACCGTCTATGAGAAGATCCTGTAACGTTGCCGGAACTTGGGGTAAATTTTTTGATTTTTGCTTTCTGAGAGTTCGTTTTACTGAATCTTCTAAAAGCAGACACGCCCTAGTCGTGTTTTCTAACTGCAGCACTGCTTCAGCAAACACTTGTGCGGGTTTACTTAGTGTGTCTTTTGTCCTGATTTTTATGCCGCCTATTGCTTTTGCCACTTTTATCGATTCTTCGTCCGCAGGATGGTTATGATCTCGTGTAATGCTAGGTTCTTCCTTGTTTAACGTTGTTGTTAGAGAAGCGTTACACTGAAAAGGTATATCAACATGTTTTTAAAATGTACGGTGTAACAATGATAATTGACGTTGAATGATAATAAATTCTTATCTTGAATGAAATAGCTTTGGAACATCTCCAACGTAAAAAAATTTTGCACTCTCTATGTAACACGTACATATAACCCCTATGTCAAAGTTTATTACCGCCTTTATTTGACTGTATAATTTCCATGATAAGAAAACTTAAGAAATGAATTTATTTACAAGTATACTTACCTTATTTATATTTCTCTACCCCATTAGCTTCATGAGAATCTTACAAACAATAGTAATTAGGGACGACCCAGACAATTGTTTAACGCATTTCAAATTTAGTTTTGAATGAATAAGGATTAGCATTCTTAATACTATTAGTCTAATAAGAATGTTACAAGTATTTTAATTTTAGATTTAAAAATGCACTTTCTAAAAACAAAATTATTTACATAGTTTAACTAAAAGTATAAAGTGCTTTTTTAAATACGATCATATACATTTTTATGGGCATAGATGTGTACAGTTTTTGTTGACTTTTACTCCACCGGACTATTTTTCCGTCGGCTTTTTTTTCCTCCGGATTTTTTTTCCGGGGCTTTTTTGTATTGGCTTTTTATACCCCAACTTTTTTTTCCACGACTTTTTATTCCGAACACCATTTCAGATACACCCTTTACAATAAAAATTTCTGTTCTTTTAGTGTTTTTAAAGTTTCTGAGTTTTAAATAAATTTAATCCATTAGCCAAAGTATAGGTATTAAGGTGTACAAAAAAAATCTAAAAAATTATTGAAAATAAAAAATTTTATTTTACAAAATGTTGTAAAAAACTATTAACTTTAAATTGTGTCTTAGTTAAATTTTGTTAACGAAGATAATTCAAGCACTGTTTGCGAAAATTCAATATAAATTGAAGTTTGAGGATTGTTATCATATCCAAAGCATTTTACTTCAGCTCACCATCTGGTTTCGTTAATTGTTGAAATAGTCGTAATGTCGGATACATTACTGAATTTAATTTATGCGCGTAGCGTGATATTTGAGTTTACCCAGGAGATCCTTTTTTAAAGCCATGCATTTTTTTTGCAACAATTAAATTTTTTTCCAGAGTTTTGTAAACAAGATTACATAACTTTTTTATATCTCACGTTTACAATCTAGAACGGCAAGTAACTTTTCGTGAATTTCTGTGGTGAAATGGGGAATTGTAATTCAAAGCTGGTCATAAACATTGATCTTAAGTGTTCTCTATTCGGATGGTAAACATTTTTTTTGTATTTCTAGCTTCAGTTGTTTTTTTATCAATTTGGATACACAGTCTAAGGCATAATTTGCGATAGTTCTTGTTAATAAGGTAATAAATTTTCTAGGTTGACCCGGACCATTATAAGATGTATGGTATTTAGTATTTAATTTAATGCAATTTGAAGAATGTGTTTTTTAAAATTTCATCATATTTATGTAGATAATAAAAGCAATATTTAAAAAAAATTTCCATTACTATAATTTTTGTTGTTAAGAGTATAAGCGGTTTTAACATTCTTTGTCCGTCTATAAGTTAACCCTCTATTTTATTTTATAATTTTCTTTTAGTGAACTGTCAAATCTACTTACAATGTCTCAAACTTTTAAAACATAACGTATAGGATTACGCACTTTTACAATGAACATTTGATATTTTGTGTTCTTTAATCCTTTCATATAGATTTTTAAAACGTTTCATTAACAAATCTAAACTAAACTTATTATCCTCTTTAGTAAAAGTAAACAAAAACTACAGAATAATCGTTTCAAATTTGGAGAAATCGATAACTACGTTCGTTAAATTTTTTTGTTTTCCTATTTTCGATAATAAACAATTAGGCATTAAAATTACCTTTACCTCTGAATAAAACTGAAAAAATAAATCTGACGAAAGTTTATTGGGTTTTGTAAAATAATATACATTCAATGAATCAGTTTACGTATTGAGTGTTTGGACTGATTGCCCTTCTTGTAGAGTAGTGGTTTCCAAAGTGGTTCCTACGGACCCCTAGAGGTCCCCAGGATCATTTAGGGGGTCAATGAAAGACTAAAATTGATTTGGGGGTCCCTGAACAACGTCAGGGGTCCGCGCAAGGTTTAATATAAAATTTAAAAAAATTTATTTCTATGGAAGTTAAAAATTGATTTTCAAAGCGTAGATTATTTACTTGCAACTCTAGAATTTTTCTTTCGCCAATACGTAATTATACTAACGAACGAATACTGATGTTTTCAATAAAGGCAACAGAAAGAAATAACCGCAGCATCTAGCGAGGCGACCCAGTTTGGCCGCAAACCCATCGCCCCACCGCAAGATGCTTTTATAATTATTGTAGTTTTATTTATTGCCTTTCTGCTATATTGACGAGTACTTATGAAGGTAAGATTCTTAAAAAGTTAGGTATATCTAATTTTGTAAAAAATTTAATTGTTTTTTTCGTTAATTTTTAACTGATCTATGCAGTTTAAATGTTTTCTTGTTGCGGTAAACTACTTTTCGAAGGACCATTTTATTGATTAAAATTACATTTTTATTTTTAATGTGAATATGGATGTCATTTGCTACATCGCATTCTATTCACTAATAATAACTCATACAATAACTAATCTGAAAGTTTTAATACACATATGTATATGCACCGCTGCATGTACCCATACTTGACTTGACAAAGACCACGAACAACTACTGATACCACACTTAAAATTTTATAAAGCAGAGTTTAATTCATAATTTTAATTTGATATAAATTGTAGAAAATTTGTGTATAATAAATTATTTTTGTATAAACGAAAATATGTTATTTTAAAAGTGTGTAATTAGCTGAAGTTTTAATAAAGAAACTTTTATCATTCATATTCGTAAGATGCGCTTTGCAAACATTTCTTGTTAACGAGAACAGATATATAGATTACTATTATAGTTGAAAACTTTTAATGTTCTGTAAACTTCTAACTGTATTATTTATTTCTCAATTTATAGTTGGCACAATTGAGGTTTAAGTTTACACATAAAACACCTTATTACACATATACTGGGCGAGCTAAAAAGAAAGGGGTCGAGTTGCATTTCCCACAGTTTATTAATTATAATTTAAGTGTCAAAGTAAATGTTTCTTAGAAGACACAACTTAAGCTTTAATGGGGTATTTATTTAACACTTAAATACACGGCTACCAACAACCAAGATTTACAAAATTTACTTGAACTCAATCATTTTGACTCACCCAGTACTCTCTTATTAATGTAAAAAAAAACTCAAAATTTACTAAAATAAATCGTTAATTTGTCAATAATTAAATATTTTTTACAAGCATTTAGAGTAAAGATACGAGAACTTATTTGTTTTGTTTTTTTGACGTTTTTTAGTAATGTAACACAGTTGCGTAGCATTAAAATTCAACGCGACGTTCGGTCGCGCTACTTAATAAGGGCAGCATTTTTAACAACAAACTGAATAACCCTTAAATCTGCGCTTTGTAAGTGGCAGTTAGAAGTAAGAAGCACGATTCCGCAATAGAATATGAACGTGAGCTGTTGCGAAGAAGAGCACCGTATAATTAAGACAAATGCCTCTCACACGTAAATGACTTGTTTTTGCTAATGTTCTTGAAAATAAACGCCGACGCAAGCGACCAAAAATCTCTTTACTTAGCCATTGAGTGATAAGTGTTAATTATAAACCACCCAATTATAACCTTGGCATCCTCAATTGGGTAGATTACATTTTCGTGTAATCATAATTAAAAGGCAACTGCAAGGAAATAATAACTAATACAGAACCTGGATAAGGTGGTGATTAAGAATCCCGTGGGACAAGATAATTACTGAACAAGGGAATAAGACGGTACGTGCTCGGACATACGAGACAACGTCGTCTATTTCCTCGAAACGGTGCAAGTTAGAAGGATAAAAGTTTTACTCGGCTACAGTTAATAGTGGTTTATTTTGTTCGGTTTTACGACTATCGTGATAGGAGAGATTCATTCGGTAAATAAAGTTTTAACACAACATGCAACAAATTAAATATGGTGTTGTTGAAATGGCACATGTGCGTTATATTTAATCAAACTGCGACAAATGACTGACGGGAACACGATCCGCTTTTGAAACTTTCGCCAAGTTACGAACAATTTAGCTTCTTATAATATCTATTGTATTGTATCGGCTTTTCAAAATCTCTTTCCCCGTACTATTAAGACACAAATTGAAGTCGTATTCATATTTAATATACGCTGTTTGTAAAGTTTCGAAACACTTGTAATTATAGCGCAAGAGATACACATTTGTGCTTGACAGTTCGTGTGTAACGTTGCAATCAAATTAAAAAGAAAAAGGAAAAACAGAAATTTTTCGCGCAAAATAATGACGTCGCAATTTTTTTTTAACGATCTGTATATACATGACACGAATGTTTCAAAATCGACGTAACATACAAATTTCATTTTAATTGAATGCAAATATAAAACACTTTGCTTTATGTAATGTAATGGTTCTATTTTCTAACGTAATTTTATTTAATAGATAATCACACAAATTGAACTTTTTTAGTATTTTATATTTTATCAGTCAGACCGAATTTATTTGTTTGACTTTTAAATACCATCATTTTATAATCATCACTGCTAATGGCTATGATTTGCAATCTAGCGTAGCCAAACTTCGTTCTTTTGTCATTTTTGTGTCTGAATTTTATACTTATTAACGAATTTTAAACTAATATATTTAAACTAACTATTTAGAGTTAATTTAGATATGATTATAAATATAACTAATTTTTAATAAACTAACTAACACTAATTAAATGTAACGATATTTAAGAAACACAAGTAATTTATTTAAACTGACAAATTATTCTTACAATTTAAGACTAACTCGTAACTTTTAGCGATTACTTTTACATTGTCATATTATCTGCTACGAGAACATTCTGTCCCTTTCGGTAATCGTTTTAATTAATCTTTAATTATGTCGAAACTTCGATGCGTTTCATTGCCCTCTGTATAACACTGTTCTCTCCCAGAACAGGGTGCTGAACGCCTCACCAATAGAATGGGTCGTGGCGGCTACCTCCTTGTGCATAAAAGTAGTAGTCAATGGACTTTTCTTACCCGATGTTCTACTTGGATGGTAACTGCAGACCAACACTTGAACGTCTGTTCTTCAGAAGACAACCTCCAACATATTTAGAACTGTCCTCTAATTCAGTTGATTTAAGCCGCAATCAAGCTTGGGTACTGCCAATTCATGGATGTTGTGAAATTCTTTCCCTTTTGAGGTTTCAATATGCTTACCACAGATTTTCGTACAACGGCTTTGCACGTGAGTACTTCTTGGAGAACAAATAGAAAATGAAGCGTCGCCGTTGGTTATCAAGTAGTTTTAAGAATTTGCTGATCGTCGTAGTTTATCTAGCCGTCTTAACTTCTTCTAAAATACTACTGCAATCCCTCTAGACATCTCAAGATCTCAACAAGTCTTGTTGCTCCTCGGTTGTAGTTCCGAACCCTTCTTTCCAGAACTCCTATACGTGCGCATAAACTTATTGAAGTCCATTCCATCGACTTGATTACTGATTCTGCTTTTTGTTACTTTGGTTTAGGCCTTGTCTTAACAAACGTTATCGCCAGCAAACGGGGCTAGACGATCAATATGGACTACTTTTGGATTGCTTCTAGGTTTTCCGATACGATAGATTTCCGTTTGCTATTTAGCAACACACATTGTAAATGTTGTTGTTCATATTTAGCTTAATTTTAATTGTGTGACACATTCAAGCCGACAGTCTTCTTGGACCTATTTCTTTGGCGGTGACGAAAGCGCAGAATAACGTCATGAAACGTCGCCGATAAAAGAACTACAAACAATTTATCAGTTTTTGTCATTCTATCTGTTGCAAAAGTGTTTTAGATTTCTAACGTTGAAGGCCCAATTTTAATTTATGTTGAATACTTTGTTGAAATACTAATTTAAAGCAATAGCATAAAGCTGTAATTATCCCTTTAGGCAGGGACCGATCTAGCCTTTATGCCGCTCTGGGCAATATGAAAATTTACCGCTCTTGAAAAGGCGCCGAGCCGTAGGCAAAATTGGTTTAAATTCAAGATCAAATCATCTTAAATTGACATTACGAATTTGTGTTAAATTGCAATGCTTTTATACTTTAAGAAATAAAATATGATTTCAGGAATATAAATTTTATTTTTAAAAATAGAAAAACAATGACAAAGAAGCATACAATATTATGTGACTAGTATCTTAAAATAGGTATAAAACAAATGAATTTACAACCAAACCAACTAATAAAATAACAAAGACAAACAAATTCCTGTTTATAAATCAAAATAAATGTTTAGTTATTCATTTATTTATTTGCTAAATAGTAAATTACATTAAACATTGAAACACTGGAAAGAAAAACTAAAAGAATATTCTTGAAATGTTAAACGAGTTTCAGTTTAAAATGCTTTTTTTCTAACTTTCATTTTGGCAAAATCTTTAATATTATGTTTTAAACCCAATTTACCACATAAATCATATTCTATTCCGAGCATTGCTAATCTACTAAATCTCTCTTGTGTCATAGTAGACTTTAGATAAGTTTTTATTGTTTTTAATTTTGAGAAGCTTCTCTCCCCACTGGCAACTGTTACTGGTAAAGTTAACTGTATTCCCAAGGCAATATTTATATTGTGTCCAAAATTCAGTTCAGTGATAAACTTCTTGGGGAGCTTGTTTTTGACAAAGAAGGGTGCAGACAACTGATAATTCATTTGCAAGATCTAGTTCATTATGATTCGATGATTCTTGATCAGTTAAGACGACTTCCAAGTCCTTGCAGAGAGCAATTAATTCTTCCTTGCACATATCTCGTAAACCGTAGATATCATAGAGAAACGAAAAATAGTTACTGTGCTCACTGATTTGAGTAAATCTAAGATCGAATGAGTTTATCGCAGTGTCTATGACATGAAAAGTCAGTCTTATATTTTTATCTGAGATCTACTATGGGTTCATCTCGATTTTCATAATCAAAATGTCTCTTTTTAGATCTTACTCGATGTCTAGGTGCAGTACTTACTTACTTAAATATCAACTTCATTAGCTAATTCTTTGGCATCTACAAGCACTTGGGTAAAAACTTCGTCTGAACGAAAATTTTGGAAAAAATCGTTCGTGTTTTTTAATAAATGCATCACAGAACTTAAATCAAAGTCATTACTCTGCATTAATTTACTAACAGGATTAATTCGGTTCAAAATGTTATACTATATGACGATCGAGCATAAAAATTTAAATTGTTTAATATGATTCAATAAACCAGATGCTTCATCTCGCGCACAAATATCCATATCGGGATCTTCATAGATACTCAACAACGCATCAGAATTTGATATCTTAATGGTTTAACGGCATCTATTCGACTTTCTCATCTTGTGTCACTTAGAAGTTTCAATGTTAAGCCGTCTATATGTTTTAACAGATAGACCATCGCAAAGGTGGCACAAAAAATACGTAAATCTTCTGAACAGTACTAAAAAAGTTTTCTACTTCTAATGAAGATTTTACCATATCATTCACTACAAGATTTAAAGAATGACTGCTACACAGGACATAAAGAGCACGAGGATTTATCCTTGCTTGAACACCAGCACGAGAACCTTTCATATTAGACCCATTATCATACAATTTATCTAGTTCTGTCAGGAGAATTTCAGTTAATTTCAAACCTGTAGATTTCTTAATCGGAACAAATCCTAGAAAACTTTCCTTGATTATAACCTCTTTTTTTTAGTTGTACCGCGTTTGATTGAATAAACATTTCTAATTATCATGGTCATTTGTTCAATTTTGTTAGCATCGGGGAGAGCAGTCTAAGATAATCAAATAATACTTCGACCTTTTAGCATCTTCAATAATATGGTATTTAATTTTTTTGGATATTAAACTAATCAACTCGGTCTGAATAGTTTTGTTTAGGTATCTCGTTGAACATTCCTTTTTTATTAAAATTCTGCGCATATGTTATTCTATAACAGGATCGAATTCCGCAACGAGTTAAATTAATTTTTAAAAAATTATTATGCTTGTTTGATTTATCTAATTTACCCTAGAACACCAAGCAACTTTCTCCCAACATTTTGATAAATGACATAATACGCATTAGAACTAAATTCCAGTGATTTATTTCGGAATTTGTGAGCCTTTGGGTCTCTGTATCTATGGTTTGAGATAATTTCAACCTCTAACTAAGCTCAAGCCATCTTTCTAAATCGTTTTTGGAAGTTTCATGTGATTTTAAAGCGTCACCGACGTGTTTCCAGTTAAAATTTTTGTTTCGGAATATACAAGCCAATTTCTTAAAAATAATTCACTGTTATTGAGAATTCGTTTATAGTTATTTTTTAAGTAAACCTGCGTCCTGAATCGTCACACGAAAAATTATAATCGCACAGAGGACCTGGTGGACCTGCTTTTGCGAAAAATATTCTTTCCTGATCTCCCTAAACTATAAAGCCAAATAGCTGGATTGGAAGACAAAATTTTGGCAGGGTTTGAAGGTGTAGATCTCGAACTAGAAGCCGTTGAGGAGAGACTGCCATTGGCCCAGCTGCCCCCCCTCCCATGCATCGACCCTTGCCTTTAGGATAAATCAACGTTTGTATTTGAATTAGTAGTAAATATGTACAAAAACCTATTTGCAATGCATGTGATGCTCATGAGACGTAGCTTACGGTTTTGCCATCGCGGTGATTTAGAATATTACTATTACTATTACTTAGATTTTTTTTTGTTTTATCAGACATATTATAAATTCAAGCTAATTTTATCGTAATAATAAAATAGTAATCAGAACAAAATCTAGTTTAATTACTTAGCTGTAGTCGTTTTTTTTGTTTCTGTGCAAGCCATTTTTTTTTAGTATTGTCAAAACTTTGGTGTTCTATGTATTACGTAAATTTAACTGTAAGTTAGTGCAGACGGCACACACACAAATATAACAACGAATATATTTATTTTAACGATAACGGAAGAGGCTAAAAACGAGTAGAATCAAGCAGTAATTAAGGCTTCGTCAACAAATATCGCAGTACTCTTAGATTAGACAAAACCTTGTATATATAAACAATCAATTGGCCTAAAATTACATGATTCAAATACGTCCACATTGGTGAATACAACAAAATTATCAATTATCAATGCGAAACAAAGCGCTCCATTAAACTTGTTACATGCAAAAAAACTTAGTCGTGATAACAAGCGTAGTCGTGCGTGCATACAACCAACCTCGAAGCAAAAAAAAAATAAATTATATATGAGAAATAAAGTACTTACAATCAGCGTTTCCAAATATGGGATTAGCTAATTTCACATCCAACACAAATACCCTAAAATATCTGCAAATTAAACTGATACATAGATACACGATTACCACATCGAAATTGCTCAGTTAAATACGATAGATTTAAAAAACCAAAGTGCGCTAAACTTTCCGAAGTTAGTTAAGGTATCTCAACAGGTGTGCCCTCCAATTTGTGGTAATGCTGTTCGGTACGATAACACAGAAAAATCAAATTGCTATGTAAAATGAAAATGATGTATCTTTACCCCAGCAAATTTCTCAACAAATACATTCCAAACTGCAACTCAACGATCGCGTGGATAATTTAGAATACTTAAGATGTGGGAACGTTTGGGCATGACATTAACACACGTGTAATTTTCTTAACGTTCAAAACGGAAGTGTACTTAGCGACCTCCGGTATGTCAAAAGACATCATTGGATGAAATTCCTGCAGTACAAAAACTATTACTCGTTTATACATTCCAAATTAAGTAATTATAAACAAAAGCACTTAATCAGTATTATTTTTATATTTGTAATCATTGCTTCCTCATACAAAATCATTTTCTTAAGTAACAAAATAGCTAAGCTGCAACCTTTCATATGTTAACAATTTGCTTTTATCGCAACATTTCTTATATATAAACCAAATTCTCAGTAACCATTTTTGTAGCATGTTAGATCTATTGGAACTGTTTCTTCTATTTTCTAAACGCCAATCTACATTATAATAGGATTGAGTATTTAGGCTAAACCAATGTTATTAAAACCAGCACTTATGTTACTTTTTTAGCTTGTGAAATTCCATTCCTAAAAATAACACCCATTAATTAAAAATTATTTTTAATAATTTACAAATTGACCTTATTTACATTATATATAAATCACACCCACAGGTTATTCTTTGCAGCTTCTAAGAAAAACGTTCACATACTAACATAGTTTTTTTAATTTGATTTTGAATTAAAGTTGTTTAAACACACAGTTATGTTAATAACATTATCTTAAATTTGTTTTCACTCCTATTTTGAAATAATGAGATCGTTATTATGTTTTTGGCTAAACATAGATTTAAAAAAGTGTATTGGTTTGCGTTGTTACTACAATAACTGTTCCATATGTGTTCTCAAGATTATCCGCAATTTTCCTTAAATATTTTTAATAGGTCTGTGTGCCATAAACAATTGTTAACCCGATGTAGTTTTAAAGATTCTTTATGTCGTCATTTCGTGTTTTTTTTACGCTCGAGTGAGCTTTAGTTCATTGGTAAATCACTCCATAACCATTGAGGTTTAGCTTAGATTGATTATACAAGATGTTGTATAATATTGGGTTTTGCCAACAAATCACCGAAAAATTGTTTAATGCTATTAAAACTGATATAAAATTGGATAATATTAATTCATTAGATAAAGCATTTTAACAATCACATTCAAGAGCTTTATCAATGGCAAACGCTTCTGCGGTAAAAACTGGGCATTCGTTAACTTAAATTAGAAGAACGAAATTTTACTTGAAGGAAAAACACAGCACCACTTCCATTTCTATTATTACATCCATTTTGTAGCAATACGCAAAAACTCATCGTATTTAGAATTGATACTGCTAAATATGAAGCATTGATTTTATCGAAAGACATTGACGACATTGTTAACTCAGAGTAGAAAATAGCTCCGTTTTTTTGATTGAACCAAAGCTTGTCAAAAAGAAGTATTGTCACATAACGATGACCAATTTTTCCCATGTTTACAAATTCACCGAGAACGTTCACTATTGATGGCTTTAAAACAAATACTATGCAACGTAGCGTCCTCAAACTAAAAACTTAAGTACGTGAGAAACTATAAAGCAATCGAGACAAAACAAGCTAAAAACAGAGAAAAAGTCTAGACCAAGCAATGATGGTTTATTTATTATTTTTAGTTTTTTGTTCAGTTTGATTCGATCGAGTAAGACTATCCGATGCAATAAATAAATGTATTAAAAAACTTGAGAGTATTCACGCAAATAATAAAAACTATAAAAAAAGCATAAACATAGACGTAACGACAAAGATATAAGTGAGGAACCAGCTCACTGATGAAATAAAACGGATAAGCGGAATACGACAAAAATACTTTTTAAGCGCAGCCATGTTTAATTTAGTAAGCAGATAAAGAAATAGGTTAAAGAAAAAAATGAATACGGGATTGACAATAACAACCTTTTGATATTCCAAGAAGTACAATTTAAACAATTTGAATTGTCTGTTCAACAAGGAAAAGAAGTCAGCAGGCGATGACTGGCTACATGGCTCTTTTAAGCCGAAGTTTCTTTGCGAAAATCTGAGGCAACCAGCATCAATCGAATAGCAGCCTTCAGTAAAAAAGAAGTGGTGTATCAACGGTCCAGCAACCTTAGAAAATATTAGCAGGAAAAGGGTTAAAGTATGTTAGATTTGCAAATAACTGGGAAATGGGTAGGAACATTACCGTGATATGTGCTTTTAGTGCAGGAGGTTCAGATATTTCGCCAATGTTTATGTTTACTCACCAAAAAATGACCCTACTGTTGCAAAAAGGAGGACCGCCGGGATCACTTTATTTCTGTTCGAAAAAGGGTTGGAATACCAAATAACTTCTAGAACACCTTAAGTAGTTTCAAAGTCCCGTTAAGGCTAGCAGAGAAGATCTAGTGTTACTTATAATGGACAATCATTCGACCCATTCTACAATAGGCTCCTATAACTTTTGTTGGGAAAACGGAATTAGTTTGCTAACAATTTCTCCGCATACGTCACATAAGCTCTAACTTTTGGACGTGACTTTCTACTCTTCTCTTAAAATAGCTTTTAACACTGAATGTGGAAAATTTCTAAAAAACAATCCCGACAAAATAACACCTTTTCAAATTGTCGAGCTTTTTAACAATGATTACATTAGGATCGCAACCACTAAAAAGGCAAGCGTTTCAAAAAACTCGAATTTGTCCTTATAACCCGGGCGTTTCGTTTAGCAAGCTAACTTCAACAACACTAAATACGACGTTTGAAGATATTTTATCGTTGCCTCGGGTTCAAAATCAACCTGAAGAAATTAAGCAGAGAAAAGTCACTAAACAACATTCCCAAATTGTGACATTGACACCCAATAAAGAAATTTTGAAAAAAAAGTAAAAGAAAAAATCTTTAAAGCTAAAAAAAAACGTATAAATAAAGTCTTTCCTGAAGATGGGCCACAAACCTCTATCCAGAGACAAATTATTAAGCTGGTGACAATCCAACAATCCACTTCAAGTGAGGAAGATGCTGACGATGAAGTAAAGAGCAAAAATGTTAAGGTAGACGATATGTTTAGTGTATGGAGAATTTAAAAAAATAGAGAATTATGGACCAGGTGTGATATGTGTGCAAATTGGGCTCACAAATCCTGCACTAACTTTAAAATGAAGACCGTTTTTTTGCGACTATTGTGGGTGAATATTTTATTTGTTAAGTACTTAGTAGTGAAATTTCGTTTTAGGGGAAATCATGACTACTGGCCACAATTCCCCCAAACAGTCAAGACAATAATGACTACTTGAAGTTTTTCTAAATGGGTTTCAATTTTTTATTTTTAAATGTTTGAATAAATGAATTTATTCTAAATACCAGTTTGTATATATTTCAGCGATTTTTGCTCGAAAAAAATATATATATGGCCGTTGTACAGCTCAAAAACCTAAGGAGGCAACTATTTTTCCTATTTCCCGTAACATATTAATGTTTAATTAATTAAGTTTTAATTTCACATTTTGAAATGAACAGTAGGTACCGAGTGAATCTAATCGATTTTCCGACTCAGCCTGATGGAACATTTAAATTTATCATAGACTACTAATACTACTTGACCAATTCTGCTCTGCTCCATGCTTTAAAATCTAAACGAGCTGAAGAAGTAACCTGCCATTTCAATAATATGAACTCATCAATTGTATTATATACAAAATGACGAACATTTGACCAGAACTTAAACTAATGCACGGAAAACCACGGCATAGCCGAAGTCAGACGTCGATGAGATGATTAGTTGTTGGAAAAACGACAACCAATCGACTAAATAGTCAAAAGACTTGAGGTATGTACAATTTATCAAAAACAGGGCTTATCATTCCGTTGTTTGGCCAGCCCTTCTTAATTTTTTTCCCGACAATCTTCAACAAATGATCAAAGAACAAGGCGAGAAGTTTTATCAGGACATAAATTATTACTGTTGGTGTTTAAACAAAGACAATTCTGAGTTTGTGCATAAAAAAGACCATCGAACGGTCGTGTCAATCAAAAATATAAATGTTTCGTCAATTAAGCGTTTAAATTTCGATTAATACTATTAAGCAGTGGCGGCTCCTCCGTTAGGTACTTTATATTAAAATGATTATAAATGATAATAAACCTTAAATATAAATTGTTTATCAAATAAGAATTAAAGTTTTTATGTTTTAATTAGCTTCCGGTAAGCAATTATGTACCTATATTATTAAAATCTTATCAATTTTCCTTATTCAGTACAATAGTTATGTACGTTCGTAAAAATCAATACTGTTTTGTATGATTTATTTTATTATTAATTTGATGTTTTTAATAGTAACAATGAATGTCTTTGTATTATGAATTTTTTTAAACGTTTTAAATTTTAAGTTTTCTAACGTAAAACAAAACGAAATTTTTATTATATGACGTTTGTTTGCGTGGGTATGCTTGTGTTTATATACTTTATTTTAATTAATAATTTCTTTTGTACTACATTTGTATGCAAACTACAATTAGGTTTTATTATTGTTGTTTACAAGAACTCGACGTCGTATTTTTTTTTAAATTATAATTTTTGTAATTTGTCAACTTTCTGTTCCACGAAACTGTAAAAAATTTTTTACAATGTTAATAAAAAAAATCTTTAATATTTTTTTTTGAGTTTATAAAATGATTTTTGTACGTAATGTGTAATGTAATAGTAAACGATTAAAGTATTGTCTTAGCAACAACACTTTTATAGTGATACTTTGAGCTGAAATAATACTGTACGTTACTATCCTCTGAGGCACTGTAACTGGGTGGACTGTTATTATTATTTTCTTAACTGATCCTTTGGTTGTCAACGTGTTTTTACAATATAGTTATCGTTTAATTTTAGAAATTGTCTGTTTACCATTAGTGTGTTTATTCTATCTTCACATAATGTAAATTGTAATTTTGTAATGATCAAAACCATTTAAAATAGTTGGTTATTAAAATTGCATAATTACGTTTCTATGTTGTAAGTTTTAATAAGCACTGAGAATTCGAAAGGTATTAAAAATGAGCGCTAAGACTACAAAAAGCGAATTAAAAAAGAATAGCGATAAAAACTAATTTCACATAAGAATGATCAGCGTTCATGTTTAAGAAATGAAACGGCGTTATAAAATGCATTTTATTACTTAGACCGAATTAAACGGGGGATAAATGTATTTCACATGGGCGATGGAATACAATAGTCTGGAGGATTCGCTTTGAAAAGTGGAAGGGTAGTAAAAGTTTTCCTATCTCAGTAAAGGTGAGGTAATAAGACGGGCTGCGAAGATTACTTACAGATCGATGAAAGCCCAGCTCTAACATGCTAATATCGCAGTATGCAATTCAAATTAAGACCGAGTTAACGAGAACTTGATTAGCACATCTACTACACATTGCGGCACGCCGATATCAAGAACGTAATAAGATGTCAGATCGAGGGCAAAGGAAGATGAAGAGTGCTGCGTCGTTACCTAAAGATTCACGATGATGGATGCTAACAAAGTCAAGAGGTACATCTAACAGACCCCTACAGTTTAAGATCTATGGGCAACAGCAGTACCTTGCATGGCATTAACATGTTAAGCACCAGCATTAATAAACCCCTGTATAATTACTAATATAGTTGGGGTTAAATGCCGGCTCGCGTGACGACGGCACACTACATTTCCATTTAATCAACCAGTCTGTTTATATAATAAAGATATGTTAATTTCCTTTAAATTCGTAATAATTATTTTGAAACAAGGCAACAGAAAATTTCCAGATATATGTTTTTTTTGAAATTTACATCAGCCACTTTAAATAAAAAACTCGTTTAGAACAAAACGTATTAAAAATACTGTTCAACTTTTTGGCGATTGAATATTTATTAAGTATATGCAACAACTTACCTTGTTTTATAAAAAAAAATATTTAAATAAAGGAATATATATTTTATAACTAATACACTTTAGATAATGAAAAAAATTCACAAATAAAAAACGTAGATGGATTTTATGCTCAAATTTCTGGATAATTTTACAAGAAGCATCACAGATTGCTCTCAAATTAAGTTTATTAAATTTTGTAATCTAGTTAAAATCAATATGGTTTTTAAAACTTTGGTTAAACAGAAAACGTGAGAATCAAATTATGAGTAAATTTTTACTGAATAAGTTTATGTTTTGTTTGATAACAATTTAGTAAATTTTATTAAACATTTTAAAGAAATAAAAGTTAGATTTATACCAAACAATTATACTTACACATTTACTGTTACGTTTCGCAGCAACAATTTCTATATAATCATATTATTTTTGTTGCTTTAGGCGTTGATTTAGTTTAGAAAAGTTAAAACTACTACAAAAATAGCAAATAAAATTTTATATATACAAGTTTATTGCTGTTTTTATATGCTCTAAAAAGTCTTAGTTTTATTGTTGCGGTCAAAGTCTTGTTATGTCTGACAAGAAAAGGAATTTTATACTCGTCAGATATACATGTTTTATACACTATATTTAATAAGATAAATTGAATTAAATTAAATTGGTAGATGAATTAGACTTTCACAAAAAAAATGTTTAGTAGACTTAAAATTTAAAACAAAACTACTAGCAAAGGCTGTTAAATAATTTTAGTTTCAATAAAGGACGCATATAGAAGCAACAAAAATTAATTGCTAATGTAAAATCGTTTATTAAAACTTATTACTTGTTGTTTATATAGAATAAGCATCTGATAATAGTTCAGCAACACCAATGACTTATAGAGAATTTTTTGTCATAACAAATTATGAGCAAGACCGTTCATTATCAAGAATTGTTGCGCGGTGATAAAACATAGCTTCCAGTGACATATCTAAAGGGAAACCGGATCGCGTTATCTTAAATCCATGCACTTGAACAAACATCATGGCATGTAAATAGGCCGGCGTCACTATTTTTTTTTCTTTTTGTAGTTCAATTTCTTTGCCCTTTGTCTCTCCAAGAGGAACGGAAATTGTGCTCGGCATTTAATTAGTATTAAAAACTCTAAATCCAAACAGTCCCGGCTGTTGTCTCCCAATTATAGCTTTAGTAGTATCTAATAGTTTAGTCCGAAATGATTGCAAACAGGAGGGTACATCTTTTATAGAAAATTTTTCTAGAGAAGCACAAAAATGGGTATTTGGGCTGTGTTGGTAACGCTTAGCTTTTCTTTTTCAAGTGATGTACGGTAAGAAACACAAAGCAAGCAACAAAATCTCAAAACATCAAACTTTATTTGACACAAAATATTTTCAAGGGAAAAAGTCACCTTCGCAAAGCTCAAATAATAATATTGCGCTCACAATCATGTTATACAAGGAAAGGTAAAAAAATTGTGATTCACGTCTCTGTCCACTGACTCATTTTCTGCTGGCTTATATACGTTTGAAAGCATTCGGATAAATGTAAAATTATCTCTAGACACATTCAATTTTAGTGCCAAAGTGGAACTTTCAGACAGTTAGCCAGACTTTGATTGAATACGCTTAAATTAAATAAATAATTCAATGATTAAATAAACAATTTATATCGCGTGATTCCTGACAATTGCTTCACCACACTCTAGTTAGTTGATGCGCATTTTTAAGAAAACAACAAAACTAAATGATTACTCGATTTTACCTGAGTTTTATGGCGGTTCACAGTTCTACAGCTTTTAAGATTATAACACGATTCGAGCTACATTCCCATATCCTTTCAGATGTAAAAGTTGCAAAGTAGAGATTTCATTTTTGAAAATGTGCATCCACAGTTTAAAAATTGAATTTTTTCAACAGTTTGTCGCGTTTGTGATTCTTTGTGATATCTAAAGAAAACTTACAACAGATTGGACCCGCAATAAAAACATTTCGCGACACGAAATAATCGATGTGCCTTTTTATTTATTTATTAAATTCTCTTTTTTTAGCAATTCTACAATTTTTTCTCTTATTAATATTAAACAAATGAGCTACTGACTATAAAAAAGCATTAAAGAGATTAACTTTACTTTAACATGAATCTTTTCTCTAGTCTTAACATATTTATAACCCTAATAATCTTTACAATTGTTTGACGACTGTTGATACAATTTCGACATTCAAAATTTACTCAAATTTTATTTTACCTACTTTCGTCCTATGTTGATAACTTTACAGTAAAATCGTTTATGATTTAAACTAGTACTTACTGATAGTTTTTATTAGAAAACTTTATAAATCAGGTTTAGTAATCTATTTCGTTTATGTATTTTAAGATTTGAAAAAAAATTATCAGCTTAGTAGAACATGTGTGTTTCGGTCGCGTTGCTTTTGGTGACCACCGCAGCTTTTTTTGCGGCTAAGGGTAGCTTTGTCGATGTTGTAATATTACACCAGCATTGAAACGTCACAATTTGTGTATTGAAATGATTTGTTTAATAATTTAAAATAACCAATAAACTATTACCCTAAAACGGTGCAAGTTAGAAGCAAGTTGCACATAAACATTTTTATAGAGGACAAAATTTACAATAAAAAAGTCGGCGGAAGGGTACAATTACGTTCCATAGTTTAGAAGATACAAGTGTGCAAAGTTGCACGAAAACTACATTAAAATTCTGTAACTCTTAAACTATTAGATATAATTATACACTCCCGCGGACTATTTTGTAGTAAGTTTTGTTCTCAATAAATTGTTTATGTGCAATTTTCATCTATATTGTACCGTTTTTGCAGCGTACAAGGCGGAAGCTCGCGCGGATCTAGTTTTGCAATTAGTATAATCATTTTTCATCACTGCTAAGTGAAATTAAAACTTATACTTATACTTACTTATATTTGTAAAACATAAAACGAATCATAAGGAATATCTTGTTTAATAATAATAAACACCGCATCCGAAAAATACAAAAATGAAGTAAAATTCTGCACCACCGCAAGTTCCAGATTTGTTTCATTTGAGCGTTTCATCGTTGCGTTACACGAGCCTTCGAATCAAGCTCCCTATAAGTGTTTTCAACACTAAAACTTTCCATAAAGACTAATATCTACTTTAAATTTGTGTTGCATTGAAATACTACAAACTCGTAACATCTTGGAAATAGACAATTTTGTTCTTAGTAGAATTCAGGTTTCCACGGGTTGCATTTCTCGTACAATGTTTCCATTCTATATAATTTCCGTGCTCATGTTATCACAGAAGCTGAGCTTTTGTCACACGCCGCAGTAGACATCTTCAGAGCCCGGAACAAACTGATTGATTGCGCCTTGAAGTTTCGCTTTTATAGACCGGTCTCCGATCGATAAAACTGGTTTCCAAATCTCCGCTAAAAGAAAACTACAATCTCGGTTAATATTAAAAGGCTTTTTAATTATTTCTAATGGATTCCAAAATTTTTTGCTGATAGTAATTAGAAACATTCGCCAAAATTTTAGTGATTTTGTAACTTTCCAAAATTTAATTGTGATTAAGCCTGTTAATCATAAATAATTAATTAATTAATCAGTTTTAAGGTCGTGTGTACTTATACGTTCAAACAACATTATGCCGCACATTCTTATTTATACATGTCACGTTTCTTAGATTTTTTTTACGTTGAAGTGTCTTTATGTTGTACCACTAATCTTCGTAGTGTATGAGTGTAAAATCAACTTGTATTCACGCAAACTTTTCTTCGACTTGGTAACTTGAACCTAAAATCTCGTTTGATGTATAGATTAATTTACCACGCAAATCGATATTGGTGCCACTTACGCTTGGTTTACGTCCTTAACTTTTGTTTGCAAGTTAGCATCCACGTCCTTATGCTTTTAATTATTTAAATTCAATAAATCCGTAAAATGTTTCCAATGTTTATTGTTTTGGTTCTCTTAAACTTAAGATGTAAGGTTAGGGTTATATGCAAATGTCGTTACGTCATTGAAGGTCGTCCATTTGCGGTAGTAAAACTACGCTCATCGGATCTATTAAGGTACGTTCTGTTCATCGGATCAAGAGTTTTTCCTAGTAGGTTTTTTATGTGTTAAACTGAAACACGTACATTTCACCACGTACTCTAATATCCGGGGAGTTCGAATTTAAAAGGAAAAATAAAATAAACTCTTCTACAATTACGAAGTTAATTATTTGTTGCAATTGTCTTTTCTGGGTTCTTAAATGAGGTTTTCTAATGAGGTTTTTTTTTAATTTTATAGAGTTTTTTTGGCCGTTTGGTTCACTGGTAGAATTTTTTTTCAAACTATTGATTTTGGTTAATGTGGAAGCAGTGTCATTCATTCAATTAATGAAACCGATAAAAAACTTTTAATACCTAAAGATTCTAAAACTCCTCGATTTTACGGATTACCTAAAATGCATAAGTCTAATATTCCTCTTTGTCTTTAGCAGGGAAAACTGAGTCATTGCTACTTCATTTGGCGGATTTTGTTCAGAAATAATTTTTGTTTGCAACCAACTGACATTCTGGTTAGTTTTGATGTCGAGTCTCTGTTTACTGACGTGCCGATACTGATTCAATTAACATTATTAGATCTTCATTTACAGATATGTTGATGACACCTTTGTCATTTGCCAACATGGTCCTTCTACGCTCAACAAGTTTCTATGTCATTTAAACTCAATTCATCAAAATATTCGTTTCACTGTGGAGTTAGAAAGGAACTCCTCTTTACCATTATCGGACGTTTTAGTTAATCGAAATGAAGATGATTCATTGTCACATCCAGTTTATCGAAAACTTTGCTTACAGATAGATATTTGAATGGATTGATTGTCTCATCATTACTCTTCCCAGAAATTATCAGGAGTCAATTCTTTAGTGTACAGAGCTGTTTCCGTAAGTCAACCCCAAATTTTTCAAAGAGTTGAATCAGTTAACCAAGGTGTTAGTCGCAAACGATTACAATAAAAAAGTATAACAATCTATTACAAAGTTTACGTCTGCCAAACTAAGAGTCACAGTGGAATCTATGCCTCAACCAGTGTCTATCGCTTATCTAACATATGTCAAAGATTTCACGGACTGTATAGAAAAAATATTGTCTACAAACATTGTTACTCTTAAATCCGGTAAAGGACATTATTCCTTTTAACTGTGACGGCGTTTATAGCATTCCTCGCTCTTGTGGTCGTGCATACAAAGAAGGAACGGGTAGAAGCGTGGGAATTCGTACTAAGGAGCGTCAAAGGTGTAATCGTCTTAAACAATTTGCGAAGTCGGCGGTGCTAAAACACGCACTAAAAAAGGGCCATCAAATTATGTTTGAAAACACTAAAATTTTGGCGATTGTTTCTAATTACTATGATCGAGGAATCTATTGAAATTGAAAAAGTTTTCTTTTACCGCATATTTGGAAACCAGTTTTATCAATCCGAGGCCGAGCTATAAAAGCGAGACTTCACGACCAAATCAATCAGTTTGTTTCGGGCGCTGAAGATGTCCACTGCGACGTGTGACGAAAGCTCAGCTTGTATGATAACGACAAGACGGAAATTATACAGAATGAAAAATTATATTATGATTTTGTTCTTATTAACAAAACAAGGTTAAAGAACAGATTATAAACAACGTTATACATAAAGATGTTCTTACGGCTAGAGTGTATACTAAATCTATTTTCTTAAACGTTTAATTAATCAGACATTTATTTTTACTTTCCTATAAAATATAGCAATCGCAATTTTTTTTCAAATTTTTTTTTTGCATCATTTTACGTTTCAAAGTCTCCTGAATCAGAAAAATGTATTTTTGACAAAAAACATTTGGATGTTTGTGTGTGTGTAACGATGTACCCACGATAACTCTCGAACCAAAAGTCCTAGTAACTTGAAATTTGGTATGGAGCTGGATTTTCATATTCTCTCGACTTTATCAAAAGATGGGTCTGATAATGAAACCGGAAGTAGGCGTATCCGTCGTCATCCAGTGTTTTTTATATAATTTTGTACGTATGTAAATTATTTAAATTATTTTTACAGTTTCTTATAGAGATAATTCTTTCAAACAATTTATTTATATAAAGAAAAATTTTTAACACTAACAGTTTATTAGATATTTTATTTATAATTTAAAATGAATTCACAAATATAATATAGGTTTCAATCTTGCCTGCGGCAATTATTTTTAGAAAAAATTTCCATATCTTGAAGGGAAAGCAAGATATGTTAAAAAGAATAATTTTTACTGATTTATTAAAGGGGAAAGCAATATCGAGGCGCACAAATATAGGGGTCAGTCGATATGACAACATAAGCTCAATTTGCCATATTTCGGTTATATCTTAATTAAATCGAGGAGAAAAATTTCAAAAAAATTATAGCATGGTAAGAAGTCAATACAAACGTCTACATATCACTTCAAAGTGGCTTTATGACAACATAACCTTAAAAAAATATGTAGGCATTCCTTCATCATCCCTTATAAGAAAGTCATGTGGTGACCGTACCAGTTTTTTTTATACAGAAACTCAGAATGTTTGTTTTTTAACACCACCACCAGTCGGTTTGAATTCTGCCTTGCTTGGTACCTCCGTTTCATTTTTTCTTTCTTTTTGGTCTTTCGTTTAGTTGTCCAAGGAAAAAAATTATGAAGGGTATGCAAAAATTGAATTTTACATCTCACATTGGGAAGCTTTTCCAGCATATTTTCAACGATCTTTTCATAATATTAAAATGTGTTATCTTGTCCATTCCAGTTTTAAAAGTAATCCAGGCTTCCTTTTCAACATCATTCATGGTATTTTGCAACTAACTGTCCAAAATTAATTTTCTAATTTGGGGACCAACGAAAATATTTTCTTTAAGTTTTGCATCAGATAAACACGGAAATTTACTGCAACGATATTAAAAGCAGATTACACTCTTATTCAATGCTTTTGCTTTGCTTCAATATACCTAATTTGATATGAGGTAAAAGTATTTTATCTATCTTCACTAAATTTTCATGTACGATATTTTTTTATCTCGGCGTAAGATTGTACCTCAAAGGTTTTTTTGTCTAATTCAGAGTTTTGGCTGTACTATTCTATTCACAAACAAAGCAACGATATAAAGAAAACTTTTAAATCGCCACATTGTTGCCCTTCGTGATCTTCATATTTAATTTTTCTCAACGGCAACTTTAGATTTTCATACGTTTCCTTTAAGTGAACTGAATGAGCAACTAGCACAGATGCGTACTTATCTCTATGATATAAGAGAAAAAATTTTACAAGTCTTAGCAGAGCCTATAAACAGTCTTCATTCACTAGGAACATACGCTGGAGTACCTAAGGCACGTATTAAACCAGAGATATTTTTAATTTTTTTAAAAGCAAATAGAATCAATTTGTTGTTTTCCACCTTTGTATACGAATTGACAAAAGATGAGTTGAGAATATCAAAGGTATTATTAAATTTTGATGTCATCTCGATAGTGTGTAGTGCCCATAGTACTTCTAAGCTCACGTAGGTATTTATCCCACTTACTACTGAGTGACCCCAACCTGGGCGGTTACCTTTATCCTCATTTTTCGAAAATTAGTAGGTTGAAGATTAGAATATGTTGGTTTTGGTGCAGATCGGTTTCGTAGATGTTTTTTTTTTACCAAAGTTTAGTATATATGACCATGAGGTTCGATGCTAATCATTCTTAATATTTTTTTTAACAAAGTAAAAAAAAATTATGTGCTTGGCTTTTTCCAGTGATTGTATAACCCCATTTGCCATATTAATTGTTGCATTTTCTGTTTTCAAATTGTTGTTTCCATTCCCAAGATCTTGGAATCCTATAATTTTATCTTGCCCTATGTGATAGAACAGATTTAATTTTAAAGACAACTTATCGTACACAAAAAAAACAATGCTTATTTTCACTTTTTATGGTCTGCACTTTCCTTTTGATAGATTTATAAATATTCCAGGAAGACACATCAACTTTTATGAAAGTTTTGATGGTAAGACTGATGGTCCCAAAAAATACAGCGCTAAGGCATACTGCTTATATTCAGAAGTATATTCTCTTCCTTTGGAAACTCTTTTACTAAGACAAGTCTAAATTTTAACAAATTTGGCCGGTGATTCAGATAGTAATTGGTCGCATATTTCTACAATCTTGTATCTTTTTTTTAATATTCAGTGCCTTTTTGCAAAAGTTCAATCGTCTTTTTTTCTCGAATTTACTTCTTAATTTTATTTTTCTTGAAGTTGCTTTAAAACGCTTTGCAGTCTGTGTAGCTACTAAGTAGCAACCCTTTCTATTAATACTGAGCTAGGCACTCAAATCCACATTTCCACTAAGGAGGTTTTCCTATCTAGATTTCTTTGGACGGACGGTGCAAAGATGTTCCGGTGATTATTTTTTGTTATTTAGAGGCGATACCAGAATAAGCTTTCGGTAACTCTGGAGAGTTATGACGCAAAGCATGTTCTAATTCGTTTAAATTGTGCACATTGTCGCGGATACAACGAAGCTAAATTAATGCGCTATTAGAAATGAATTTTACCGCCGAGAGACAATTGGTTTTTTGACACACCACGAGAAACTCGTAATTCTTCAATATATTCAAGGAAGCTAGTCACACCAGATCCTCCATTTAACTGAATATCCCATTTATTAAGGTGCACATGATTAGTGTTCTATTTAGAGTGCGTAGGAAACTCTATACTATGGAAAGTCGACTTTGAGGAGGCGACGAAGACCTTGCAACACGCTCTTCAGTAAGTACACGAACGGCATCTATACCAGACAAACATACTTGCTGAGATACAAATGGATCAGATTAATTTGACTACCATTAAGCGGCTTAGAAGCAGCTATAGGCGTTACGTAAACTTCATCATCAAGAGAGATAAGATTCTGCTCAGCACCATGAGTTATAGCTTCACCGATTAACAGATTCACAAGGTCGTCTGGTGACATGGTCCTTAAAACTTCAATCGTATGATTTTGACTTAGTGCACAGGAAAGATAAAGATCACATCGTTTCCGATATGTTAAGTCAATCTGTCTCTTATCTGGAATCATGTGTAAAGTTGGAAACTACTACTGATCGATAGTACAAGCAAATAACAAAGAAGGTACAACAGCAACCTTAAAAATTTCCCTATTGGAGGATAGAAAGTGAACTGCTCTATAAGCATGCACATTTAAAACGTCCAGGTCTTACGTGAGAATCCGATTACTAAAAAAAAGTAGTCCCAAAAGATTCACGAACTACCATATTAAAATCGTACCATTATAAACCTGCCGCTGGACATACTGGTGTCCACATTGCCATTACGGGAAATTTATTTAAATGAGTTTCTCGTGTTCCGTCTTAGGGTAAAAAAGAGAAATCTCCAACCGTATTTGTAAAGTCAGTTAATATTTTAACTTAGTTTTAGTATTTCAGAACTCACGCATGTGTAAACTTCTTGAATATTCTCAAGTACGTACTAATAAATTTAAACCACCGCCTACAAATTATAAATTTTTATGATAACAGGATTTAGCTTATAATAAAGCGTCGCATGCTGCGTCTAAGGTTTCTTCTGTTTCCGTAGACCCTGTCATTGAGAGTATATCGTCAAATGTTAATCAACTGAATATATCATTAGGAAAGTGTTGGAACTGCGGAAAATCCAATCATGTTTCAGCAAATTGTGTCGAGCCTTCACGTCGGTATTGTTATCGTTGTGAAGAACCTACTGTAACGCGAGCGAAGAATCGATGTTCTTAGCGTGAAAAGATAGTATAATATCCATTTACGTAGCAAGCGTCAAAAGTAAAGTATAGCATAACGAATGTTGTCTCTAGAAATATAATGTTCGTACTACATTTATTACTAAATCTGTCAAATTTGACTTTAACTTTAACATCGTTTTTTTTCAATTTTAAGTGAAGTGAATAATTTTTCCACCTGTCGGATACTCGTTCTAATATAATAATTGTCTTTGAACACTTAGTTTTTTGTGGATTTCTAGTTTTTATTTTGACACTTTAGAGCTTTTTTGCCCATTACGTAACTACACTAACAAATGAATATTGTCGTTTGCGAAGTTGGCAACAAGAAAGTATAATAATTGAATAAATACATGTTATGATATTTTTGATAAATATGTAAAATATTTTACTTTAATAAAATCGTTCTGTAACTGATTGAGTAAGGTGCACATTTTGCATGATAAAATTTATAATTTACTTGAACTTGAAAAATCATCTGAACTTTGTAAAGAACTACAACCCTCGAAGTGGGAAAAAATAGTAAGTACTGCAGTTTGTAGCAATCTGTTTTAAAATAAATTGTAAACTTTTTTTTCAAACACAGTTTGTCCCTTTGTTGTCATTATAATACAACAGAATAACTAGTAATTTAATTGGAAACTGCGGTTTACGCAGATTACGACACGTCAACGTAACTACAACAAGGAAGTTGAGCTTGACAATATACCCCCAATAACATGGCTGTCTCAAACATGAGCATTAAAACTTCATCATTAATGACTGTTTTGCTAAGATACTTTGTGGTTAGGAGTAACTCTGGAGGAGTAACAATGATAAATAACTTGCGGAGAAGAACTGCAGTTATAAATTTCATAACACGTGTACCTAGATTGACTGGGCCCACAGCCAGACTAAAAGTTGTGAGATGGCCACTAAAAGGAATAGAATGAAGACTACCATGTCGCTCGACGGTTGTAAAATCAGAATTTTTTAAAAGCCCATAAAATTGTTAAAATGCGCTTCATACGATGGTTACTATAAACTTCTTCGTTTGCCAAAGAGCGGTGTTTTTTGCCAAGGTCTTGATTTTACCATGCTGAGAATATACATATATATTTGATTTATATAATGTTTTGTGGTAACTTCTATGGTCGTAGAGAAATTTATTTTCTACACAATACATACAACAATAATAAAAAATTCCTCCTCTATAACTTCTGTAAAACGGCGTTGCTGATATCTGCTGTCAAAAAAAGTCGTTACTAATTTTGGAATTCGTCAATTCATAGCATCGAAAAGCAACTCTATTACAAGTACTAATTAAAATAATTTAATATCATTACCTAATATATATTGTCTAAAAAGTTAAGAATTAGTTAAATTAATTATTAAATAATTTTTATCGAAAATCCTAGTTCAAAATTCTTTTATCTGCAGTACTTTCATATTAGTTTTGCCTTATAAAGGCGAAGAACGTTGAAATTTATTAGAGAGTATCAACACATTGCTGATGAGTCCCAAAAGAGCAAAAGCGCCGTCTAGTTGTTCACCCTGGTGCATTGACATTGTCTTACCCCCCTCCCTATTACGATGTGGTTTTACCGCACGGTTTTATTTAAAACTATTTTAATCCAGGCGGGGTTAAAATCAACTGTACAATGTTTTTTGCTTATATACTAAAAGATGGCATCGGCATTAAATTTTGTTTATGGTTATACCTAGTAAACTTTTTATATTTTTCAATATCTACGTTTTTATATACATACAATAGCATGACTACTAATTTCTTTTTAATATTAAACATTAAAATCGTTTAATAGATTGAAAATCAACAATTACAATTACCAAATTTGAAATTGTAACGATTTTGTTTCAGTTAATTTACAGTTCCTCTTGGGTTGTTATAACAAAAAAACTAAATAAAGTAATGGCTTAATAAATTTTAATAGATACTTATTTAGGTCTAAATTAGAAAAATTCACATTGCAAGATTACAAAGGAAACGACATTATAGAAAATTAGGACATCCCTTAATATCAGGTTTTGCGTCAATTAAAACCAAAACCACTATTTCTCGAATAGGTTTTGTTAACATGTAGATTATTAAATAACTTTAGTGCATGAAGAGAAATTGCTTCCCTTACAAGATAAACGACATGAATCGGAGCAAATGGTTAATGCTCAAAAGCTAAACATAAAACCAAATCACGAACGCTTATAAACTGTTACATAAAACATTTTAAATTGCTCAAAACTAGTTACGTGTGTAATAATTATCTTTTTGATTACTACTTGTTATTAACCTAAATGAAAAATTAAAATTTAGCATAGAAAATTCCACTTTAATTTAACAGGTTTCATTAAGGCAAAAAAAAACTAATACATTCAATAAAAAATTTAAAAATATATTTCTATGTTGCAAAATAATTATTATTGTAAGGATACGAGCTGGCGTGGCACGATGCTTGTATAACAAATTGCAGATTTTATCACATCGTTCGTGTCGTGATTGAAGCTTATTATTATACCGACATTCAATAGCTACTGTTCTTGCGGTAGATTACAGATAATTGATAAATGGTCATTTATCGCTGTCGGTGTAGCTAATTTGGTTGAAGTACAAGTACTCTCGCGAGACATAAAATACCTAATAAAATAACGCCAATTATAATTCGTGTGTACCACCTGCGGTGCGTTCAAATCTGAAAAATTTTTAGCATTTATCAAATTACTGACACGTCTATAATAAACAAATCATATTCCGATGAGCACGGAAACGACACGCAGCTTTGTCCGGAAGTTGAGGGCAGCGTTATTCATAGGAATGTCCATCGCTATTGTCCTACCTGTCCTAACCAAACCACGTACAATTAATCACGCGTCATTGATCTGGATATTTATTTTGCCTCTCTTATCCATTCTAAGTGACGGACGGATCTGTTCAATTCGCTTACACAAATGAAGATTTATTTGCAATAAATATTGCATAAATGAAATTTATGAAACCTAAAAAAATCTATAAAAACAATTCGTTCTATTTTAAGCGCCACTAAAACTCTAATTGTAGCCTTCTCTCTGCATTTTAACACAAAAGTTTATTTGGGAGTTGAGACAACTAATAATTTATACGCATTGACTTACATTAGTAATGTATTTTTTGTTTTTCTGTCACTTTCAACAAACTTTTAGAATCAAAAATTATTATGACATTTAACTACAATAAAAATAACTAGTGGATTTACTGTACTCAATAAAAGTAAAATTTAATGAAAACGAGTTGTATTTACCGTTCAAATAACTTTTAATTGTTTGAGGTAATTGTACAGAAAAATACTATACAAAAAAACCTGTTTTAATTTACTCTACAAATTTTCTCTTTTAATAAGAGAAACTAAAAAACCGAAAAAAACTATTGTTATAACTGTTCTGTTTATTTGATATTATTTGCTAGACGAAAGTAAAATTGAAAATAATTTTAATAATGCAGGTTTGTAGCTTAAATTCTCACTTTACTTATGTAATTTAAATCCAGGTTAACTGTATACTCTACACTAACAACATTAAACAAACAAAAATTTACTATACCTTAACGTAAAACTTTTTAAATTTATTTTATAAATTTAATTTAAATGAAAATTAAATGTTATACAAAAATTAAAATGTTTTTTATAGAGATTTTTGTTTTGATTCGATAGTAATTAGCTTTTATACTCTCTTATATCATATTTGATTCTTTTTCCAACTGTACCAGATAGTTTGACTGTGTCTACTAAATTCAACTTAAAATTACCATGTGAATTTTTTTTTAATTGATTAAAATATTCGTACAATCTGTCAAAAAAGGACAAAAAGTTCTTCGTTCGATAATGTTTGGAAACAGTTTCAAAACAAAAGTTTTATGCTTTACTCTTGTTTCAAACAAAGAAACCTAAGTGCAACAAAATACCTATAAGTCTATGCTGTTTCACTTATTTCAATCAGTATAGTTTCGGTATTTTAGATTCAAATTTGTTGCAAAGTAAATGTTGCACTATATTTACGTTTTAAAAGATTCATTCTTTAATTGAAACTAAATCATCGATAAATGAACGATTTATTTTGTTTTAATAATAAATGGAAACAATTGTTTCGATAATAAATATAATGGTATATTAGTTTTGGTTTTAAAATGAAACAATTATATCGACAATATTCCGAATTCACGTTTCAAAATGAGATTGAAACTAGTGTTTTGATACTTAAAAGTTAGAAAGGAAAAACTCTTACGAAAATTAGATGTTTTTCAAAACAAAGAACGTTCACATTACATGTGTAGAATTCCACAATTTATTGTACAATTATAATAAATATTTTTCAACCTAATTATCATATTGTGTTTCAGTAGGTACAAGGTTTAGCAAATAATACCACAAGACACATATTTTTATAAACATTTACTCGAAAAATAAGAAGGTAATGTTTTTTAAAAAATTGTGTATTTTTTAAGTATTTTTGGATTGCAACTTTCTTTGATGTGCTGCCCTAAAACCAGTTTTTTACGGAAGCCTAAAAAATTGCATCAGTGAGTGTTAGGTAACAGTTTTTATCCGCACGTGTAAAACAGAAACAAACGTTTTATTTACCTTCATGATTTAAAGTAAAAAGTAAAAATAGTTAAAAAAAAGTGCATATTATTAATTTTTGAGAAAAGTTGAAATATTTGAGTTTGTTACACTGGTTTTCGTGTAACCAAAAAAATTAAGCAACGACTAACACAGGTGTTCCTGGAGAGAGAATCGCAGGCCTTGTAATGCTAAATTATAAATTAAATCTAAAAAGGCGTCAAAACGATTAAATTAGAGAGATATCGTTTAACTCTACCCGTAGCTTGTAAAGAACAAATAACACGACAGAAGTAATAACACAGAATATATATTTATTTTATCACAAACAATAGTTACAAAGAGAACGAAAACGGTGCATAAATATAATTACGTAAATTTTCTAAACGCTAATATAACATAAGTTGCGTCCTATACTGCGCAACACGTTGTACAATAAACTGACCTAGTCGGTCTAAACTTTTACATGTGAAGAAAGAATGATTTTATAATCGTAAATTTAAAATCGCAAAAGTATATAACAAAAAAAATGAAGACTTAGAGGCTCAACGCCCACTGCATACGACTTTGTGACGCACAAAATGATCTTATAATTAATTGTATTAACCTAACATGTACGTACGGTCAACAGTTGACATGACCAACGAAGTACTAATCATCAAATTAGAAATTGTAATACTCACAGTTAGGTTGTATCCAGTAGTATCCGTACCTGTATTACCTAAAACGTAATATTCTTCTAAAGTGGGTAAATAACGTGCACCTTCTGCTTTATATGTAATTCCTAACTCAAGAGTTCCCTTTAGGTAACATTCTCCAATCTGAAACTGTTGGATTTGCCAGGGATTCTGATACCATACTCACAGCATATGTAATATCAGGTCTTGTTGCCACAGACAGATACATCAGACTTCCCACAGCCTGACGATATGGTACTCATGCAATAGGAACATCTTCGATTAAATTACTAGAACTTCAAATGGTGTACCCAACGAATTTGCCGATACCATATTGAAACGTTCTAAAATTTTTGTGGTGTAACTCCTTTGTCTTAGAAAGATAAAGCCATCAACCAATTTTAAAATTTTAAGCTCCACAAAATCATTCATTTCACAGATGGTCATTTCAAACTGCTTTGTGAGGTCATCCACAAAACTAGTCAAGTCTGCATTTGCATTGCTAGCTACCAGTCCATCGTCAACATATAGTGCAATATATATTTTTGAATTTGTCGAGTTTTTAATGAATAAACACGAGTCTGCAACACTTTGAACAAAGTTTAACTTTGTCAGGAAATCGACGTGTATTCCAACACCGAGGTGCTTGTTTAGGTCCATATAGACTTTTCTTTAGCCTACATTACTTTGTTACTGCCATCATTAAAACCCTCAGGTTTTACATGTAAACTTCTTTCTTTAATGTGCCGTACAAAAATGTTGTCTTCACATCGAATTGTAACTTCATGTTCTCGGCAGCAGCAATACTTAGGATGGTCCTCGCCGTATTAAACCGCACTACAGGACTAAACGTTTCATTGTAATCCAAATCTTCTATTTGACCCATCAGGTTTATATTTTAACTTTAAAACCCAACGACTTCCAATCACTTTCTGATTTGGTGGTAGACTGACCAAATCCCAGGTCTTATTTTTATGCAATGACTCGAGCTCTTCTTGCGTAGCTTGTAATCATCGATTTGAGTCAACGGATTTCACTGCAAGGAGTTTGGTGCTGAGTTACGAGCAATGAAAACATAATCTTTCAGATAAGAAGGCTGTTTAACTTCTCGTTCTTGTCGTTCTTTCTTCGTCAGGTATTGTGCTTGGCTTAACCTCACTTGTTTCGGTTTCCTCTAAAACAGAATTTTCTAATCCTATACCGCTTTCTGTGACATCTTTTGGTTCAAATGTAATACTCGAAGATGTTGCTGACAGATGCTCTTCTACATCACCATCTTTGATAGGTGACAGGTGTACCTTTCTACACAGGGGTTTTTTTATTTTAAAAATTACGTCGCGGCTTGGAATAATTTTGTTTTTCTTTTCAATCCAAATTCTATAACCATCTTTATCCCCCGAATACCCAACGAACTTTCCTGACTCACTCTTTTTGTCCCATTTTTGCCGATATTGTTTAAGAACATGCACAAAACACGCAGTACCAAATACATGTAAATGATACATAGACTCAAATTTCTTTTTGTGTCAAAGTTCGATTGGTGATTTCCCTTAGATTGGTCCAGTACAATTCATTGTATAGACGGCAGTATTTACCGCTGCTGCCCATAGTTTAATTGGCATGTCATGTGCAAGAATCATTGTTCTTGCACATTCCACTAATGTCCGGTTTTCACGTTCTGCTGCCCCATTTTGCTCTGGGCAGTATGTCATTGTTATTCAGTAGTTAATGCCATTTGATGAAAGAATTTCATGTACACTACTATTACTAAACTCTTTTCCACCATCACTTAAAAACTCTTTTATTACGTGTCCAGCAACGTTTGCTTCGTTTATAAAGGTTTTAAAGCATCCAGCCACTTCTGCTTTGGACTTAATAAAAAACACACGCCTACACTCGTCTTTAAAACAAATAAAGTATTTTGCACCTTCCAACGAAATTTGTTGAATTGGTCCACATACATCAGTATGAATTAATGCATCAGGACTACATGGTTTTTTCTTTCGTGCACTGAAACCTTTTCTATGCTGTTTTCCAAAAACACATGCATCACAGAATTCGTCCTTAGTTTGTACACCGATTCCTTGCAGTTTCAACAACTTTTGAACATGTTTGTTTTGATGGCACCAACGATTATGCCACAGATGTAATGTGTCTGACACCGACGCAACATACACCTCAGCTGCAATTTCTGGCAAGCACACACGCATATCTAAGATATGCAACCCTCTATCTGTTCTTTTACCCGTTAACTTAATGACATTTTTTTCACAAACAAACACTTGTTTTTATTAGCTTTGAATATGTAACCTTTGTCCATTGTTTGACCTATGGAAAATAAGTTTCTCTCCACTTTTGGTACATACCATATCTTTTCCAAATAGTTTTTATTCCAAACGCCATTCACCCTCATGTGTACATTAATTTTACCCTGACCGAACGCTTGTATAATGTCGCCATTTCCAATTTGGATTTCACGCGCAACTTCGAATGTTTCGTAGGTAACAAAGAATTCCTTAAAGCGTGTCATGTGCGCAGATTCACCGGAGTCTGGAAGCCATTGCGTACTGCCTTCCGTAGTTCTGTCTTTGTGACACACATCACCAGTCGGTGTAAGTATCTTTGTTGCCCTTTTTTGTTTTCCCGCTAAACTTGTAGCGATTTTTTTGGACAGTTACGTGCATAATGACCTTGTTTATGGCATTTGAAGCACTTCCATTCTTTCACAGGTTTACCATCATTTTCTTTACTTTTGGCGGTTCTTGCCACTAAAGCCGACGACGATTCGCCATGTTTTTCCGGTAAACGCATTTCTATCAGCAGGAGACACTCGGTTAAAGTCTTTATGGTTCTATATTGTAACGGCGCCGATTCTCATACACTGTTAAATTTAAAATACTCTGACGGCAACGTAGACATGATTCTGCTCATCAATATTAATTCCGGCAGTTCCATCTTCACTAACCTTTTTAACTCCTCATTTAATTCAACAAAATTGCGCTGCAATATGTACAGCGATGCCTTGAGACATATCTTTTTCGAGATTAAAAAAGATTTGCATTAAGCGCTCCACTCTCTGACCAGAACTCTGTTCGTAAACCGACAATAGTATTCTCCATATTGCATGTGCCGATTTACACGTTGCGATCAAATCCATATTAGCGTCATTTAGACTACTTACTAAGATTAGTTGAGCTAGCGCATCATTTTTGTTAAAAATCTTAAATTGCACTTCGCAGGCTTTATTGCTTGCTTCATCTAATGGCGGCGTGGGTTTCTTTTTATCGCCCACTACGAGTTCCAACACGTCGTGTTAGTTGTGCCATCAAGTTTCTCAATTTGCGTCTTGAAATCCATGTTCTTAATTATCTTTTCACACACAACGTAAGAAAAAACTACCGCACACTACAACTTTGTTACACGTGGTTCTCAAAATTTAGTTTAACACAGTTATATAGGCTCTGGGCCCATAACCTTTTAATACAGCGACAAAAACTGAAGTTCAGAATAACATTTATTGTAACTAACGCTTATAAAAATTGACAATCGCCGACGAAAGGTGGGCGTGTCGAGGACAATTTTTATACTCGAAAAATTTTAACCTATCAACTTTTTAACGTAACAAGTTATTTACTAAGATTGGGAGGTCAGTCCATATGTATAAGTATGCATGATTGATTTTAGATTGTACACTTAGTAAAAAAGCTACCCTAGCACACACCTAAGCACTTTGCGGCACCTACTTAACCTAATATAAATAAAATATAATTATAAACACACCAAAACAAAAAAATTTACCTGTACCAGTTAATTTATTATCTTCTGTTTCGGAAATATGTTCTAGAAATAATATTTACTAATTTCTAATTTACATAACAGTTATAACTACCGCAACTCATTATGCCAGAAGGGGCGTCATTGTTCAAATTTGTAGGCAATTCTATAATATTTATACTTGAATCGCTATTTCCCATTAAAACTCTTGTAGATGAAAGAAAACTATTTATCAAATTTGACAAACCACTGTCGCTTTCTAGAAAATACAACGAATTGCCGTGATTAATAAAAAAAACTTGATCAAAATAATTATAAATAATGCAAAAAATACATGTAGTAATTTTTTGATAAATTAATTAAACCATTATTGTAATGATAATGATTAGTTAAAAGGACCTACTTGATGTATTTGGCAAGTGTTCAGTTTTGCTAATACTTAAGACGTGAGGAGATGATATGGTACTGTTATAATGCGTTGTTCCTCTCTGCACCCTACGCCTTGTTGCAAACGTCAGTTGAAGGTATGTACTACACTAAATCATTTTTTTTTCAGAGCATCTTCCTGTTTGTCCAAAAATAATTTAAAAATAAAAAATACAATTAAAACTAATTACTAACCATAACTAGTTATAACTGCTACTTGAAATCGCTCCAATTTTAGAGCTTTTCGATCATATTTTCTCGGGGGATATTAAGAAAAAGAATCATGGTTTTTTTAACTTTTTCGAACGCTACATCAATGACTACAAAAAAAAATTATTATTTATCTGAAAACTAACCTCTATTTTTTATACCGTTAAAGAAATAAAAAGCGTAGAAGGAGAATTGGCAATAATGTTTGATGGTTTTTTGGATGTAGAAGTGGCAAAATTTAAACCCCTCTGTTAAATGGCAATTTTGAACACTGTGCAATGACATTTGTAAGTTTTTCAACATATAAGTCCTTAGTAACAGTGTACATATTTAAATATTTTCTACCAATTATCCACTTATTTTTAAAATTGCTGACTAAATTATGTATTACAAAGATAGATTAATCGTTCAAAAGACAACAATTATTTGTCTTGCCTAAATCAAACTTGTACACCCGCGGTCAATGAAAATGCACATATTCAAGTAGAAATGGCAGGACGTGGTCACAATGTAAGACAAGAAACCACCTTAACCCTGATAATCTCTCGGGTAAAAAACTTAAAAATCAGTGATCAACCAGCTTCAGCTAGAGCTGCTATACAGCTACGAATTACTAAACAAGAATTCCCGGATTCGGTTTTCTGTGCATTTTTGATTTAATTACAAAATTAAATGACGAAAGCACTTACTTTCGACTGGAAAATCACTACTAAATTATAATTTACCCCGTAAATATAAAATATGATTTTTAAATTGAAGGTTTTCCCGCTAAACCCTCTTCATTGAAAAATTACATTTATTGTCTTAATTGATACTATTGTCTTGTTCTTGTATTGCCTTTTAAATGAAGAAATTAGAAAATCCCTTAATTACTGTGTGTGCTGGAAATATTAAAAGAAAGATACATAAATACATAGCTATTTAGGATATTGACCTTTTGCTAAATGGACTAATTAAAATTGTTAAATAAAATTGTTCATATATTATTTGTGACATTTTGGGCACATTTTATAATTATGAATTTATTAAAAGCTAATACTCCTAAATAAAACGTCAAAGAAAGAATAGAAAGATTTCATTTATTCATTGTTAAAATTGTAAAATTTTGTTAGATAACAATAAATTACTTTACAATTAGAACTTTTATTAGTTTTTTGTAAAAGTTAATATCCAATGTAATTAACATTTTCTAAGTATTAATATGTAGATAATTTTTTGTAATTATTTATATATCTAATTGTTAACGAAGTAGAATACATATTCATATATAATTAAAATAATTGAGTGTATAAGAAATAACAAATCATAGATACTGTGGCGTTTTTTACCTCAGTGATTATAAGGGTCATGGTACTTTTCTGTCTTAGACTGTGACCACGTACTTGTATTTCTAGTTGAATATGTTCTTTTTCATTGACCGCGGGTGTACGTTTCAAGAATAACATTATTAAATTCGTTAGGTTTTTTTAAACCTCATGTAGGTCCTCCAGAATATTCGCCTGTTAATTACGGAAATTGTTGCAATTCTAACTTGAAAGCATTTTGATTAGTTTCTGCTTGTCTGTTTAAAAATTCTCTAATGGACAACCTGGACGTTTTACCAATCTTTTAATTCTATAATGATGATTTTGAAACGTAAAAGCACTGAAGTTTCTATAAAGAGTGGCATAATTTGAAACAAAACATACTAGCAACGATTGAGCATACTTGAGAAGATTAATACACAGAGTTTAGAAACTTAATATTCTTAAAGCAGAATGTAAAGCCATTAGGTGTTTGTAGTGGAATGTGTCTAAATGTGGTTTTAATAAAAAAGGGACCTATCTGGAATATAAACATACGTAGTTCAAACGCTTTCCATCTATCCAGTTCTTATAGCATTTTGGAAAGTCTGGCAAATTCAATTTTGGAATATATTTCCTCAAGTTACAAATTTCATTAAATCGATTTTATTTTATCGTTATTTAATCTAATATCTATGGGTCCTTGAACAAGAAATTTTAATACAGGTTTGATGACACCAATGCAAACTAGGTGCATGTAATCTAGCCGAAGTTGACTTAGAAAACACAGGTTTGGAATATCTAGTAAAATTGGGTTTGTTTTATGATAATCTTCATAAGCTTGATTGGCAAATTCTACGTCTGTCTGAAGCCGAGCGTTTATATCAGGAAAAGTTATTCTAGAGCACTGTAAAGTACTTTCCTGGCAACACTTATTACATCCTACATAACTTTGATGCCCTCTAACACAATTACATTGTACCTATTTTCATAAATCCCTTTATGTACCAAATTCTTGATTTCATCAACAAATGCTTTAAAAAATGCGTTTGCATCATTAGGTTTATTAAGACCATGATATATACCAACTGCAAAGGGATCTTTAAAGTAGTAATTTGCAACTGCCATTATAATGGATGGAACTTTTTGCTAGAGGTAGACCATCTACGTTCGCATTGAGTGTAATATCACCTTGAAACAAATTAATGTATCTTTTAAATAAATCTTTTTTATCTTCCAGTTCTTCTATTACTTTCTTTCATGTAATCCATGGCCACGAATAATATACGGAAATCATTAAACTATCTTAATTAATGTGTTAATTTATAATAATCAACAGTACAAAATTTTCGACAGCACTGGTGGCGCAAAGTCTGAGAAACTCTTTTACCTCTAGGAAGATGAGGAGGAGGAGGAGGAAGATGGTCTAGACTCACCATACTACCCAAACTTGCTTGGTACAAGTTCGCCATAAGAGGGATAGGTTGAGTAAGGAAATATTGCGAGTAGATAGGATAGTCTTACAAGACCAGTAGGATGCGTTTAGCATTTGTGCTTGCTATGAGAGCACGTGGTTTGGTAAGGCACCTACCTTACGGCTTATTTTCGGTTCTAGGTTAATACCAAGTCGGTAGGGAAAAGAATCTTTATATAAATGAGGAATAATAAAGAAAGGCAGAATATTAATCAAACAGGACAGCTAAAACGAAAATCAAACGTGTTATTTAATAAAATAAAGCAACTCTAAATAAAGATGCAATGTCATATAACGAATCTAAACTCCTGCCATCGCTGCTTGCATACTAACAAAACTTAGATACCATGCATAAGTTAGCAAATCTAAAGGAACTAATTCTAATAAAGGCTCTGGATTCTATTTGCAGAAAGTCTATATATATATTTACATCCGGCACTAGTCTAAGGATGGCTTGAGGGGATTTGGGATAGGAGTTATTCGTGGCTATAACAGGTCACTCAGAACGTCATCAAATTTGCGACAAGCGAGAATCCAATATGCTGAGGTGTCAAGAATTGTCGTCATCCAAAACGTTAATGCGTTTTAAGCGTTGTTTTAAGTGACAACAAAATCCGCCGTGTGAAGAAAGAATTTGGACTGCCGCTCGTCCGGGGACTTGGGACATTCTGACTTAGGTAAGTATACCCGTGATAAGGGAGTATGCGTTACGCCCTTTTTGGGAAGTGTCCCACAGCCGCTGCTGTTCAGCCATGATCAAGACCTTTAAGTGACGCTTGGCCGCTGAAAAGGACGGAAAGTCATTTACCGAAACGTGGTTGTCAAGGAAATTGCACGTGCCAGCCTTGCAAAGAACTTCAGTGCAGCAAATTTTCTGCAAAAAGAAATTTAGAGGAGGATGCTTGGATATGACTCAGAGGGTATTTACGGAAACGGTGCGATAAGCCCCGAGGATAGTTCTAAGGAATAGGGATTGGAGTGAGACCAATTTCCTGACAACGTATGAATGTCGAAGTCTATGGTACCAAATATCTGAGCTATAGGTGAGAATGGTTATAACTGCGCTGTTAAAGATATTCGCAAGAAATTTTTGTGTAAGTTGTATTTCACGCGTGAGTATTTGTAAAACAAGTGCAAGACGCTCTTACACTTGTCAACTATGAATGCGCAATGAAAACTCAATCTGTCGTCAAGCAAAAATCCGAGGTACTTGAATTTGAAAACCCTACGGACGAGAATGTTGTTGAGGCGCAGTGAAAGATCTCGTTTTAAGGTAGTGCCAAAAACCATGTATTTAGTCTTGTCCGCTGAAATCGTCAGTTTGTTGCTGCTATTCCAATTGTCACTATGTTTAGGCACGTGTTGGATTTAACCTTTAAGTCTCGTCTAGAAATTGCGGACACCGTGACAGTGATGCCGTCTGTGTATGCAAAAATGTCTCAGTCTGCTGGTAGTTCTGTGCTAACTAAGTCGTTTACAACCAGATTCTACAAGGTTGCCCCGAAAACCAAGCCTTGTGGACACCCCTTCGTCAGTCGTTTAGCATAAACAGAACGGGATACTTTCAATGAATAAGTTATCGATCTCAAGTACTCTCTTAATTATGAGAGCTTCTATTATTGAGAGCCAGCATACGTTGTTAAACGCTCGAGATATGTCAATCAAAATTGCAAGTCTATACTTGGATACGTTCGGTCGTACATTGGTCATTAATCTACGTGCGGCGTCAGTCGTCGTTTTGCCTGGAACGAAGTCACTTATTTGGGCATGCAAAGGGTTATCTGTCGTCGGATCGTCCTCAGGAAACAAGCAGCAAACAGTAGTTTTAATAGTCTTGTGTAACCTGTAAACTAACCCCCACGGGCTTGTTGCCAAGCTTTTTTTAACAAATTTTTACCAGGAGCTATACTTTGCTTTCTTCATTGTTAGTTTGTACTAGTGAAGCACGGCCTTATAAGAAGCAAATCATTGAAGTTTTAAGTCTACTGGCGCTTTAGAGTGGTGTTTTTGTAAACAACGCACCGCTTGCTTTAACCTATTTAACTTAGGACTGTACCACGGCGCACCGGCTCTAGAGTATGCGGTTTAAGCTACGTTGACAAGAATTAAGGATCATTTCAGTTAACTTACCAATAACTGCATAGACATACGTTACTCGTGGCACAAAGCACCACGTGGAAGGTATGTAGAAATAGAACTTGCGATTGTCGTGTTTAAGCAAACGGAATCTATGTGTTTGAAATTCAGGATGCTTTTAGGGATCGGTTTTAGGAAAGGCGCTTTGACGGTTAACTCAAACCGTATCAATCGGTAGTCACTTTCAATAACCTCTGGGACAATACACTAATTTTAGATTTGGCAACAGAAGGGGGCGCCAATGTCAATATTTATCGCACCTACGTGACTAGAAAAGGTGAAGGTTGATGTGGTTCGTTGACAACACAGAGATCAAGCTCGCCCGCGAGGTTCTCCACGCATCGTTCTCGCTCGTCGTTCACCGGGAAGCGCCCAAGCGGCGATTTTGAATTAAAGCCAGCTGGTATTATGATGGGAACGTCTTTCAGTTCATCAAGAATTTTATCGAGGTGTTAGAGATTAATGCGTACATCCCCACTCGGCGGCCAATAAACGCCGACGATTGACAAGGAGGTGTTTCCAACCGTATCATAGGTACTATAGTGCAGTTATTTGTTAAATGGCTGAGTGTAACCACTCTGACGGGCTTCGAACTATTGAAAACAATAGCCGAGTAGTACCGCATACAACAGGATCGGGAAAACCTGTAAAAGGGTGTAATGTAAAATAAAAATATAAAAAACTATATAAAATTATTATTTACTAGTACAAAATTATTTTTATCACGACAGCTGTCAGAACACAGGTCTCTGAATTTCTTATCATTTATTTGTAACTATAAAATTACTGCACTATTTACATTAAAGAGAAAAAAAACAGTATTTGAGCGCCAACCACCTTTAAATTGGTGATAAATAAAAACATTAAACATCTTATGACTAACTATTAATTGATATTAAATTGAAAAGTAATAAACGTTCCAAAGTATGTATTTCGAAAAGTTTTGATAATTGAATAAGGCACAATATAATTAATTTGAATTTAAAGCGTATGAAAGCTGACCCACCAACTCAAATGTTACGTTATTGCAAATCTATTAATAGCACATTCTTCACTCAAGTATTTAAGCTTTCTTCCAGAACAAAATAACAACGAAATTCCATAAAATCACGAATCAAAATATCCCAATGGAATGAAAGATGAATGTAAATTGGAAAGTAAAGATGAAGACCAATAAAGATAAAAATAAAAACCCTAAATATGAGTAATTGAAATGGTTTTTATTCCACACGAAACACTTACGGCCTTGAATAAATCCTTTGTTAAAGTATTGCGTCACATTACAAAATTACTAAAAATGTTAAATCCATCAAAATGGAATTGGACTTTTAATGGCTCATGTGCAAGATGTAACATTTTGTCGGAAGCATAATCGAAATTCTGTGAAAAGAGCGGATAGGTTCGCAGGAACGTCGAGGATTGAAACACGAGGTAAGGATATACTTTGCGGTTTGGCAACGAGAACCGCTTTTTCAAAGACGCCCGTAGGGTTTTTTGTTCGCTCTGATTCAAACCTAATAGAGTTTTTGTCCGTCTTTGTAACTCTGTCCATAGGTTTGCGGATTAAGGACTTTCATTATGGTCGTCTTTGTTTCGTCCGCTGTTTTCAACGGAGATACAGGTTTGGGGGCAATAACAACGATCGAACAAGAAACAGGGGCGACTGTTTTACCAAAAGGAACTTTGAGTTGTCTGTTTGAGATCAGAGTGCTTGGGCGTACGATATAGGAGTAGGAACTGTAGTAGGGGTGCTGGAAAGTTTGGCAGTAACAGTTTTCAAGGCTGTTTGTATGCCTGCTAAGGCACTGGCAATATCAGCAGTGTGCTGCGTGACGCGACTGGAAATAATGGTTTTTTGAAAAGTCATTAAGGTCTGCTGACTAGGTCAATCATTTCCGATTGTTTCGACAGAGTAATTTTACAGACAAAAATGATTTTTGTGAGCCGCACAACGGTAGTATCGAAGGATTTTCCGATGCTGTCAGGTAAGGGCTCGTCAGGAATAGGGACAACCTCGTCGTTTTCACGACTTCACTGATAACTCACAAATCCAAAATCAAAGGCCTTTAGCTTTAATTAAAGGTGAAAGATTTATTCGCATACTGAAGATAAGTCCGAGTTGCAATTGTAGAAAGCTACACAAGACAACACGATTATAACCGAACGTTAAGTACAATATTATGGACCTTCAAAATTGGCGGAGTCTGTCAGACTCTTTCGGTTTGTAAGAAAGTTTTGAGACCACACGATTGGTGGTTAGGGGTTAAATTTCATTGGCCTATATAAACGGAGGCATTTTTAAAATAATTAAATTATTTAAAAGGGAACCACTTATTTATTTATTAAAAGAAAATGCTTATTCGCCTAGTATGAAAAACCGTAGAATTTGTAATATTATATTTAAATATATGAAAATGTACAGTAAATAAAAATAAGTATACAATCGATATTAATATTTAATGACATTTTTGAATATTTTTTTAATGCTACTGCCCTTGCCTTGTGGAATAATCTTGGAGCTGCAATTGGTAATTTTCTGGTATCTCTTAAATTCAATAACTTATTGACTTCTTTGATTTTGTTAAATATATTTAATCTTATAATTTTTTTTAAAATAACTTTATTCAAATGCGCATGTTGAGTGCATGTTATTTTTAGATGTTGTAAATTCCTTAAAAGGGTATTACATATGCTCTTTTTGTAGATATTTTCATTCAACCAAATTTTGGTACCTTTATACACTCGTCTCATTTCTTCTTGCATTGTCTTGCCAACGTATGCAAGACTGCGATTTTGTTTGGTATATTGTTTAAGTTTTGTGTACTCTTGATTCACGTCAGGCCCATTACTAAACACCTTTGCCTTGCAACTTTCACAGTCTTTCAGAAGTGGTTTTACTTTTTTCATTACAAAACCTGTGACATAATTCAATGCCTGTCTCTCAAAGTAGAGTATAGCAGGTACTTCAGGAAAATTAATTTGTATGTTCTACTCTTGAGCCGTTTGTTCTGATCTCTGTAATTAGAAAAAATTGGAAACAATGCAATAAAAATTGAATATCTTACCCTACTTACGAGGTTTTTCAATCTGAAGAACATATCGATATTGTCATTCTCGCAGTTACTGCGTAAAGAATGTTTATTTGCCAAGTTGTATTGACAAATTGATTCCCTCGTTGGCGCATTTGTCCAAAAAAGTTTTCTAACGGATCTTGGTTAAATTGCCGTGTTTGGAGATATTTGAATCCATAACTTTTTAGTAACTTGTAGAGTTCTTTAAAATTTTGGATTGTCTTTATAAAATTTGGTAGACAAGGAGGCTTCAATAGTTTTCCTGCGGAATTCACAAAATTTATGTGCTTGAGAATTTGTATTGCCTTGTCCCAAAATCGAAAATGAGTAGAATTCTCATGTACCACTCGTCTAAGCGACTTTCCTCCACCATCCACCGAGTCAAACAAATCATCAAAAAATTGGAGAATGTAGGCAGTATCCATGGCTTGCCTTTCCATTTTGATTGATTGCCCATTAATTTCAACTGTTGTTTCTGAAACACATATTAATATTCATTAGGAACTTTCTGATACAATTTCAATAATTATTACCTGAGTGAGCCTGGCAATACATGGTAATCCGTCATTTTTGGTAATGTCCTGAGGCTTACAAAGTAAGGATCCATTTTATACGCTGTAATAATGTGTTCCTACTTTGCAATCTTTTGTTGATTATAATTATTATCAATACAGTATTGCATGTTATATTTAAGAAAATTTCTTCTTATACATTTGATTAAATGGGGTGGATCAAAAAGTGGGAACACTTTTAAGTCTTCGACATTAAAATAAAATTCTGATATATCCATATCTCCCCCATTTCTCAATGTTTCCTGTTTAGTCTGTGAAACAAGATAATTTATAGCTGCACTATTATTTGTTGCTTGCTTGATCGCAAACTACAGCACATACAATTAGACTAGCATGTTTTAATTTTCTTATTAATAATTTTATAATTCTAACTAAGTTCTTACATTTAGTTGGAGCTGCAGAAAAATTGTAAAAGATTGGTTGCTTCCACCTCTGCTGGATTCCTCTTGCCATGAATACCTATAAAAAGTTTTTATTGATAATGTTTTAAAATACAAAGTTTAATAAATAACAATTTACCTGAGCGTGATTTGCAAATTCACTAGAATCAATTTTATTGGAGTCGAAGCAATTGACATTTCGTCAAATATTAAGACACAATATTTATCAAGTTTATTTTTAAAACTTTCAACTTCGGTCCTTAGAGCTTCAAAAATTAAAGGAATGTATCCTGGTCTTATATTTATTTTAATCAGAAACTTTGTCATTGTTTGCCTTGATGGTAGTGTAAACATGTGGCTTAAATATTTATAGGCAGCTCCTGATTGCGTCAGTAGTGCCAAGGCTAAAATTTTATCGTTGTCACTAAACATTTTGCCTTTTTTTGCTTTCCTGTATTTTCTAGCTGGCATTCAAAAAAACGCTTTTGAATGGGCGATAACTTCTGAACTAATTGTTCAAAATTATGTTTCCTAGAAAAGTTTTCTGCTGCAGGTAGTCTCTTCTGAAAGGTGGCTTTGGAACTTTTTAAGTTTCTCGTAATCTTTCTAAGTTGAATTATCTGCTTATACAGCTTCTTCTTTTTGGGGCTGAGCTGTGCGATACGAGTAAACCCAATTTCATGTAAAATAGAAATCTTCTTTTCTTTTGAGTAACATTATTATCTAGTAAGGGATGAATTTCATCAACATGAAGTAAGGGTGGTTGCACTACAAATGTGGTTTTTGTTAATATAATGATACATGACTTTGAATATGTTGTAACTTACCAACCACGGATGTGATGCATCGATCGAATGGAGCGATTTGTTGATCATTAATAATGTTGTTAGAATTCGTAGGATTACCTGGCAGTTTTAATTTTGGATAACCTTGGCAATTAAGTCTGTTATTAGTAACAAAATCTCATTTTGTGAAACGCAGTGAGCACACTCTGTTATTATTAAAAACTTGATCAGGAGTTACTTCAAGCAGCCTCTTATTACCACATAATTCAACTCAAGTTTTAAATAAAGTCCTTTGAGGGATTTGGAAAGCGGTGCTTGCTTTCCTTATAGATCCAACAAGCTGGAACCGCGCAATATATAGCAACCATCTGTAATAGGTAAGATGCTAGTTAAAAAATTAATTCTTACCTTAAAACAATGTAGGATAGCTGTTTTGCAAGAAATACACACAAGTCTGTAAAACACTAAAACGAAACTAAATTAAACTAAACTAAACTAAAACCTTGTCAATAACACAACACTTTGTCTCCACAAAAAATTCAGTATTCAGGATATTCGTTTTGCAAGAAATAAACAAAAAGTTTGCTAGACGTCAAACGTCATATTGCCTGTAACCTCTGTGGTTTGTAAGAAACTATAAACAATGTTCAAATGTACCTTATTTCAGATAATCATCTATTTTTGGTTTGTCTAGGTCCGCGCCATTACTCCAGTGTTAAGATAGATCAATTCTATAATTGTAATAATTCTTTTAATAAGTTACTTTTTAATATAAGAAAGGAAGAACTTTTTATATTCAACACAAATATTAATGAATAATTAATTAATTAATATAAATTTTATTTAAAAATTTATAGCAATAGAAGTAACAAAAAGCACTAATACGTATCAAAATAAAGTTGTTGTACTCAATAAAAAAACATGCATGTCCAAATCAAATGAAAAACAAATTATTACTTTTTAAGATATAAATCAAAGTAACAACTAACTGTATTATATACATATAATAGTAACAATTAAGCGCAATAGTTAAATAAATCAATACCAATCAAGCATGAAACACAACCGATTAAGAAGGACCGATAAGAAACCCATGCGCTCGAGTGAATTGAAATGGTATTTATTGCCTGAAAGTAAAAAGATGGAGCAATCTTAAACGTGTCGAATAAACATTAGTAATCTTTTCATTTAGTAGATCTGTTTTCTTAAAGTTTTTGAAAAATTTAAATGCAATATTAACTATATCCTTAGTTTAATAAACACGCTGTAATTTATTTAACATTTATACAAATGTATATTTATGCACACATTATATTGCATTGAAATGAAACGACAACTACTGATGTATTAATAAAATAAATTAAACATAACACTAATTTATTTAAAATAAATGAAAAATGTAATTAAACTAAAAATAAATGCATTAAAACGACAACGTTTTGTAAGGTACTAGTTATAAATGCTTAACTAAAAACGGTTGTCGAAATCTAAATTGAATTAATGAAAATACTTTGTATAATTAATAAATCGAATACCGTCCCATGTTTGTGTTGTAGTAAAGTAAGTCAGCAAATAAACGAACAAACTGTAAATTAGAAAGTGCCTGCATAATTTATTAAGGTATTAAGTTTGGCATTGCCTCGGGTAAGAGACAAACAATGGTGAATATTCTCGTTGGTAAAATCAATTATATTTCACTTACAGAACGATTTATGGTCTCGTCCTGAAATAATTGAGTTCGCACAGGAATTGGTTTGTTCGTGAACCGTTCTTCTAGTTGCGGTCGGTAGGGCCAAATTAGATTCTAATCCAATTAAAAGTTTGCTAAAGGTTTATCGACGCTAGAAAACTGACCAGCTCGCACGAGCGCGACAACTTTATTTTCCTACAACATTGATGAACAAGTATCCACGTTTGTTCGGAAAAAGAAAAACAAGAGGTCGTGATTCGATTGTACGCTGACTGAAACTAATCCTACGACTACAAATTGTTTAATTTAAGTTTAGAAAGACTAAATAACTAGGATAAATACAACTCGAACGAGGATTACTTTTAAACCAGCACATTGCCGACAGAAGTCATTCAATTAATACAAAGGGTAGGTGGAATCCATTTCAATTGACTTCTTGTAGTTTACCGTGTATCTTCTTGCGTGTAATCTTACCATTAATCTTGAGTAAAAAACGCCATTAACGTAGGAAACGTGCTCCCATTGTTCAGATATATTTACTTACTCGTATATAACTGATTTCAAAGTTAAGCTTCACAGATTTAACTTATTTGGTTTTGTTAAATAAAAGTTTAAACAAACAAAAGATTGATACATAGTATGACAAACATAATAAAAACACAAACTTGACGCCGCTTTCTGTTTGCTTGATTTTTTAACGATTAGTAAAGTGTCGGTCCCGAGGCGCGATCTAAGAAGTTTGCCGTCTCGCGTGATATTTAAAAGTATAACTTTTCAATTTCCCATTGCGGATCGTATTGTATGCATAGTACCTGTCACTAATGCAACATTTGAAATTCAAATCGAGATCAAATATTCAGGAAACGTATGTGTTTGGTTGACGTCCGTGTTAAAACATTTCACATGATTCAGACGGATTTGATTGTAACAGAAAAGCGTCGACCCAAATTTAGTAGTAAAAATCCATGAATCTTGTGTTTCCAAAGCATCCCCTGTAACGATCTAAACTACAAGCGCCAGGCTGGCTGGCGCCCGTTGTGACACAACTAAACCTATTTGTAGATAGTTTTTGTTAGTCTATAACCCCGGCGCCAAATCTGTCGGGAAAATGAATAAAACGAGAAATAGGAAGAAATCAGCGTGGCTACGACTACTGGAATCGGTGCCTGAGGCGAACAATGAGATTCGGTTATAGCGTCCCTTGAATTGAACTTCGTCTTTATAACAAGAAAACTCCATCTCTCCTCCTTTACACTTTCAATATAATTTTACAAATTGAACAAACTATTTATGTCCCAAGAATTTAAACGTAGACACAATTTTAAGTTTATTTCTTAATAAAGACACACGACGATGCGTTTACCAAATAAACAATTTAAACAAGCTTATAAACACATAGAAGTTTAATGGTATTTATTTGTGTAAAACTTACCCTAAGCGCTACAAAAGCTACATTTATTTTAATTTTTTTTATTGATAACAAAATTTAAGAAGCTTTTTAAGTAATGTCTTAGGAGAGCAAACTTTTATATTGTTGGTACAGTTTTCTTAAAAGGTTTCTATTTTGTAATGTTTAAAAGAATTTTGGCTTAAGTAAATTTTAGTTTACTTTATTTAATTTTTGAAATTCTATTTGTTTATAGATTTCTCAAAACGAGACAAGTAGTATATTTACAAAAAGTTTGTAAATGTGATAGTGATAGACCAATTTGAAATAAATAAACAGATATGTTAATGTTAATTATTTAAAAAAGTTATGTACTTAATGTAAATCGGTTTTAGTAGCGTGTTTTAAAACAATGGCAGTGAATTAAACTTCTCTAATTTATTAAAACGTTTTATAATTAAAATAATTAAAAATTAAATCAAAAGGAGAAATGGTTGTTGCGTATTTGTAAGTTTAAACTGTTCCATGCACTACAAAGTTGCAGTTAACATTAAACCAAACTATGTACACATGGAATTGAATTTTAATTAACTTGCAAAGTTACAAATTTTAACATAATGTATCGTTGTAGTAATTTATCAGAATGAATATAACTATATTTGCAACGTTTGGCAACACAAATAAGTACTAGTTCATAAACTTTGTTACATTTTCTCAACAAGAAATGGAAGCAAAATAAAAAATGTGAAAAAAGACCTCCCCTTAAAAACCAAAACAGAAAAATTTTTGAAGAAAGGAAAAAACATCTAAAAAAATATTGTGACTAAATAATTAACATTAGTAAAAAATTTAAAAAATAAAAGAATTGTTTCACATTTAACATTTATCATTAAGTTCAAACATTGCTGACACACACTATAAAAATGTGTACTTTTATTGATATAGATTTGATTAATTTAATAGTGTACGAGTAAGTTGGCACCTAAAATATTTGGTAACAACCAAAACAATTTTTTTTATTTGTTTTTTCAAGATCATTTTGTTTGTTTTTTTTCAATTTTTTTCTTAGTTTTCCCCCTAGATTTATCCGAAATTTAGCCAACTTTAAAATTGATTGTGGTACAATTTGTACCATTTTTTAACAGTTTCAAACTTTAAATTTATGATAAAATTCAACTTTTTTATAACAAAAAAATCAAAAATAATTACGCTAGCTGTGCAAAGTTTGCTAACAGTAATATAATAATTATTAAAAAAAAAAAAGATTTGTGTACAATATAACAAAATACATTTACATTTACGTAGAACGTATACAAAACAACTGTGAGTAAGAGTAGTAAGAGTCTGCGTTCTGACTTTAGAGTCAGCAACAAAGTTATATTAATACACAGAAGTAATATTTTATGTTATTGGATACAAGATAAGTTTTTTTTAAACTTTCAATTGCTTTGATTTTTAAACGAATGCGAAAACTAAAAAATTCAAAAATATGTCAATTTTAATATTGAGGGGGGCGATTTTTGACGTATAAACGACATTTGTAACATCAAACCTCTGATCCCAAGCAACTACTTTTACTAAAATGTGAACGTTTTGCTTACTTTCGTAAGGGGTTTCATCAGAGCGTGAGAAAAATCGAAGAACTCAAACAAGCAACCGAAATCGAACTAAGAAGTGATTTAAGAAGCAGTAGTCACCGTATATAAAGAAGAAGTATCAGTACAGCTGGTTAAGCTTGACTCTGCTTGGGTTATGGTCGAAAAGAGACAATGATGATGATGATTTCTATGCTTTATCGGATTTTTCTATTGAAGAAAAATGGAGATTTTGCAATCATCGATACGTCATTAGAATCTATATTGTGACTAAATTATGTTCAACAACGTGGTAGTAGTCGTGATAAAGATTTTGATGAGCTACCTTCTACGGCGGTTGAACGTCCTCGAGTTGTGGATTTAATTGTGTACTATACAAGCTGGCGAAAGCGGTTTGCCATGTGACTGTGGCCCTTAGAGCAATACTGACTCTATTCGATTCCGGGATTCGGTTTTGGACAGGAACTGAAGGCACGGTAATGAGCCATTGTGTCCCTCTGGTTTTACTATAGACCTTGAACTTCAGAGTAACACGGTCTGGGCCCGAGGATCGAAACTTAGTTCTAGAAAGATAGTTCTATTTCAGAAAAAACTGGTAGGAATAATGCGCTTTTCCAACAGCGGAAGAGTCATGTGGTAGCCGTACGGTGTCCAATACTCTCGGAATCTGTGTGAAGTGTCTTGTGCTTTAGACCCCTAAAACCGCAAGAGCTGTGCGAATATTGAGGTAGCCGATGAATCCATTTTGTAGAATGGAGGAGACTGCGCTGGGTAGTAAGTTATCCGGTCATTTATGTATTTAGCGTCAGCATCTCGGAGGCTTAGAAACTACTTTAGGCACAAGTTAGACGTCGTCTAAATTAAGTCTCTTAATAAGGAGAAAGGCACTCTATCATCGCCTTAAATGCATACTGCAATCTCCCATAACGAGATGTCTGAGAGCTACTATCTAAAGTGCTGAACTGGCTATCGAAGATTTTCCAAAAGGAAAGAGTTATAAAAGAAGCACTAAACTGCCGAATTCTTAATAGAGATTCAGCCGTATCGTGTTTAAAATGTAGTGAATTGGAATACAACTGGATTTTTTTCCTATAAATCAATAGCATCTAAATAAGCATGCCTTTTTTTATAGAATGGTCATGTTCTGATATGCGTGTACTGACAGAACTACTGATTTCACCAACGTAGACTAAACCATATGAATGAGAAATTTAGTATACACCTTGAAATGAAAGTGTAAGAAATCTACCCTTGGGAGAAGGAAGAATCTGAGAGATATTGCCTGTCGAGTTAAATATGGGTTTAATTTCCATTCTTATAGAGAAGTTTTCCTATTCGATCTATAACCTTGTGAATGTAGGGTAAAATGCCAATATCAGATTGGATTTGGAAGTAGAAATGTCCTCAAGTAATCGAGCACGTAGATGTAGACGACAATTATTAACTGTTTGAATATTTCGGTTTATATAACCATTGTTGACCATGGTTATAGTAAGATGAAAGAGTTCCGAGTCTAAATTCTCAGGTTGGCATATAAAAAAAGCGCGATTATCCACAGATTTAATAACAGAACTTTTCTGTGTAGGATGATGATGAGACGAAACATGAAAATATCTGGTGGGTTTGCGATAAACAGAATGGCCCGAGAGTCCGTCCGGCTTACAAGTTATAAGAAGGTCGAGAAATGGGAGAGTTTCGATTTCCATAGTAAGTTTGATATCTAGGTGTTTATTGTTTAGATAATCAAGAAAATTAGACATTTTAAGATGACATGAGACCAAACAATAAAAGTGTCGCCCACATATCTGAACCAAAAGTTTCAATATTAATGATTCTATAGCAACAGTTTCAAAAGTTTTCATGAAAATACAATAGGTGAGAGGAGATCCCGTAGCAGTACCAGAAACCGTAATTCGAATCGTAATTTGTTATCAAATTGGAAATAATTGGTTGATAAACACTTGTCAATAAGAGGAACCAAACTGAAGTCCTTGCCATATTCAAACAGAATCTGTTCGATTGTAATAACCGAATCCTTAATAGGAACTTTAGTAAAAAGTGAAGTGACATCAAAATTCACAAGATCTTGTGGTTCAAGATAGTACTGACGATAGGTCCGAAGATAATACTTAGTTTGTGAACTTTGGAAAGTCCGTATAGACGAGGTGGTTTTTTATCTAAAGGGATAAGTCGACATTTAGTTTTTGGAGGTAGATTGGAAGACTTGATGATTTGGTTGACCTCACGTTTAATCTTCGAAGTGAGATTACGAGTTAGAAGAGCGTGCGTTTCTTCAAACAAAATAGAATGGATTTTTGCAAGGTAATCAATTTGGTTCAAAGCGACAGTAGCGTTGCCTTTGTCTGCTGGAAGAACAATAATATCATGGTTCTTACGAAGACTTTCTAGGACTAACTTTTCCGACTTAGAAATGTTAGATTTAGGCAACTTTAGATGATTCAAGGATTTTACCAGTTGAAATACGAATAGAATTTGAGAAGTGACGAGGAAGAATTATACTTATTTTTTTTTTATTTTTGAATGGCACGACTCTGCTGTGATACGTCATTTTTTGGGAAATTTGACAAGGAAAAGAGAATAATGTAGAATAAATTAATTTATTACTAAAAATTAAAAAAATGTTATAAAAATTACAATTTAACATAAAAAGTAATTAGTCTATAACAAGAAATTTATTGTTTATTAAAATAAATGTCATTTACAATAACTATTCATAATCAGCTATAACAAAAAAGAAATGTTTTACAAGCGTTAAAAATTATTTCCGTTATTTTCGAGACAATAATAGAGTCTACTCCTAATCATTTTCAAAAATTTCATCTGCGAGGTTGCGACATTCTTCACGTCGCAGTTCTTCAATCGATTCTGTTTGAATTTTAAAAACGATCGACTTTAAATGACCCACAGAAATGATGATCTGATTGCGATCTATGCTCCACTGATTTTCTAAGTCTTCAACTAGTAACGGTTGGATGACATTTGAGGATTCTCGTTGCTTTAGCACAGACAATTTTGATATTTGACATGCCCATTTAAATGAAACGTGCACTCATTATTGAAACAAATGTTTTTTAAAAATTTCGGATTTGCATTAATTTGACGGATGATAGTTTCACAAAACTCAATTCCTCTGTATGGATCATCATTTCCCACTTCTTGTACGATGTTCATCTTGTAAGAATGAACATTGTAACCTTTTAATGCCTTTACATCAGTTGTATGAGACAATTTTTTTTCTTCCGCTGCTTGACGAGTTGACATCGTTGGATTTATAGCGAACTGTCTAAGTACTTTAATATTGGCAGCTTCATCTAGTATCTTTGGCTTATCTCTTACAGACAGACTCCGTTGCCTCAAATTTGGTAAGTAATTGACAAACGTACGTGTGACTTATATTTTGGTCTGTTGTTAAAGGTTGTAGCTGTTTTCGTGAACAGCGTTTTCTATGCCATAAATCAACATAATTTTGACACATTCGGCGGTGATGTAAGTCATTGTCAGTATAAAAATAAAACGGTATTGTAAAAAACAGATAAGTACAACAAAGACCACATTAATAAAACATTATGTTTTTCCATTTTTATTACAATTTAATTATTAAAATTTATTAAAATTGTCAACATTATAAAGCAAGAGTACCGCTAAATGCCTTATTAAATTTCTCAAAAAATGACGTATTAAAGTAGCATCGCGCCATTTAGAGAATCAAAGCGCACCGCATAACAATATGCGACACAACAAAACGATTTTATAATTAATTGTGACAACAACCTAACATGTACGTACAGTACAATCGACTGACCACCAAAATACTAACAATTATGATAGAAAGTATAATACTTACTATTAGTTTTCCTAACGGTATGTGACTAGCTAGTTGAAATCTAGCAATATCGTACATACGGCGTTATCACAAGTAAACCCTTTTTATTCATACGATCACTGCGTAGAGTTTCCCTCACATTAATTTTGTAATTTTTGGTAAAAGTTTCTTCCAATACGGATAATAATTGCATCTAACTCCTCGACGGTGTAGATAGTGTTAGCTACAGTGACTTTATGTCATCATAGAAATTTTTTTTTCACAGAGAAACAAAACGTGTGGGGGTATGGAAACCAGCTACAGACAATTTCGGAAGAATTAAATTAAGCTACAAACACAAGAAATAAATTTTTACCTTTCACTCAGATTGCAACCATATAATACTTCATATTCACATGGAAGTTGGTGAAATACTTAACAATGAAAGCCTTGTTGGGCGTACACAACGCTAGATGCGTTCTGGAAACTTTACCGGAAGATTACATCGTGTTTAAAGTACCGAGAATATTCAGTGACGAGGTTAAATTCACTAAAAATGGGATATACAGCCGTCATAACAGCAATTTTTGGTCAAATGATAATCAACACGTGATCAGAGAAAGGCAGTATCAAGATTCTTGGCAATTTAATGCGTATTGTGCAGTTAAGAATAACAAAATTTTATGTTTGTACATTTATGACAAAAATCTAAATTCCGAACGTTATTGCAACATTTTAAAAAACGTTGTTCAAGTTTCTTTGAATATTTTGCCAGCTCAAGAAGCTGCAGAAGCCTGGTACCAACAGAATGGAGCGCCGGCACACAACGCCCATATTGTTGGAAACATGCTAGATAGAATGTTTGAAGGTCGGTGGATTGCTAATAATGGGCCTTTTCATTGGACCCCTCGTTTGCCGGATTTGACCACTATGGGTTTTTTTATTTGGGGCTACATAAAGACTATTGTTTATGCTAATCCTTCTACGACAAAAGAAAATATGATAGAAAGAGTGCTGCGTGCATTTAACAGTTTAGAACCGGACAAAATTCAACGTGCAATAAATACAAACTTGTTTACAAGAATAGACAAATGTCTAGACCAAAATGGCAGTGTTTTTGAACACTTATTATAACTTTTTTACGTTTAGTTGTTCGAGTTGAACGTTATAAATTGTTTTGAGTTTTATTCAAATAAATATTAAACTTGTTAAGTGATTTGTTGTAACGTTTTCTTCCAAAACCTTATTAAAAATTCTTATAATTTTACGTAGTTTCGTAGTTTTTATTTTCAAAGCCTTATCTTACAAAAAGTATAAGCTTTAGATATAGGACATCCCTTATGAATTTATCTTTAAAAGTTATGTAAAATTAAAAAATAAAATAAAATACTGGGTGTTCCATTAGAAATAATAGAGTATTTGGGATTTTGAAAAGTTCGGAATGATACGAATATTACGGACATCCGGTACAATAAATTCAAATTTTCAATTTACGTGGGCAAAGACGACCGCTTGATTACGCTAATACCAAAATTTCAAAATTTCCGTACAGGTAGATACAGAGCAAACTCAAACTCAGGATATAACGCTACACATAGATAATTGCTAAATCTCTATGCATATTTTTATGAAATGTCAACGGCAAACTGTCAAAAATACATGAAATCAAGATATTATTAAAAGTAAACAATATGGATACACTTCTTAGATCCGGAACACATTTTACTGATAGGTAGATCCTGTTTGAGTACATCTCCACTACATTTGCTATCATACTGAACATTCTGACGGTACAGCACACGTAGAAACAGCCGTTTTAATAAAAAGCTTAATCAGTTATTGCCCACCTGGGCATAAAATTATTAAAGTTAATCACAAAAAGTTTTTTCAGTCTCTTGACAGCAATTTTACATGCGTCGGATATTACAATTGCAACATACTTACTGGAGTTCACAATTAATTACTACTTGGGCTCAAGCTTTATACGATCTAACACGTGAAAAAGGTATGATTATTTATTTACTGGGAAATCTACGCATTGGGCCCTGATGCATAAAGTACTTGATCTACTTGACTTTTTTGCCACACATAGTATTTTTTCAACTATACGAACATAGTAGCGTTGACCTATCATCTGATCGCATTTCAGTTGTAGTTACAATAAGCGTCACAATTATTAAAAGACAACCTCATCATTATACAACAATAAAACTGACTGGGAAGCATATAGAAGTTTTCTGCATGACAATTTACAAGCCAATGCACCCATGAATTGGAGAAGGCAGAATATAGTAATATTTCAAATCTAATGCTTGAGCTCATATGGCAAAAGAAAAGAGTAAGATCAAAATGGCATAGGACGTGCAACCTGGCAGATAAAGTAATATGTAATAGACTGACCAATACCATAAAGAATAAACTAAAAATGACAGCAGTATGTCAACACTTTACTGGAGTTTTCATTCCTCACTCAATGTTTCTTATGATTAATACTGCCTCCAGGTGTCACTACAAATGTTTTTACCCACTAAAACATTTACCCATACTAAAGTGCTTGAAGGCATTCAGCATTTAAACAATAAAAAGTTCCGGTGTATGACCGAATCAAGAGCAGTATACTGTTTCTACAAAATCTGTTCAACTTTATTTTACGTGTTGAATACTGCCCATCAAACCTTAAAATTTGTACAAATTATTCTAATATTAAAATCTGACAAACCTGCTGAAGATTTTGCGCTCTTTTACAGGCTAAGAGACTTATTGGCCTTCTTGTCTGAACTCCTAGAAAAACTATTATCAAAGGATTATATGATATAGTGGAAAACTGCATACCAAATCCCAGTTTGGATTCAGGAGGCACCATTCTAATATACAACAATGTCATAGAATTGTTAACATTATCAATGCGACTCTTTAATTAAATATCTTTAGGATTGTCAGTAAACTGTAACTGCCATTTATAAATTGGTAGACGACTACTTGAAGATTGAAAATTTCGCAATAAATTTGAAAAATCATCACTTGAAAATAAAACTGAAGGAATGGAAGTATTCATATTAGTCTCAGTTGTCGGAACATTAATGCCAACAGAAGAAGTAGTATCATGTTCATTAGCCTCAACAAAACAATTAAAATCAGAATATAATCCTTGTGTTCCATCAACACTATCAAGCAAAGCTAATGAATCTTTAACTATACGTATTATATTATTATAGATATCAAGATATTCGTCACTGAAAGTTATGTAGTTCAACCTGCGCAAAACATGAGTAAAGCGTGTGCTTAACCGAAGATATTCACTCCTTTGGTTTAGTTTTATAAATATTCAATGATGTATTTAATTCATTTACCACATCATTTAATATGTTCAATTCATTTTGTTGGTCTATGACAACTTTTGGATGATTTGGAAAAATTGTTATATCAGCTTTTTCGAGATAATTTTGCTCGTAACAACTTTCGTCTACTATCGGTATTTTCATTTCTGGCATCAACGACTCGCAAAAACAATTCATGACTTAGCTCATCGCTTCTGAGAGCTTTGACAAAATATATTATCACTATACAATAAAATCAAATTCAATAATAAATCGTAAACCTAAAATACACAACACAAACACAAATAAAAAATATTCATTCAATTCAAAATTTAGGAAATTCACAGTAATTATTTCATTCAAAACCAAGCCCCACGTTGGGCACCAGTGTAATGAAAAATAACAATTATATCAAATTATTATTAGAACACAATTATTTTACCACTACCAAATCTTACTGTCCTGCAGTATTTACAGATATTAAGCAGGCATTCGATAAATTGTGGCATGATGGTCTTTTACAAAATATCAAAATCTAACGTCAAGTGTATACTGCCTTTTATTTAGATCGTATTTGTCGGATCGTTATTTTGAAATAAAATATGACCAACAGTATTCTAACCTTTGACCAGTCATCTCTGGAGTGCCCCAGGGAAATGTCATTGCACGCTTACTGTATACCGTAGATGTTCCTACAACAGTATACATATATAGGCACATTTAATGATGACACTATCCTCCTTATTTTGATGCATTTTAAACAGGTTTACAATTTTTGTTAAGTATTTAAAACTTTACGGTGTAACGTGTTAGTTATATAGGTACAACTTGACTGTTTTATTACTATAAATTTTTTTTTGTTTACTTTTATATACCAAAAAGTTTTATTTGTAAATACGTTCAAAACAGTCTTGATATGTTTTAAAAACATTTTATAGACATTTGTTTTGTTATTATAAAAAAGTTTAAGTTTATATTAAAAACATTTAAAAATGTTGTTATTTAATTTAAGTTTATTTATGAAATATATTAAATAAATAAATGCTAAAAATGTAAAATTTGTTATTGGTTACAATTTTAAATTAATAAAGTTGAATTTAAAAAAACGTTTTTTACTCGTACAGAAATTTGATTCAAAACTGTATATTACTAAAACACTATTATTACTTTAATTTTTTTCTATTAAATAAATTTAATTTAAGAAACTTTTATATAATAATGTTGTTTTAGTTCACCTTTGTTTTAAAACGCAATATTTTATTAAACAATACTTGTGTGTTTATTAAAATGTTACATAAGCAAATAGAAATATCCGAATTTCTGTTTATTGTTTATACTATGTAAATATAACACGTAAATATTAAAAGTTATATAAGACCTAATTCATTAAAAATGTATGAATAAATAATTATTGAACTTATAATGTGTTTCTGTAAAATGGTAGCGTTTTACTCGAGTTTACATATACGTATAGACATTAAAAATATGACCTGATTGTAGCAGCTTTATTGAGGTTTTTTTAGATTGATTTTGGTTGATAGTTTTTTGTAAAAATAAATACGTACATTTTAATAACAACAAATTTTGGTTATAAACGTATAAAATAGTTTTAAATTTATTTAAATAGCGTTTTATATGAAATTCAAATTAATTTCAAATATTGCTTTTATTTGTACTTTTAAAAATTATTTAATGGAAACGTCAATAAATATAATTTTTGTTTTCAACCAAATTTTTAATTACTTAATTAACTGACTTGGTGTAAAACTTTTTAAGAGAAAGTATTTATATAAACCACCACAAATTACTGTACATACCGCATTCTTTGCTACAATTTAACCATTTTTTGAGATTACATTTAATTCAAGAGGTTTAAAGCCTGTGAAAACGTTACATGTTAATATAAGACACAAAAAAAGATTGATGTGGTTAACTTTTGAAAAAAAAATGGTGCATATTTACAAAATCTAAACGATGTATTGATTTAGTGCTGTTAAAAATAACAGTTTGCGCTTTTATAAAAGGTTTTGCAACATTTATTTTTAACAAAAATTTTAATTAACGTTTAATTACTTTATTGTTAATTTTTTAAATGTAATTTTATGTAATGTAACGAATTTAAAAATTAGTTACTGCGTTAGTTGCAAGTGTGATTAAAAATAATATATGTACAAAAGTATATACGTATAAAAATGATATTAGTGGAACACTAAAAAAAATAATAACAATTTGTTGAGCATAGCAATAAATAGTAATAACAATTATGTGGTTTCATTGTTGATAAATATTTAATTTTAAACTTTTGACCATGCTGCGACAAAATCAGTGTGTAGTACTTACAGTGGTATTAAAAAGTCTCGACCATTTTTTAGGAAAATTCAGTCGTGAAATTGCGGCCAAAGTTGAATGTAATCAGTCCTCAGCAGTCAGAATAATCAAAAAGTACAAATTTACCGACAAAACTCAAGATAAACTAAGAAAAGCACAGCTTGAGATAATTCTGTATTGCAAAGTACCAGTTTAGCAGATAGAAGCCTGGATTCGACAGATGTGACAAATTTATAGTCTGAAGCGACGATTGTATGTGTTTATTCGTTTACAGTAAGAAAAAGATTTATGAGTTTTGGAGTGTGCAACAAGAAAGAAACCACTGCTGTCAGAGAAGTAAAGACTGCACTGTTTACGTTGGACAAGAGAGCATAGAAACTAGAGAATAAGAGATTGGCAAAATGTTCTCTTTGGTGATAAACCGACATTCCACGTAAATCATCACAGTAGAAATCCATATGTAAAACGATGTCCTGGAGAAGAATTTTCACTGAGACGTGTGTTGCTAACAATCAAACATCCGACTTCAGTGATGGGGTGGTGTCCGCCTGGTAGGCTGAAAATTGTTTCTGGAACTATGAATGCTCATACAAATATTGAAATGTAACAACAAAAAACCTTAAGAATTGGCAAAGATTTGTTTGGTGAAAAGTAGTTTATTTTTTAGGACGATAACGCCTTTTGTCGCAGGTTCAAGGTTGTGAAATTTTGGTTGATCAATAATAACATTATAAAATTGGACTGGCCAACACAATCTCCCGACCTCGATTCAATTGAAAACCTTTGGCAACAAATTTCCACCATTATTTCGAAAAACAATTTTGAACCAAAATTGAAATGATGTCATCTTTGGTCAATGCCTGGTTCAGATGTATCACGACCAGTGAACTGGAAAAGTTGGCGAATTTCATGCTAAAAAGATGCAATCTACTAATTTAAAATAAGGATTGGCCAATTAAATATTAAAATGTGCGGTACATTATTATTATGTAATTAGTGACGCTTTGTGTTGTTAAAAAAAAATTGTATACAATTTGTACAAGGTTGTATTAACGATGATTGTTTTAAAATGTTATGTAAAATGTAAATATAGTAGCAAAAAAATTTACTATCTGAAGCTCAAAAAATAAATGATTTTTCTGATCACATGGAAAAACAACTCATTCAAAGAATTTTCATAATGCTTTGTTTTGTATCTAGACAAGTGGTTCCCAAACCCCATAAACGTAGTTTTTTGTTGTCCATAGACCACTATGAGAACCAGTGATCTAGAACTTAAACCACTTGTCATGTTTTTCTGTTTTGGATAGACCATATTGCGTTTTAAAAGGTTAAAACTTAACTTCTGTACATTTCTTAATTAAATTCAAATTTGTAACAAGTCCCTACTGCGTCTGCCTCGGGTAGCTAGTGGAGAAAATTTAATAACTCAACCCCCAAGTTAATACATATAATGTTCTTATAAAAATGTAATTTACAACTTAAACCTAATTAGTGAATTAAATATAACATTAGAGGCTTTCGTTTTACAAAATACAATTGTTCGGAGGTGTATATTTGTTTATTTATCCACCCAAGTTCAAGTCCTTCAGTTCCGCTAACGGTGCTACAATCTCGCACCAGGTGGCAGTATCTAAAAGTTCGAGCGATTACTGTATCGGTGACTGGCGTAATTAAAATACGGTAGCTGGACCTGGTTTACTGGTCTTAATCGATGCAGGGGACTCTCCTTGACAACTTTTAATTGAGTGAAACTTAATTGGTGAATGAATGTAATTATAGGGCCAATTAAACGAAATACTCAAGGCCGTTGGATCAAGGTTGAATGCAATAAATTGCGATGACTGAAATGAATGCGCGTGAGCAGGAAAATTATTTTAAAAGTGCTAAATTACTTTGAACACGTACCGGTAGCAAACTTCCAAAAATCTCGTTGCGTATTCATTTATTGTAATTGATTGTTTTATTAAGGGAGTTATCCCAAGTCATCTGAACTTCGCCGACGGGCTTCAGTTAACCCTCACGGGGTTGAAATAATTTATAACCAATCGTACTCCCGGGAGGGACACGCCTAACCGGACCAGTACGTAGGGTTTTACGCCACCGTCAACAAATAAATGAAGACACAACAACAATAAAAACTTACTGAATTGCGAACGTGGTGTCGATGAATGATTTAGATGAGGGGATGCAGGTGAAATTTAATTAACTCAGTGTAGCAGCAGGTAAGACGTCGAAAATTAGAATAATCCAGGTACGAGCGGTTGTCAATGGTATTTGGGGTTTTAGGTATGTAAGCGATTATGGTGCGAGGATCTCGGAAGAGGTTTTACCGGAGACGGGTATCGGAAAACAGGTGCCGTAAACGGATCTCGAAGAACAGGTACCGGAGACGGATCTCAAAGAACAGGTACCAGAGACGGATCTCAGGGAACAAGTGCCGGAGACGGATCTCGGAGAACAGGTGCCGGAGACGCTGGTGCAGCGGGTTTTATAGCCAATTTCGTCCCGCTGGAGAAAAACGCCGCGCGCTTTGTCCTGGAGTTGGTGGGGTAAACTCCAAACGGGTAAAGTTCCTGCGTACTAATTGCAGAATTGCTGACCAATTTTGTTGCAATTACAGGCCCGGATTTTGAATCATTACAAATTAAAACGAACTAAATTAAACTAAGAAAAAAATAAATGTTTTAGTGTGATAGGCCAACATGATGATTTAATTAAAATTTTTAACATTTGACATGAATTTAGTTAGGTTTAATCCCAAACCTCTTTGGTTATTGATGGTCCAGTTTGTTTCTTTTTTTGTTAGAAGATTGGCAATTGCGCTGAAACTTTTTACCACTAGGTATGAGTATGGAAAAGCTATTAAAAACCATCTTGCGATATTTCATAATACGGGTTAACTAACAGGTATGTCTGTTTGACGCTTTTGGTTAATGCTTCTTTAATTTTGCCGTATAGATAGATTACACAAGCTAATCAGAATTTTTTTAATAAATTTATCCCCCTTTGTGCTGTTTGACGGGTTGAATCCAAAAATGAACTTTAAAACACCACAGGACGTAAAGCTTTCTCGCATTTTGACTCTACGTTATTTATGCATTGATGCATATAATAATATTTTGGTCTCTAATAGTAATTCACCTAAGTAGTAGTAAATGCTGACACTGCACTTTTGAGTATCTGCCTGATTAATACTAACAAAATCATATAGTTTCTAATCTGGGATTCATGAGTTATTCTGCTTAATAAGGTAGTTTGGGAACTTTATCATTGCATAAGTCGTTCATACATCATCGTGGTTTTTATTTAGTTCACATTTGAATTTAGTTGCCATTATATGGTGTTCAGTAAAATAGCAAGTCGTTGTTGTGCCAACACTCCTGACAATTTTTGTTATATTTGTGGCAAATTAGTAATCAAGAAGCATCAAAAGAGGATTTTGTGAAAAAGGTTTACTTTGCCTACTTTGGAGTGAAGTTTGAGGACCAGCAAAAAGCTTGGGCGCCAACACAAGGTATGTTACGTTTGTGTAGAGGATTGACGGTCATGTAGAAAAAAAATCGTTTCCGTGGTATAGAGGAAACAAAAAAATCATTCTACTGACTACAATTCTAAGAATACAATAGTTATCTTATATTTGAAACTTCAATCAGTATTGCGTCCAGTTCCTCGCATGAACCACCCCCACCCCCCGCCAACCAAATATTACAAGATTTTTCTATGATTGGTAGCAAATCTAAGTGCGAGGTACCTGATGCTGTGTCTGAATGTGGAAAAAGTGGAATCTCTGGGTTCCAGGTTGCAAAAAAAGTATTTTTTGGTTCCATGAATATCGTATCGTGGGTAACAAACAAGGAAACAAATACACAACAAATAAACAAGAAGGTAACTTAGTGTTCTGTTGTGACATACCCGGGTTAGTAGAAACCTTCGGGATAGAGTACAATAAACAAGAGACATCCAAAAAAAAAACATTTGGTTTTTCTCGAAGAAACTACAGCTTGTGTTACAGAACATTAAATACTTCGAGCATAAGTGGATGGTTTGTGATGACTTGAAGGTGTCTGGGATGTTACTCAAACAACAAAGTGGGTTTACAAATATTTCTTGTTTTCTATGTGAATGAGATAGTAGGACAAAGGTACAGCATTGGACAAGAACAGCATGGCCTTCAAGAGAGCATTTAGAACCTGGGAGCAAAACCGTTTTGTGTAAGAGTTTGGTGAATTTCCAAAAATACTGCTTTCTCCACTACACATATAATTGGGCCTAATGAAACAATTTGTTGAAGTTCTATTAGAATCAAAACTTTGCTTTCAATATTTACGTTAAAAATTCTCTGCTTTGTCAAAGGCAAAGTTAAAAAAAAGCATATTTGTTGGCCCGGACATTCTAAAACTGATGCAAGACGTAATTTCGAAAAGGCGATGAATTTGAAAAAAAATTTAGCATGGGGTACATTTAAACAAGTAGTTTTGAAATTTTTAGGTAATGAGCAAGACATAAAACCTAATTGAAATATCAATATTAGCTATTCTGATTTGCTGCATAATTGTTCCTAAAATATTTAATCTGGAACCATTAATCCCAGTTAAACTTTGTGCCTTATCGTACTCACTAATTAAATGTACTGGTACATACTTTGCTTTAATTAAACTAATTGGGCTGCCTCAATCTAACAAGGCCAATAACGGGTACTTACATGTACACTCATCGTCATCAACTGCATGGTTAAAAGAGACCGTATATGGAGATATTAATTGATGCGTAGAAGGCAGTACCTCTGCTGATTCTTCCACCACATTTGTCTCATTGGTATGTTTGTGGACCGGTTTGGTTATCTTCTCAGGACGTTAAGCCTGTGAGAATTTGACCCGCAACCAAAACAGGAACCCTTCTCTCTCTGCTGTAACGGACAATCAATAAAGCGGTGACCTAATTGGTTACAGTTGAAACACTTTGGGTTACTTCGACTTATATCCATTTTCTTTTGTTGGACCTTGTCTTTTGGAAAAATTCTTCTCTCTTGAATTTTCTCAGGTTGTCCACTCGGTTTTGCTGGATTCTAGCCATCGACATTAACGAATGGTATAAATCGTCATCATCAGTATGCTTCGTCGCCATTAACGATGAACACAGATCTTTGGACCATAACCCGATTAAAACTTGCTCCTTTAAGTCATCGAAGTCTAGTCCTACTTCCTTGCAAAGGACCACCATTTGCTGCCACTTCATTGTTAAATTAACGCCACCAATATAAGTTTTCTTAAATGTTTCTTGAAACCAGACCACGTTGTTATTTCATCTCGTTTATAAGCAAACCAATTTGCTGTACCATTTATCAAATGTGATTTTGCCGTTTCCAATGTGAACGATTCCGGCCAATTATGCAGTTGTTGCATGCTTTGCAAATTCTTCAACCACTCTCTAGCTTTTGTACCTACACCTTCACCATCAAGAGGTTTTATACTTTTAGTTAAGTCGGGCATGATATGAAAGGAATTGGTTTCATTACCAGCACTTGGTGATGGACTGCCAACTTGCATTGAATTAGAACTCAATTGAACAAACATGCGTTCCATCATGGAGTCATGTCTTTTATTTTCTGCAAACATCATCTCGATCATTCGTTGCATTGCCAACAATTCGGAATTTTCACTAACACCAGTACTTCCGTATGAACTTTCCATTGTTCTTGATTCATTAATCTTTCACCGTTCAATTGCTGTTGAAATTGTTCAAAGCAATCGTCTACTCTTTCTTCTGAGGACGCCATTTTCGATTGTGTTTTAAAATATTATGTCAATTCACCACTTCTGTTCACCCCACACCTGATAAATTTTAGGGGTATAATTTCAATTTAAATTAAACCAGCCACTAATATTACAGTTTATTGCAAATATAATAACAGATGCATAAAAAAGTACATAAAAAACGACGGTTGCTGAGACCTATCATCAACAACCCCAAATTTTAAAAAAAACTACCCAACTCTTAAAACTATTTTTTCCCTCCTCTTTTTCTGCGCATGATCTTATGCTGCCTTACCATCTATTTCCTATTTAACCTATTATTATTGAGTCTAAACTTAAATCTATTTCACCTAATTCCTACAATCTAACAATTAGGTTTTTATTTGTTTTAGTGTTAAGGTGCAATTTTCATCAATTAAACTGCATATTTTTTGTTGCTTTTCTTGAGTAAATTATTGGAGCGATGCCCAACACTTTTTTATTCGTCTCGTTTGTTGTTTTGTACGTTTTGCAAACTTTTCTTACACTGGTCGGAAAGGCATTAAATTATCCCTTAAAACATTACATTGTCTTTCTAAAAACGTGAAATTATTTGATATATGTACATAGCACTCTGTTTAATAGAGGTGTGAAATAGTTTTAAAAAATAGTGAAATACATTTGACAAAAGATGAAAACCAAAAAAATGTATAATACAGATTATTAAACAAATATTATTAAATGTCCTTAAACATAAACGTTTCACATAGCAACGTGGTTTATGCAAAACATTAAAAAATGACATTTATACCTACTTTATCTTAAAATTACAATACAACTAACAATCGTTTTTTTTTTACAGCTGGTTGCGACAATTGGCAGGAATGGTGGACGTACGATGGTATTTCAGGTAAGTTCTTATTTTCAACAATTCCAATTTCTGTCAAATTTTAAAACCAAAACACCAGTGTTATGTTAAAACACCTTCAAATAAACTTTTAATGCATTCAAACAAATTCTATTACAAGTTTTTAATTTACAACTTAGTAAAAGCTACTTTGTCTCGTTTTCTTAATTAAATTTTGCTACGGATTCTACAGCTTAATATAAATTTCCTTAACCGAGAAGTATGAATTTTTGTTATTTAAACAAACAAACTTTTTTGAAAAGGTACGTATTAACTTAGGATTATTGGGCATACACACAATCTATATTTTAAGAATGTTTTATAAAAAGTTTGTAATTTAATAAAGAATGAGAAACAATACGTCGCATTAGTCAATTACAGAGTTTAATCTTTAATCGGTTAACTCTTTCAGCTACAATAACGTTGAACATTTAAGCTTTATAAAATATTTCGTAATTATTATAGTGCTCTACTATAACGTAAAGTTATAAATAAATTAATGTTACCTAGGTTAAGTACATAGCGTAGATATAAATAATTAAAAAGTACTATAAACGGATTTCGCATAAGTACTTATTTAAATATGTATTTTTTTTATTATATATGTATACATATTTAGATAAATTTAAGTATTTTGTTTTGTTTGTAAAACAATTACGTTCGAATCTTGTAAGGTTATTAAATAAACGCAATTAAGCTGCACCAGATTTTTTATAGGTTATAAAATTTTTTTCTTCCAAGTTAGATAAAACATATGCTTTGATGTTGTTTAATAAAACTAATCTTTTTGGGGATAATGTTTATGTTTATTGCTTGTGTCATTTATTATTTTTTAGTTAAACAAATTGCAATGATTGTATTTTTTCTGGAACTTTTACGTTTATTATTATTATTTTATATATGTATTTACTCATTTCTATTCTGTTCTAAGAGAGTATGCCAAACTACTCCCCGTTTAGTCAAATCGATTTCCTTATTTGTCAAACCTATTTCATATTGCTATTAAGAATTAGTGCTCAAAGAAGGCAAAAGAACAAAGTCTCAAACAAAGCACGTGCTTTAATAATCAGAAGAGTGAACGATGGTAAATCGCCAGTATAGATAAAACGACCATTTAATGTTTTGTCGACTACTGTAAGAAAAATTTACTTCTTCTTCTTCTCGTTACCTCCTTATGCCCTTTTGGAGGTGGTATTCCTTAATCTTCATTTATCTATTTCTTCCACTTCTTCCGGTCTGCGGCCATCTTCTTCATTTGCTGCAGTGTCTTACTTCTCTCTCTCCCTATCTCTTCTATCTGTTCCATCCATGATTTCCTCGGCTTTTTCTTCTTTTTCCGTGTCCAGCCTGGTTTGCTTCATTCTAATTATGTGTCCATACCAATTCAGGTTTTTCTTTTTGATTTTTGTTGCTATCGGTTCCTGCTTTAATTTTTCTCTAATATGATCACTTCCTATACGGGCCATTTTCGTCTTTCCCGAAATTCTGTTGCTTTTCAACTGCATTTATCATGCTTTCGTCTTGTATACTTCAAGCTTTGCCTTTTGTTCTATTTCTCTCTTGCCAAATATTTTGTTATTTAGGCTGTAGTATATTTTTGTCACATTTCTTGCTTTGTTTGTTATTTTGTGGTCTATTTTTCCATCCTTTGTGAAAGTCACTCCTAGATACTTGCATGTTGACACCATTCTTATATGTTCTGGTTTGCATATTATCGTGTCTCTATTTCTTATATTTTCCTCCTGTTTACCTATCTTTATGTACTTACCTTTTTTGGTGTTAATGATCATATTCATCTTTTCTATATCTTCTACGCAAATGTTTAGTAAAAACTGTAATTTGTTCAGTGTATCCTCCACTAATATTAATGTCATCATGTCATAACAGTACTTCCATTATTAATATGAACAACATTGGACTAAGGCTATCTCCTTGCTAAATTCCCCTATTCATATCCATATTTTTCCCCCATTTGTACTTTTCTTTTTACTTTGTTGCATGTACTTTCAATTATTTCAATGATTTTTTTATTTATTTTGAGTTCTTTCGTGACATATGTTATTTTGGTCAAATGAATCAAAAGCCGCTTTAAGATCAATGAGCATCGTTTCCTATTTCTTTTCTTCTTTCTATTAACTTTCCCAGTATAAAAATATTATCCGTAGTTTGTCTCCCTCTTCTAAATGCTGATTGCTCTTCTTCCAATTTTTCTTCTATCTCATTTTTAATCTGCCTTCAACCATTCTTGTGTATAGTTTGAATGCCACCGATGACAAGCTTATATCTTTATAATTATCGCACTCAATATTATCCCTTTTTTTGAATTGGTACTATCATGCTTCCGTCATTACTTCTAACAACTATTTTCTTCCTTTTTTGCCTAACCATTTTACCATATCTAGATCTATGTTATCTGCACCGGCGCGGCCGTTTTTCCTATCCGGATTTTCTTTAGTCCCTTTTTTATTTCATCTATGCTTATTTTTTCTGTCTGGATATTACTGTCCTCCATTTCATATTTATCTTTATAATGTTCCCTTCAAGTTTCTATTATTTCATCTTTTCCTTATAATATTCTCATAAATATAAAAATTGTGAATTTGTATTTGGTTGTACAGTCTGCCAAACACCAAATTTTGTAGACACGCTTCACTGACTGCATTGGCATATACAGCGTGTCGAAGAACAGATGACCACATTTGAAATGGACACCATACCTTTAATTTTCGAGTTATCGGGATGAAAAAATCACACTTTGTAGCTAATAAACGGAAGTTTTATTGTAATACAGAAGAAAATTAATTATGATTAATAATGTCTGATAAATGCCGTCCTTCCCCGGTGACGCATTCCTGCAAACGGTCCTTAAAGTTCCTCATCACATCTTCCAACATTTCAACCGGAATTGCTGCGATTTCACGTCGTATAGCTTCTTTTAATTGTGGAATAGTCCGTGGTTTCTCAACGTACACTTTCGACTTGAGGTGTCCCCATAAAAAGAAATCGCAGGGGCTGAGGTCGGGCGAGCGGGGAGGCCACGGAACGTCACCATTTCTGGAAATTAGGCGTCCCGGAAATGTTTCACGGACGAGATTCATATAAACTCTCGCGATATGAGCAGTGGCTCCGTCCTGTTGAAACCAGATGCTCTGACTGTCCCATTCATGTTCCTCGAAGTAGGGAATAAAAAATTCACAAAGCATAGCCACGTAGCGCTCTGAATTTACCGTCACCGCCTGCCCTCTCTCATCTTCAAAAAAATAAGGTCCGATTATCCCAACTTTTGACAAAGCACACCACACTGTAACTTTTTGACTGTGAAGAGGCTGCTCGTGCAATTCTCTAGGATGGTTAGGTGCCAAATATCTGCAATTCTGTTTATTCACATAACCCGCCAAGTGAAAATGTGCTTCGTCCGATGTGATGATCAATGCAAGTTCGTCCTGAAGGATATCTAACATGCGCTGACTAAATTGCAAACGTTGAATGTTGTCAGTTGGCCGGAGCCTCTGGACGATCATTATCGTGTAGGGATGGAATTTTAAATGTTTTTTCATAATGGTTTGAAGGTTTCAATGCGAAATTCCAAGTGCTTGGGCGCGGTGTCTCGTTGAATGTCGCGGGCTTCCCTCAACGGACACTCCGACACGATCAACATTCTCGGGTGTCACCACAGTTGAACACGTGTAGAGGGGTTTTTTGGGACAACATTACCGTGTTGACGAAAATGTTCAACCCACTTAGAAATTGAGCGGTTGTTCGGGAGAGTTGCACGTGGAGCGAAGTTAAAATGTGTCCGGAAGGCGCGACATGTGACCGCAAAACATTCATTATTACGAAAAAACGCCTCTACGGCGAACGCACGATGTTGACTTCCCCAACGCGGCATGGTAACTAAACTTCCCACCTTAAGCTACCGACTGCGCTACAAAATGACCTTCCCCCACCTACCCACTTCAAACCACGCCTTTTACAAATGTGGTCATTAGGTCTCCGCCACCTTTTATCAGGGGTGGTATCATTTCTGTTACTGTTTTATTCTTGCCTTGTAGTTCCAGATTTGATGTGCTCAGTTTTCTAGTAAAATCTGCTAAAAATGTTAAATCACATTGCCAGTCTAAATCACGCATTTGCTGATAATCATCACCCCTCTCTTCAAGAAATTTTATTATTTCGTCTAATATATCTTTAAATCTGTGCAAAACTTGCTTTGACTCAACCACCTCACGTCAGTGTGCAATGCCAAATCTGGTTTCTTTTTATCTAATTGCTGTTTTAAGAGCCGCCTTTGGAGAGATTTTTCTTTTATGGAATTTCCAATCTTGAAAGAAATATCCATCACGTGTTTTGTCTTTAGTCTCTTACTAGCCAGTGCTTGTTGATTAATTATGCAGTGGTAGCTAATGAAGTCTGGAAAATCTTTGTCTTTGTGACAAAGAACAATAAAACCATTGTACCTGTCATTGCAAGAGCCCCATCAGTTGTCATTGATACGAGTTTATACAAAGGTAGTTTAGTCTGGCTAATATATGCTTCCGTGAATATATCAAGGTCACGAGTTTTTCCTTTTAAGGAAATAATACTTAGCAGTTCTTCTTTTGTCGAGAAATCTTCAAAGACCATCCGAATAAAAATAAGTAATTGTGCAGTATCAGTGATATCTGTTGACTTGTCAAGTAGCGAAAAAGTAACACAGCGGACGATATCTTTTTGTAGTTGTTTGTTTGTGTTTTTACTTATCGTTTCTATACGGCGCATCACAGTATTTCGAGGCAGCTGTAAACCATGAATAGTTTTTTTTATTTCGTTTTTATTTCTGAAATTCATGAACAGCGAATCTGACACTGCTTCGAAGATTTCCTTGATTTCTCCATCGGAAAAATCTTTGCACCTTTGTGCAATTCTGTAGCTTGCTTGAAAAGAAGTTTCTGTTGCAGCTTTACTTTGCTCAATAGGCCCAGAAAATATGTTTTCTTGGATTGCGATTGCAATGTTTGCAATTTACTCTTTCTTATTTTGCTGTTAGGTGGAATGTCAGTCTGACATTCTGCATTGTGTTAAAATTTCGCTCTAAAGTTCCTTATTTTGGTATTGCCACGGATGTATTGCATATTAGGCAGCAACAGTTTTCTTTCACAATAGTGAAGAAGTAGTCCAGTTGCCATTCTTGGTGAAAGTGATAAGTTTTTGATTTCTTTGGAGCACATTTATCAAGGATCTGGAAAAAATAAAATTAAAGTATTAGGAACATAATTTGTATAACAAAAGTAGAAATATCCTACCACTAAAATTTATTGTGAATTAATTTCCTAATGATGGCACAAAGTTCAGAAGCATTTCTTTCTTTATTTGATGTTCCTTTAGCGTTTCTTTTTAACCACTTATCCATAGCGTACGTACCTATGAAGCGCGATGCAGAGTCTAATCGTGATTTACATCGGTAATCGTCAACGTCGTAACTACGCTAGTCTGTATCGTCAACTGATTGACACCCGCCCGCCCTTGCGTCACACACGTTTCCCGCTTATTGTTCATCGTGTGTCGAAAACAAAAGAGACCTATACTGCGTAGAAGAGAGGATAAATAACGTGACGGAACGGCGATTGAAAATTGATATAAGATGGTGCGTGCAGCAGTTAGTGATGACGTTGCGCAGTCTGTTCTACGTATTTATATTTTTTGCCTTGCCACGATCGACTGGACTAATAGATGCGATCTACCGGTCGATCGCAATCGACCGGTTGGCCACCCCTTGCATATATTGTTTCAGAGACGATCTTCCTTTAAAAGAAATCATTAACTTATACAGACTAGAAGAATGTGAATAACTTGCTTGGAATTTGAAGTTTATTTTCTCAATTAGAGTTCTCAATTAGGCAAGTTGATTAACCTGGTTCACCTTTCGAAATAACCAAAGTTTTGGAGTTTAGATAAAACTGGATGCCGAATAATTAGAACCCCAACAAATTATTTTACTTTATCCACGTCAGTTTTGACCTAGAATTTTGAAGATTTTTGGTTTGCATATAAATTTGTGTGGTCAACTAGCTTGTCTGAAATTTTTTCGTCAAAGATTTCAAAAAAAATAATCCATGCCTTTAGCCTGATTACACCAAAAACCGCAGTAATATTTGTATTTTTATAAAAACATTTAAATTTTTAAAATAATCACTATCCTGACACTATTCTTCACACGACATGATTGGGTGCTAAATTAATATTTATCATAGGCAGGGACAAAAAAACTCTGCATCATCTGCAGAGTCATCTTTACTTTCTGAAAGCGAGTATAAAAACTCCAACAGCATGCCGTGGATCATTTAAGTTTCATTTTTTGACATTTTGTCTAAAAACCAGTGAAGAATATACAAACTATGTCAATAGCAATATGCTGCAATAATATATTCGTTAGTAAAATCATCTTTAAAGCATGGGAACAACATTGCAGCAGCCATAAAATTTCCAACACTATTGCATCTGAAGAAGCGACAAATTAGAAGTTATCTAATAATTTACGATTTTTATTGGAATTTTTGCAAACTGAAGTGAAGACTGAAAACCAAATCAACAGACTTTCTATAAGGAAAATGTTCAAGAAGTTCTGACAGAGGTAGCAACACCAAAACAGCTTTTCCAAATAAGCAATAAAACTCGACAACGTTAAGATGAGGACAAATTTTGTACTACAATTACTTTACAGTCTGAGAATTTGTAAATTTTTTCCGCGCTTTAAAAAAAAAATTATAAAAAGATCTAGTTGCGATGGTTGTTGACCGAAGTTTTTTTGTAGAAGTCATAAATCCACATTAATTCCATATGATTCAGGTTACAATAGTAAGATGGCAAACGTAACACAGTGTGTCTTTGTTTTCTTTAATAGTTCATAAACAAAATATGTCTTGCTTCATTAAACACAATAATTCGTCTTTTTTTATATCGTCAGTAGTTGATATTATTATTTTTTCTTAATCTTTGAAATGGTGGTTTGTTTGTTTGTACACCATGGTATGGTCTATTACAACAATACCATTTAGAGACAAGTTTAGAATTAACTGAGTTTCCACCTATTTCAAAAAGTTGTTTGTTTCATACCATCATGGTTGTCAGATTTACTTTTTGATTTAACAGTCAATAAGGCATTTTTCAAAAACTCGAATCATGAAAAATTCTGTAACTCTGTCGGGCTCTTTCTGTATAATACACAGCAGGTTCTTTTTTGATTACCAGCACTTACTAACTCCATATAATCGATGAATGTATCTTTCATTCAAGCAGGTAACATTTTTCTTATTTTCTCCTAGAGCATAATTTTTCTAGAAATTTCTTAAATAACGACATTGCCAACGGTTCTTTTTAAGGTGTTCAAATCATCATTGTCCAAGATAGTTTTCGTAGAACCACTACTTTTAGATTTTCCAGCTGTAACATCAGTTAGTTCGGAAATTACCACATACCAGCAGATTTTTTTTGTCGAATAACTACGACGGTTTCAATAACGTATATGAATTCACGCTAAACGGTCCCCCTTTGATGTACTTTTGCAAAAATTATTGCAAATTCAATTAATGCAAACTAAATAAATGTTGATAATAAAGTTATTCTCAATTGCAATTATTTAGAATAAGTATACTCAACTTACCGTTTTGAAAAAAAAAAGTTTAATAAAGACGAATAAAGACAATAAAATTGAAGATTAATATCATACTAATTTGAAAACGCAAAGACGAGTATAAATTACAACTTTTGTCAACGAACGTAATATATGTTACCTAACGAAGAACGTAGATAACGTTTAAAAACTTTTTTCGTAACTTAATTGCTGGTAACTAACTCAGTTGAATATCAAGCGGATCGCAGGTCTCGATGTGCTCATTATAACGTAAAATTAAAAAGGTGCCACAACGGTTAGAAACTAGAATGGTAGACACCGTTTAAATCTATCCAAGGCTGAAAAAGAACAAATAACAACACACAAGTTGTAACACGAATATATTTTTATTTTATCATAGAGAGGTTAGAAAAGTGAAACGAAGATTAACATAAATGCGATCAATTATTAGTATGTAGGTATAGATCATAGACAATAATTGTTGATACAAGCCCCCTTCGGTTGTGCAATACGTCATTAAACTTGTACATTCCAAACGAACAAATTTATCTCGATAATTAAAAGAACCTGAGCGCAACCTTTAATATTATATTACACAAAAAAAGTTTTATAATTAACTGTGACAACAACCTGATATGTACATCGTACGTGCAAACAACTGACAACGTAGATGACAGAAAATTAGAATAGGAAATACGATACTTACATGCGAAGTATGCGGCTAGCTAGCGGCACTTTCCTCATTTTTTCTTAAGATTCGCTGAAATAAACAATGACATACATGTGACTTTATCCATTCACAAAGGCGATACAGCTTTTTCTGTACATCATATAGACACCGTACACAATATCAATTTTAACAATCCCACAATTCTAGATGTGGAAAACAACTTGAAAAAGCGTTTAGTTTCCGAAATGCTATACTCAATATATATAATAATAACATTAATTTTAACAACGATACCAACAATTTAAGCAGCGTTTATAATAATTTAATATCCAAAATTGTGAGATAACTACATAGGTTAGATTTATCGTTATTCATTTTTGTTTATCTTTTTATTCTTATCTTTCCCTTGACATTCATAAATTTTTGATTACACAACACTTGTCAACTGTTTGTTGAACGTTTATGTCCTGCGTTATATAAAAAATTATAATTATTGACCATTTTATGTTTAATGTTTTATTTATTATTAATTAAACACTATCTCGTAAAGTTGCCGATGTCCTTGGACGGTGGATTGATAAACTTGATTTTATTCTGTAAGTTTTGTGTTAAAAATTATCTGTTAATTCATTCTGTTGTTACTATGTTGTTTACTTACGAGTTTAATAAACTACAGTTGGCCTGATGAAGTGCTCGCCTTTAGCACGAAACGTTGCCACAAAAATAAATTAAAGTGGTTTTACATGCCCCTCTTAAACGAAGAAATCTAAATTAATTAGTTTATCCATTCTGTTCTTACGATCTATGAGAAAAAACCAGATGCGTCAAGTTTACCCCATTCATACGGATATTTTAGTAAGTGGGCCTTTCAATACGGTTACAATTGTAGTATTTAGTGGGTACAAATCGATATATTTAACAAACGTAGAAGTAGAACTTTTTTCAATACATCGAAGGTTGTGACGTCGTCATAGAAATTTCTCCTAAATCAACTAACAGGTGTTAATATCTCCGCATAAATGGAATGCGTGTGGGTATCCAAATTTTGCTATTGACAATTACTAAAAAATCAAACTAAAACACAAAAATAGAATCAATTCTTACCCCAGAAAGACTTTCACATTAGCAGCAAAAGTGCTACACTCTTTAATAATAAGATGCGTGTGAATATTTAAATATGAAAGCCTTACCGGGCATGTATGTTAGCTTATTATCATACTACAGACAACGAAAAAATAGTTTTTCCCCAGTTGACAGCCACCACTTTTGATGTAGCGAAGAGTGGGCGTTCCGGGACGAAACCTATACGGTACGAAAATCACACCAAACCATTTTAACATAACAAGCTCTTAGTTTAAATAAACATATATAAACTTTAAGAAATTCACGATGTTTATTAAAACTTTATTTTATTGAGCAAGTATGAAAATTGGCAAACGTAAATTTTAATAAAACTAAAAATGTCTTCCTGTATCTAAGCATGAATTATTATTTTTAAAAAAAGCTTAATGTTCTACTAAATTGCAAATAATTAAAATCATACTAAATTATTCTGAATTTTTATATATTTTGCTAAAAAAACGTTATATAAATTTTATGCGATTTTAGCTTAAGTAATTTTTAAAACTAATTTTTAGACGTTGTTATAGAATATATAAAACAGGTTAAGGATAATGCAGACATTACAGAAATAAGCATAAAAAATTATGTTTTTAATGAATACACAAACTTTTAAAACGTTTTAACAAACTTGTTTTTTAAACTTTTGTAAATAATCTATAAAAAATATGTATTTTTTTTTCAAAGTTTTATGGTCAACTAAACATGTTTTTAATCCTTACGACGAAACACGTAATTATTCACACAGACATAAATTCTAAGCAACTGCATGAATAAAACCAAAATTACACATAAACTCATTTAATTGTATCATTTATTCCTCAGTTTTGCAGCACGGCTTAGTGCTGATTAAATAGAAACATAAACTGCTTTATTTTATATACAACAGAAGCGTAAATAAAACAATGATGAAAATCGGGAAACTACTAGTAGTAACAAAACGTATAACTAGTTTCATTCTTTTATAGCTTTGCCATTTTTCACAAAAGCAATCGAACGTTATGTATAGTAATAAACATGATGAACGTCTATGTAACATGTGCAAATCATTGGTATATAAACTTTTTTAAAGAAAAAGTTTATGTAGGTGTCAAAATTTACATAATATTTATAATAGTTAACATTGTAACTTTATATTCAATTAATTCAGACAAAATCTATCTATGATTGTACAATAGCGATTACTTATGTCCATATAATTACAACTAACACCAGATTTTAGTTAGTAATTAATGCATCAAAAAATTACGTTTTTTGTAAAAACAATGTAAACAAAAAGTTAAACTTTTAAACAGTGAATTTTTTGTGACAAAACTTTTTGGCTTAAGTCGCAAAAAAACTAAGGTGTCGAAAACCAAAGCTACACGATTTTTCAAGCATTGTAAAATCTCATTCGATTCAGGTTTAACTGTTACATTTTTGAGCCAACGTATAACTTTTAAACATTTTGGTTTTGTAATATAAACTAATATTCTACAAAAACTATTTGTATATTAGTTAGAACAGCCACTTATTTTTGCTTACATTTTTTTAAAGTAGTAATTTTATATTTTAAAATTATTTTATTTTTAAGTAATTGTCAAACTGGAAATAAAAGCATGTTTATTGTTCGTGTAAAGTTCCATAATACCTAACTGTTTAGTTACAAGACTGCACTCTTAATTTAATTTGAATGCAATTCAAACTGGAGTTTGCAGTTGCGTAGTATTTTGTAAAAATCAATGACAACTAAGGTTGATTGGCAATTTCCAATAATATATTGAAACTAGAAAAACTTAACAAATTACATGCTCTAAATTATATTTATAACTTCAGGCAATGCCTCGTCAATATTAATTAATTTAATGTTACTAACAGAGATATATTCAATATTTTTTAAACAAAACTGTACTTGTATTTATTCCAATTAATAATAAATATATCCAAATAACTAAAAACAATGGTTAGGTCCAAGGATACTAAATGAATAGGATTGCTCGATCGCTCGATTTATTCTGCCGAGATCATGTGACGTGCTGACGTCACGCGGAGACCTCGCTCTCTATACTTCTATTACAATCTGTATTAAGATGCACCTTAAAAGGCTTCTAAATATTTTATTTGAGTAAATTTGACAACTTTTGATTTAACAAGTAATGGCAATAATGTTCATAATCGAAATATTTTTTTTATTATTAGTTTTGATGTTTTTTTTTATAATTTTTTAAGGTAAAAAATTACATTTGAAAATAATTAAGTTAAAATTAGTCTGCTATTTAAATTTTTTCACTTAAACGGAAAGAAACTTTCACAAAAAATTAGTAGCGTTTACTGCATTCACTTTGAACATTTCCACGGTGATTCTTTAAAAAAAAGCCCACAAGTTGTAAAAAAATTAAGTATTAAAATTAAGAAAAAAGAAAACATTTCTCTGGACATTATTATAGCGTTCTGCAAATTAAGGACCATTATCAGAATCAACTATGAAAATATAAAGCTTAGTGAAAAAAGACGTGGATGCATTCATTTTTAAATTGAACTATAGAAAAATTGCTATTCATTTTATAATTTACGGACAAAATAAAGTGTACTATTAATGGTTAAATAAATGTATTCAAACTTAAGGTTGACAAAAATAAAAAATAACATAACCCACTACAAGTTTATTTTGAAATTTTATTTAATTTTATTCGTTTTATTCTTTCTTCATCGGTTTCTTGAGCTGTTGTATTCGCAGTTTTCTTTCCACGTCTTTTTTCACTAAGCTTTATATATTCATAGTTCATTCTGATAATGGTCCTTAATTTGCAAAACGCCATAAAAATGTCCAGAGAAATGTTTTCTTTTTTCTTAATTTTAATACTTAATTTTTTTACAACTTGTGGGCTTTTTTTTAAAGAATCACCGTGGAAATGTTCAAAGTGAATGCATCAACAGCAAACGCTATTATTTTTTTGTGAAAGTTTGTTTCCGTTTAAGTGAAAATAATTTAAACAGCAGATTAATTTTAACTTAATTATGTTTAAATGTAATTTTTTACCTTAAAGTTTACTAAATTTATGTTAATCAATTTTATTTAAAAAACCTAATAATTCATTTTGTAAATCTCGTTCATAACTCTCCTCTGTAAAATGAGTAGCACAAATTACACTAGTATTAGGGTTCATGTTATCAGTCCTTTTACAGCGCCTAATCCATTCATTTTTAATTGTAATGGACACTAAATCGGTGCCTTTTAGGAACTTGTGGTATATAATCTTACGATTTTTATTTTTGGTTGTAATCCGGTTGTTATCGCAACCAAATACAGCGCACCTTGTTCCTGGCATTGTATAATTACACCTCAGTATCTAATATAATTTAAATAAGTTTAAATTTTAAATTAAACCTGATAATAATTCGAAATTCTTACAAGCAACTGGTAGGCACGTATTTGAACGAGTAAAAGACCAAGAAATGTAATAATTACTATTAAAAAAATCGCAAAACCGTTGGATTTAAAGTGTATTTAAGCACTATTTATAATCAGCGGGCCGATATGTGGTCTCCGGCTGACGTCACGCGTCAAGATTTACGGGAGTGGGGCGGCTTACATTGCGAGAATACGAATCGAGCAATCCTATTCATTTAGTATCCTTGGGTTAGGTCATCATTACGGCACTTGGTTGTGATGATAACATTCGTCCTTGTAGGCGACTTCATGAAAATCAACTGTTCATTCGCTTAATTCATTATTCGTAGTTAGTTACATTTGAGCTTTAGGACAGATAAGATTTTCCAAGGTCAAATATTTAACCTTGTACAAAAAGTAGTAGTTGTATTTACAAAAAATAAATTGCCATAACGTAAATTACATTAAATTTAATTTTGTATTCACTTTGCAAAAACTCTGCTTCAACACTTTTTACACTCAGCATGTTTTATTCTGCTGATTTTTGAAATTTAATATAAATATCTTAATTATATTCAATTTATTTAGATTTACGATCACTAGATTTTTTTAAAAATTGTTAGTGAGTAAAATACAAGTAAATACTGCCGTCGATACAATGACGTATCGTATTGGAGCCACACCAATCGAAGGGAAATCACCAATCAAACTTTGGCACAAGAAGAAATCTGAGTCGATGAATCATTTACATGTATTTGATACTAAGTGTTTTGCACATGTTCCTAAACAAAATTTGCAAAAAAGAGACAAAAAGAGTGAGTCCGGAAAGTTCGTTGGGTATTCGGGGGATAAAGATAGCTGTTTGAATTGAAAAGAAAAACAAAGTTATTCTAAGCCGCGACGTAAATTTTTAAAATAGAAAAACCCCTGTGTAGAAAGGTACACTTGTCAACGATGGTGATCTAGAAAAGCATCAGTCAGGAACATCTTCGAGTATTACATTTGAACCAAAAGATGCAACAGAAAGCAGTATAGGATTAGAAAACTCTGTTTTAGAGGAAGCCGAAACAATTGAGGTTAAGCCAAGCACAATACCTGAAGAGAAAAAAACACGAAAAGGACGAGAATTTAAACAGCCTTCTTATACCAAATCAGAAAATTATTGGAAGTCGGTGGGTTTTCAAGTTAAAATATAAACCCGATGGGTCAATAGAAAGATATGAAGACAGGCTGGTGGCAAGAGATCTTTCACAAATAGAAGGTTTGGACTACAATGAAACGTTTAGTCCTGTAGTGCGGTTTGATACGGTGAGGACCATCCTAAGTATTGCTGCTGCCAAGAACATGAAGTTACTGCAGTTCGAAGTAAAGACAGCATTTTTGTACGGCACATTAAAGAAAGAAATTTACATGTACCAACCTGAGGGTTTTAATGATGGCAGTAACAGAGTTTGTAGACTAAACAAAAGTCTATATGGACTTAAACAAGCACACGCGCTTTGTCGATTTCCTGACAAAGTTAAACTTTGTTCAAAATGTTGCGGACTCTTGTTTATTTATTAAAAACTCGAACAATTTAATAATATATATTGCACTATATGCAGACTTGACTAGTTTTGTGAACGACCTCACCACTCACACCATCTGTGAAATGAATGTTTTTGTGGAGCTTGAAGTTTTAAAATTGACTGATGGCTCTATCTTTCTAGGATCAAGGAGTTACACCACAAAAAATTTAAAACGTTCCAATATGGTATTGGATAATTCGGTGGATACACCATTTGAAGTAAGAGAAGATTTCTGCCCAGTGCTCTGAATGTCAACGTGAAGAGATTCAAGCAAGCGCGGGTAAACGGCGGGAGTTATTTTATAATTTTCTATAAGGGGACCTTGTAAACATTTTGCTATATCTATGCGTTAAAATCGTTTTACCTTCAAGGTTTTCCCCAGGTTTTATATTTACAACATTTTAATTATATAACGATGTTTATTGCGATGACTCAAACTACTTTCGTAAGTTCATTGTATTTTATCAGTATCACATTTTTATGTAATTCCGGTATACTTAACAGAGACTAGAAACAAGTCATTAACTTGACACTTTGTACACAAAGACATTTACTTTGTTACACTAGTCTTTATTTTAATTGTACATATCACATTATCTTATTTTATTATTTATCTATATTGTTAACATTTATTGGTTGTGTTACGGTCACCTATACTCCCATTATGGATACCGAAATCAGTAACAGCTGCATCTGCGGAAAAAACTTCAACTCCAAGGCTGGTCTGAATCAGCACCAGAAAAGGTATTGTCTACCGCTACAGTAGCTGTTACGCTAGCAGTGCCGGAATCAAACTTTCCATGTCCCACCTGCCCTCGAAGTTTCAACACATTTGCGGGTTTACAACTACATATCAAAAGAGCACACCCAGATATTTACAATACACAATGTACCACCGAAGCCAATAATGCCAGAAAATGGACTCGGCGAGAACTACTTTCGATGGCCGAGGTTGAACTACAATACAAAGGCAGAACGCTCAACAAACATCTATCAGAAACCATAAACAGAACCACCGAAGCGATCCGGACGAAGCGTAAAAGCAAAATATATTTAGACCTTTTAAACAAAATGAAAAATAAAAGCTCCTCTCGAGCAATCTCGACGGCTTCTAAAGAAACACAACATTCATCAACTAACACTGTTATTACTAACGGCTCAACGATGTCACCTGGTCCAAACACCTCTAATGATTCACCGGTCAGTACAACCTCTAAGGATCCACCCAACCCGCACCCAGCTACACGCAAAAGTACGCGGGTCTTAAACGCTAGAATAGGAACACCGAATGGCAGAGTAACAACTTCAAATACTAATATTGGAACACCGAACAGAACGATCTCAACTTCCCACACTCTCAGTGCACGACCGGTAAGCATGGTTCCAGGTATTTCACTAAACATTTCTTCCACCGGACCACCGGATAGCACGACTTCAGGTACTTTACCAGCCGGTCACTCTATTTCAACGGTAAGTTTTGTGTCGACTAAATCACCTAACAAAATGGTCTCGTCTAGTCATCCAATGCCCACCTCATCTAAACGGTCCTCTTTAAATCCGGAAGCACTTGCGTTTGTTCCATTAGCCTCCCAGGATGTTATCTTATCTTATCTTCTCTCTCTTCTAGATACACCTCACATCGATTCGACCGATATCAACTTCATCAGAACCCTTTCCTCGAAAATTAACACCGGAGAAACATATAATCATATTGAGAAG